>JAVJGI010000063.1:58606741-58658903 GCA_035590275.1 Ibycter americanus
AAGTCCTTGATTTAGTATAAACATCACCCAGCAACAACTGAAAACATCAGCACGTTATCAACATTGCTCTCACATCATAGCCAAAACACAGCACAGCACCAACTACTAAGAAGAAAATTAACTCCATCCCAGCTGAAACCACGACATCAGTACATAAGGATACTAAGGAAATTATGAAAAAGCCTGACACTAAAATGAATGTAGTTTATTCATTTAAATGTTTTGTATTTAATATAGGGAGTAAGATGCTTGCAACATGTTGGCATATAGTTAAAATTTATGGTAACATTACTGCAGTAGAGTTATTCAAGAATACAAGAAAGAAAACTTTTGGGTTTTTACTGCATCTTTTTCAGCAGTCCTCATACAGTGAGATCTGTGTCAGTACTGAAGTATAATTATGTTCCAGACAAGACACAGTATGGTTTGGAGCCCAGGTAATAATCTCTCCTTGATCATTGCTGGCTCTGTGATGGGCCATCTTGACTCACTCTGGACAATGTTTATAGGGAACCATGAGTCCTGCGGAGCATGGTGCTGTGACATCCCTATAGCTTTAGACTTAGACAGCAGAGTTCAACTTAGATTATTGATTCGGGCATTTGGCCAACATTGCTGGAGCTGCTGGCAGCAGTGTGAGGCAAAGAAATAAAAGGACAAAATAAGGAGGCAATAATGAACCCTGGGGCTGGAGCAGAAGTTAGTGACAGCAAGGTGTGATTGAAAAAGGTGGAGAAACACTGCTATGCTACACATTTTCTAAGTGTTTTAAAAATTCTACATTTCATACAGCAAAAACATATGCATATTTGCAGGCATGTTTATTTTAGGGATGCACACACACACACAAACACACACAAACACAAATAAAAGAAGTATGTTTCTGTATAAACTGTAATTTTGCATTTTTTGAGTGTCTAGAATATTAGGTGAAATTCCAGCAAGGCTTTTATATTTATTTCCCTGAAAAGTGTGTTGGTAGATATTTTTGAGAGGAAAACAAAGTAAAATACATATTCTGAGATACTCCAGTTTGCCAAGCTGTTCCATTTTATTCAGGGCATCTTAGGAACATATAAATAAAGACAAAGTGGCAAAATATCTAAGTGCTTGTCAGACTTAAGGAAACAACACAAATTTTCCCCCCGTGGAAAGCAATTATTTAATTTAAGGATGCTTACTGGCATCAGTGTTGATTTTGCCAGTAGAGAGCGAGTAAACAAGCTATAATGCCGTCTTCAATATAAAGTTATAAACTTAAAGTCTTGGCTTGCTGCTGTCAAACTCAAGGGCAAAGCTCCAATTGACTTCACTGGAGCAGGGATGAAGTATGGGACTAAATAAAGTTCAAGCTAGCTTGAAATCTATTGCACACAGACTCATTTTTGTTGTAAATGTGTCTTATATACCACTTTTCTTTACAAAAAGATAAAAGTTTCTGAGCATCTGTTATTTTACATTTGTACTTTACTGAGTGCAGATTTTATTTCTACCACTAGCTTAATTATTCAGAATTTATTTCAGTAACTCTATTCTATTTGGCTTCACATTATATTTTCAACTTCTAATGCAAAATTGAAGGTGTTTGCAATAGGTTATGCTTAAGAAGAAAGGAGGTTTAAAGGCTAAGCTGTCCTTATAATGCCTGCTAATCTACTTAACTGAATCCTTTTTCTCTTATAATTTACCTTATCCATGCTTTTAGTTTTTCCAAACCAATATTTGTTGTGGGACTTGTAAACTTTATTTTCCACCCTATGTATTGTACTATGTTGAACTAATGGTTTCTTTGAATTTCTTATATATGTTAATTCCTGAATTGCTGTATATCCAGGATTAGGTTGTTTTTGCAGTTGTAGTTTTGTTTGTATTAAAACCCTTCTGAGTCTGTTACGACCTATCCCAATTCTATTCCTTTTCCTTAGCCATACCTGAAAGAAAAGTTATCTTTATAGCTTTAAATCAGAACTAGAAATAAGAAAGTCTATGTATAGCACAATCATAAGTCCACGTCCTTAGGTGCTTCTTCAGTTCCTATTTCTTTTAATTTCTGGGTTCTGTTTTTCAGCTCATAACTGATCTTTTTCTTCTTTTAAACCCTCCCTTAGCAACTGTCCATTAAATTATGAACCAATTTAAGAATGGCATTCAGTCCAATCACAGTGCTTTAAAAAAAAAGGTACTTAAAAAAACCTTACTTTCCATTTTGAAAACTACAGGTTACCAGTTACCTATTTTGCCTCAATGGAAACCAAAATGGGAGTGTTCCTATGACCTTGAAAGCCTCATAAAATAGCAGGAAAAGTGGTGCTTATTCCATTTACCTGAGAAACTAAATCCTTCACTTCTCTCATATCCAAAATGTGCATTAATATGCATGGAAATTTTTGGTCTGTGAAAATTGCAGGACAAGGCCTGATGTGCACCATTATTTATACTACAGAATATGAGGGTTAACTGTATGCCTTACAGAGTGGCTGGCCCAGTATTTGTCACTCAAAACCAGAAATAAAACAGCTGTGCACCTTAAGTTATAACACATAACAAATTGTTATGGGCATTGCTGTAAGTTCATTGAAAAGGCTTAGAGTAAGTTAAACTAAGAGACCCATGGGTTTTTTTAGTATTGCTTTTTAAGAAAGTACAGAAAAGGAAAGAAATCAGGATTGGAAGCTCCATCTTCCCTTCTTTTTTCCCCTATAAGACAAAATGGAGTGCATGGGTAAACTAATATAACAGACTGGTAGAAGGTCTGAGGGGCGAAAAGTTCACTAGAAATGAGACAGCTAAGAGATGTAGGAGATGGGAGACAGAATCAGCGAGTACGCAGAATGTGGAAGGACAAGAACAGGCCAGCTGATGAGGCCTTGAAATATGACTTCACTCACACTTTCTTAACTTAAGCAATGACATATGATACTTTTCTTGAGAAAAAAAGAACTGGAACAATATCTGGGGTCGCCTCAGTTATGAGCACACAATCTAGTCTGGACAAAGATCAACACAATATATTGTTGCTGGCAGGAGGATTCCTCAGCAGGATACTCACAGCCCTGGCTTAGTGAGATACTCTAGTTCTGACTTAGATGCTCTGAATCGCCCTCTGAAGGACCATATATTCCTCCACTGACTAAATAAGGAGCCCAGGGAGACAAGCTTTAACTTGTAAGAAAAAATATGGAAAAGGGAAAAAAGTTACAATTTTTTGGCAAACCTTGTACCTCACTTCCCCCTCAGAGGTTCAGTTCTTCTCTTTCTTCCCTCGCTGCAGCTGGGAGAAAGTGTCATACACCCTTATTTTTCATGGCACAGCAAGTGTTTCTTGATGAGTCAGTGAGGTTATACAGACTAGCACATTCAAGGGCTGAGAGTCCAGTTATTGCCAGTCCACTTCCTTAACCAAGTTTGCAGGGGAAATGTAACAGCTCTGTGGGATCTACTTTTTATTCACATACTAAAACTTGTATCACAGCAGCTGCTGCAAGGGGTAGATATAATGTAGACTAGATAATGCAAGCAGAAGTATTATAAAACTAATGCGTTTTATTTTCATTTGCTTTAGAATTTTGCCAGGATTGTTGTTGACATAATAAATAATTTTCTCTATGTTTGAATTTTCTTTCCTTTTAGAATGTGATTGAAAATGAAAGAAAAAAATGAGTACCCTTTTACACTGCTGGTACTTACATTATTCAGTGTTTTATGTACCTATTGTACTAGACTAAGATATATTACAGCTTAACTCATTTTAGAAAATGCAAGGGTAGGCAGATTCTTATTTTTAATTTAATGAATAGCTCAACGTTTGATACTGTAAAATGTTCTTAAGTAGTATGTATACTTAAAAAGAACTTAGAGTGAAATGGCATTTAAATAAAGTCCAGACATTAAAGTATTATGCTTTCTTTATATGAATTTTGCATCTTAAAAACAAATGAACAACTGTTAGACCACTTGGAAAAGCATAAAAAAATACTTTTCTGCTTTTATATAATATTTTCTAAGGCTGTACCGCCCTGGACATTTGTATTAGCTCTTGCCTGAGATTTTGCAGAAATCTGCATTATTTCATGGTTACAGTAGCCCTCAGAAACAACCCTCATCTTACAAGGGACAGAACACTTTGAAGGAGGGTTTTACAATCTCCTAATGATTTATATATTTTAAAGATGTCAGGTATGTAAATTTGTGATCTAAAATATAGGCTTATAGGCTCATTTGCTTATTTATGTTTGCTATCAGAGAGACAAAAAAAATATATAAATATGCATCTGGGGCCTACCACATATTTCTTCTGCATCTGTCACTATGATCAGTGCTACTTAAATTAGTCAGTCCTGGTCTGGGTACTGGTAATACGGACTGAAGGAAGATAAGATTCCCCAGAGACTTTTAGTAGTTTTGGAGTATTGTAGATGGACTTCCTTGTTGATGCTGAGCTTCTCTACATAAGCATCCACAAATCCACAATGCTTCATTCCGGAAGACAATAATTTGGCCTTTTTCATTCATGTCTTCACCACACCTTGGCTGGCCTGGAGAGATACAGTGTATTTGGAAAATTTTAACTTCAGCGAGTGCCCCAAGTGATATAATTTTTCATAGCCACAGTTTTATTTCCTGCTTTATTTCAGGGCCTGACCACCCTGAATTTCCACACTACACACATTAGTTTGCCCCTGGGTCTCCTTCCTTCTTCACACAGAAATATTTAGATCACAGGGCACTACCTGAGGTCCAGAGGAGATCAAAGCCAACTGCCAGGTGCAGTTGGCTACAGCTGGCTACAGTGGTGAAAGCAGGGTGAACACAGTCCTTTCATCATGGCTGGAGGGCCACATTTTCTTTTCCTGGGGGTGATCCACAAAGGCAATATAAAGCCTACCTTCTTTCCCTGTGCTGACTTTACATAGATTTCAAAATCAAGGACCAATGCAGTAAAAAGAGTGCTTGGAGTTTTCAACATCTACATCACCCTGTGACATACTTACGCTGTGGTAAGGATAAAACATATCTTTGTGGGACAGGTCTGGATTAAGGTATTGTTTCCTCAGTGAGTTAAGGGCTATCAGCATATCCAGCTCAACTGCAAGGTGCACTGCAGTCAGTATTTTCCAACTCAGTTAAAGTAACTTATATAAAGAAAATAAAAAAGGAAACAAGCTACTCTTCCCATAGACAAGAGAATCAGAAAACAAACAGGGAAAGTGTCTAGTCCCGCTTCTTACTACCCTACCGGAGGAAGCTAGGAGTGATTACTTTGATATGCAAATACCTGTGTAAAATAGAATTGTCTTACTATACTGTGCTCTTTGATAAATAACAAACTCATAGAAAATCACACAGCTTGAATAATACTTTGGACTTTTTTTCTAAAAACCACTATTTGCTCATAAAAAACAATACATCAATGGCAAATATTCCTGAAGTCAAGGGGAGATTCCAAAATAGTTTTCATATGGCCCAGGATCAAATCCGAAGTTTGGATTTGTCCTAAGACATTAAAAATCTCCACAACTGTAAACCTCAGTCTATTCCTTACAAACATTTAAAAAAAAAAAAAAAAAAAAAGGAAGAAAGTGAGAGAGAGCAAGGGTGAGATTAAGACGACGGTGGTAGGCAATTATACAGGAAACACCTTCTTTTTCCCTTCAAACTACATAAATTACTTGTCGTTTGGCATACACTTTTTCAAGTGTTACTTAATTAAAATAAATGAGAAACATTCAAGTTAAATTTAGCATAACCAATTATATTAGCCTCATGATATGATAAGAACATATATTACTATTTCCAACACTTTTTCCAGTGGATTTATTCTGTTTTGTGAATATTACTCTTGTTCTTCATATTAGGAAAGGAACATACCTTATTGCTCTTTAAATCCTTTATGGATAAAAGAGAACATTTGGATAAACATATTATGTTATGCTGTCTCGATAACCGTATTTTGCTATGCTGTGTTTTGTGACGTGCATACATGCAGGGCATTGTACATTTATAATTTTGGAGAGGTTTTGCATATTTTGACTGGTCACATTTATAATATGTCTGTATCCTCTGATTCTGGGGAAGTGTGTTCTATATTCATCGTAAGAATGAAGGAAGAAAAACATCCACTGGTTATTATAGAAGAAATTTATCTGGATTGCAAATCAGATTTTTGTTCACAAATGTAGGGTATGCTTTTGCAAAGTAATTATAAACTATTCCTATAGCTGCAGGGTTTTTTTTCTTACACTGTTTTCAGTCCCAGTAGACGAATATCAGGATTTCTTAGTATACTTATGAAAGTAAAATGCACCTGCTTAAAAAAAACAACAAACTCATCAGGTACAGAATTTAAGGTAACCTCAATAGAGATGACTTGCTTTTCAATTCTGGCATCCCAAATCAGTATTTCCTAACTATAGTAACAAAAAGAAATTATTTCCCTTTTTGAGTCATTTTCTTGAAATTTGCTGTATGAAAAGTGAATAGACTAGCTTAGGAGGAAAAAAGAAGCAATAGTATTATATATTTTAATGTATCTGAGAAAAGTTAATTGGATAGAGGAAAAATAAAATCATCAGAGTTTTTAAAAGAGAAAAGAGTGATTATTTGACAATGAGTATGACAGAAAAATATTTGGTTTGGGTTTAAATTTGACTTTTTAGGGCAGTGTGAATTATATGGAATGCAAAACCATGCCTAAAACCAATAAATGTATTGCATAATATTATATGTTGTACAAGTTGATTTGCACTCACTAGTTATAACGTATGTCTGAATTTCTTCAAATGGCTTCATATTTCTAGAGGGAAGACCAAGAGCTGGGTGCTTTCACTGGCTAGGATGTTAAGTTAGGAGGACTCTTTACAGAGGTTTTAAAGATACCTTTCTTTCCCGCACTGTCTACGTAGAGAATACAGATGTTTATTCCAGAAGAGCTAATTCAGCTGCTGCCTAAAATTTAGGCAAATGTTAGGAGCCTGAGTAAGATAAAATGACTCCTAAAAAATAAAAGAGGTCACTTTGCAGTCCAATTCTTAAGAAGAAAAACCCCATGTTTGACACTGTAGAACAGTCAGGTAAGGGTTGCCTGTACTGTGCCAGATACGAATGTGAATTAGGCAAAAAAGTTTTGGCCATTCTGGAAGCCCAGAGCAACTGCTTTACTTGAATCCTGAAAATATCCATCAAAGTTGCATGTCCTTAATAAAAAGTTGCTGGGAAGCAACTATTGCATGAAACCTGTGCATGCTTGCCATTCGTCTAGCATGGGACAACATGGGAAAAATGGGTATCTTCAGGCACAATAAGCAAAAGTATGCCTAACAGAAAACCAGAGAGGAACATAGTAGCAAACTGAATAAATAAATAAAAGGAATAGCTATATCCTCTAGACATAACAAAACTGCTATTGCAGTTATTGAACTGTAATTAGAAGGAAAAAAGTGGGTGTCAACAAACAGCAAGGGCCCAGCTGGGATAAAAAGGATAAAGCTGAGGTGGTTTTTTTTCTGTTGTTTGGGTTTTCTTTTTCCTTTTTTCTGGGTATTTAGAAAGATAATGGGGTGGTTTCAAACACAAGTAATATAAGACAAGGTGAATTCCTTTGTTTCAAAAATGCAGTGCCTTTAAACATCTAAATATCTGTTGAATAACATATCTAAAATGGTAATTTGTTTGCTAATAAATATCTGAGAGCTTAGAAATCAATGTTTCAACTACTTCCTTTGTTTTTAAGTATGATTCTAAATATTGATCTTATACTCCTGTGGATCTTTTGTAAAAGAATTCAGTTCTTTGAACAGTTTCTTAGCTGGGGAATCCACACACTTGCGGAATTGCTTTATTAAGGTTTTCTGAGTAGTTTTTTCATTTCATTTCCAAGATGCCAAAGTCTAAATTTATAGCAAAACTGATCAAGATAATCAGTGCTGCTCTGTCTGACAGAAGACTTATGATCATCCTCCTCAAAGATTCAATTTCTCACAGTTATGTAAAGAACAGACAAAATAAGAAAACAAAGATTTGAAGTTGGAATTGTCCAAGTTCACACAGTAGGTTAAGCAAGAGATGAGGAGGAGTCCATAGGACTCCACAGGATTTGCAAACAAGCTGTGTATTCATTAGGACATGCTATTTTTTATATTGAATAAGTCACAGGAATTCCCAAACCACACTATTGACCTTGTCTCTTTCTTTTTTTTTGGAGGGAAATAAATTAGGGGACAAAATCTTCCCAGTGCAGCTGATTCTTTAGTGAACAGGAGAGTGATCAAACTATGCACAGCAAGAAAATACAGCATCTTGAAGTCCTGTTAAAATTTCAGGGTAAATGTTGAATATACAGCGATCATGGGCTTTTCTTTTGGCAATACTGATTTTCTAAAGAAATTAGCCCAATAAATTTCACTGTATTCTGAATATTTTAACTAGAATATTTGTGAAATTTGGGGCCATTTTGGAAACTACTTCCTTTCTGTGGCATTATACTCACATCTGAGATAAAGCACAGCTGCACAAGTCTTTACAGTCAGGAATAGGATAGGTATACATGTAATGCTTGCTCAGAAAATGTTCAACAAATGCAAAAAAGCTTTCTGCAGAGATCTACAAATAATATAAATATACCAATTTATTTTCAGCAAAGATAAAAAGCTGGAAAGCTGCCAGTTGGAAAAGGACCTGGGGGTGTTGGCTGACGGCGGGCTGAACATGAGCCAGCAGTGTGCCCAGGTGGCCAAGAAGGTCAAGAGCATCCTGGCCTGTAACAGAAACAGTGTGGCCAGCAGGACTAGGGCAGTGATTGTCCCCCTGTACTCGGCGCTGGGAGGCCGCACCTGGAATCCTGTGTTCAGTGCTGGGCCCCTCACTTCAGGAGGGACGTAGAGGTGCTGGAGTGTGTCCAGGGAAGGGCAGCAGTGCTGGTGAAGGGTCTGGAGCACAAGTGTTATGAGGAGCAGCTGGGGGACCTGGGGGTGTTTAGCCTGGAGAAAAGAAGGCTGAGCGGTGACCTTATCGCTCTGTACAACTACCTGAAAGAGGGTTGTAGCAAGCTGGGTGTCAGTCTCTTCTACAAGTAACAAGTGATAAGACAAGAGGAAATGGCCTCAAGTTGTGCCAGGGGATGTTTAGATTGGATATTTGGAAAAATTTCTTCACTGAAAGGGTGTTGAAGCACTGGAACAGGCTGCCCAGAGAGGTGGGGGAATCACCATCCCTGGAGGTGTTTAAAAAATGCGTAGGTGTGGTTCTCAGGGACATGGTTTAGTGATGGACTTGGCAGTCCTGGGTTAACCTTTGGACTTGATGATCTCAAAAGTCTTTTCCAACCTAAAATATTCTATGATTCTAAAACATATGGCAGTGGTATTTTCAGTTGTAGACTGCTATACCTAACATAGAGTATTACTTACCTGTATTAATCAAAAGAATATAAAATAGAATATATATAAACATTGAAATCAACTGCAGTCAATAAGGTTCCTTAAAATTGTGATGTGGTATCTATCAAGCCTGAAAATTTTAACGAAGTCTACATTACCACATTTGATCTCACATCTAATAAACTTATCAGAAATAAGCCCGTGCTGCCCAGTCCTTTTCTTGGTTATGAGACAGGACTCCTAATCAGCAAACCATTTTCTGCAATAAAATTTTGCCACCATAAGTAGGTAGAACATTTACATTAGCACAAAAAACAACTTACATTGCCTTTTGAAGGCTGTTCTAAAGATGGTCTGAAGACCAAATTTTTTCTCTGAACAAGACAGTAAGCCTCAGTGAGACCCAAACTTTGCTGGAGGATATCCCTTGCTGTGTGAAATCCATGTGCTTAAGTATGCCTGTTAGCTCTGAATACACTGCTCAAGCTTTTCTGATTTGAAGTGAGTGTTTCAGAAAACACAGCAATACTGAAGAGACACAGATGTTCCCAAAACTTCTGAAAGAACAGAGCAGTTACAGCCCTTTCTCACTCAAACACAAGTCTCTGTCCTTATCATGATCTGACACTTTACCAGGTAAACTGATGATATAAAAGCTCCTCTCCACACCTAGGCAGTGTGTGATTTTATCTTGTCCTATCACTATTATGGTTTAAATACTTGCTGTACTGATCATAGTAGTCTAGATGGAAAACGTGTTATGCTATGTGCAAGAATAGGGATAATTTTGTTAGAGATACTCTCTGAGATCAACACTCAGAAGACAAACTTCTGCTCTGTACTTAACTTCCTTATTTTCTTTAGCTTAGAACATTTTCTTTTCAGTCATCTTGCTGCTGATATTTATAATGTTCCCAGCCTTTCATTTTTGTCTTTCCTGTCATAGCTACTGCTTACATCGTACTCTGTAGATTCACTATCTTTCCCTGATGATGTATAATGCTCTATGTAATTGTATTATCAGCTACATATACAAGTAATTTAAACCTTTTCTTTTTTCTTTTTTCTTTTTTCTTTTTTTTTCTCTTTTAATGCAGTAGCATTTGCACCAGCTTCCAATCTTACGTACCACTTTCCCCTCCTTCAGAACCAAACTGGCAATTCTCATCTTGAATAGCTTTAAAATTGCTCATAGCAATCAATGACAACTGAGGCATCACTAAAGAATTTCTTTTATCTCCAAGCTCCAATTTAGATCAGTCATTAAGCTTGAGTAAGCTTGAGCTGTCAGAACATTGTCCCTCATCACATGCTCTAAGCAGAAAAAGTCAACTTCAAAATCAAATTTGTTCTATCTCTTACTACATTTTGCAATGGTCTAGTATGAACAATAAACTTTACTGAAATAGTACTGTCAGTCTTTAGAACTCAGATAACTATATGGGCTTTTTATCTAAGGAATGCTGCTTTACCTCAGATATGATCCACACTAAATCATTTCCTTATATGTCTTCTTTTATGCTGTTTGATCTTAGTGATGTATACTACATTGCTGTGTAGTACCTTTCTTTAAATAAGCATACATTTTTAAAACATTAAATGAAAGTATAAATTCAAATATGAGAACAAAAAAATCTCGGTATCTAAATATTTGATATTTCAAATATATAAAGACCCATAGATATTCTTCTGCAATGTCTCTATATAAGCAGTTTTTGTTTCAGACAGGGTTCAGTCTTAAAAGAAAAAGTTCCAGTTTCAAACCTCTGCTTAGGCTATATTTCTGAATTTATGCTGGAGTCCTTTTCAATTGTCTCTTGAAATAAACTCAGGTAATTCTTTATATTCACCTGAAATCTCCTTTCTTTCGTGGATTGAAGCTGAAAACAAAAAATCTGGCCTGAATAAGTTGTTTGACTTTCTGACAGTGATCTGATTTTTTGGTTAAAGCCTAGTTTGCAAAAGGTGCTGTAAAAGCTCTGTGATTTACTTTATATGAATACTGCAATCTACTTCAAATGACATTATTTACATGCTTTAAATTTTTTCAGCATTTCTAGGAGGCCCTCCAAGTAGAATGAGCAAGGTGATTCTGTCAAATGATGTGTTTAAATTGCGTCAAGTGAATGGTAATTTTTTGGTGGGTTAACACCGACACCTACTCAGCTGCTCACTTACTACTCATCCTCAACAAGCAGGGAGGGAAATAAGATCAAAAAGTTCGATGATGAAATAAGGACAGGGAGATCTCTTACCATTTGACATCACAAGCAAAACAGACTTGATTTAGAGAGTATTATTTGATTGCCAATTAAAATAGATTCGGATGGTGAGAAACAAAACCAGAAATTACAACAAAACCTTCACACACATACCCTCCCACACACACACCCTTTTTTTTTTCCAGGTTTCACTTCACTCCATTCCCAATTCCTCTACCCAGCACTCTCTGAGCAGTGCAGAGGGGATGGGGAGTGGGGGATATGGTTAGTACATAACAGTCCTCTCTGGTGGTCCTTCCTCCTCTCACTCTTCCCCTGTTCCACTGTGTCCACTCCATCCTTCAGGAAAAACACCTGCTCCAGTGTGGGCTCTCCATGGGCTGAAGTTCCTTCAGGAAATACCCAGCTGCTCCAGCTGCGGGTTCTCCATAGACTACACTGTGGATATGTACTCCAGCATGGTTCTCTCCATGGGCTGCAGGGGAATCTCTGCTCCCAGTACCTCGAGTACCCCCTCCCACTCACTTTTCTCTGGCCTGGGTGTTTGTACTGGTTTTTTACTTTTTTCCCTTCATTTCTCTGCCTCTCCAGCATTTTTGCCCTTTCTTAAATATGTTTAAACAGAGGCACCACACACTCAGTGGTGTTCTGTGATGGGTCCATTGGAGCCAGGTGGAACTAACTGCATCTGGTACGGGGCAGCCCCTGATGCCTTCTCACAGGCCACCCTTGCAGTCCCCCTGCTACTAAAACCTCATCAGAGACACCCAATAATACATAAGCCCAAATCCCATGTTTGTGACTGGGGACTGTGCAGATTCTCAGTGCTACAGGCTAGAGCTAGTAGCAGGCATGGGGGCAGCTCAATCAGGAGTCTCTCTCTGTCAGAGCATCCTACTCCTAAAATTACAATGATCATAAATAAGAGTACCTGAGATACCTGAGTATGGAACTTCTCATTGCAGTTCCAGGACTTTTTTTTTTGCAGGACAGAGTTGTTCAAGAAATACATGAAAATTTTGACTTCAGTTTCTAGCTTTGTTATTTCTCAAGTAATTTTTCTAGTTTTAAATACTTACCAAATAACTTCAATATCTTGAAAGAGTAGACATTTAGGACCAAATCTTACTTTAACTAAATGGACTTTTAACCTACAACGTGTTCACAACTATTAATTTCAGGAATGCCTGCAGAGTAAGGAACTTCTCAATTTAAGTAAGGGCAGAATATGACAAAATAAAATACACTTCTCAATGAAGAGAGAAAATGAAGACTATTATAGGATCTTCTCTAAGATAGTTTCCCACATTCTTCAGTCTCCCACTAAAGAATTTAGTTAATAAAATTGGCTGTGATTTATAAATCAGCTCAGAATGGTCAATATTTGCCTGGAAAGAAAGATAGGAACATGCAGATATGGATTACAAAGGTTTCTAGATTTCATCTTTGAACATACATAATTTAATTCATCCATTTATCTTTCTTTTAATTTTTTTAATTCTATCTCTTGTTAGGTCAGATGATGGAAGCTTTTCCCATAATTTTTTCTTTTTTTCTTCTTTTTTTTTTAAATGAAGCTATTGATTGCAACAAGTTTCATCCTTTCTTAACAAGTGAAAATGAACATGGCATTAGATGTAAACACAACCAGACACGGATATTTCTGATTAGCTGCTATTCATCTGCAGTTATATAAAGATGCATAAATAAAAAGTGAGAGAACTGAAGAGCTTTCAGATGAATACGTGTCATTATATAAGCACATAGAATACAAAGCTGCCAAAGAGATTGGTTTTTAACTATAATGCCTGTAGCCTAGCCCTGGTGACTGAAGTGTTCATTCCTCAGCTCTCAGCCATCCAATTGTCAATCCTAAGGACATATCTCCTTAGGAGATGTATGCAAATACTTTTTGACTAAGGTGCAGTGGTAGGAACAAATGTTATGATCAAAGCAAAAAGGGGCTAGTAGAAAGAAGTACCACCAGGCTTTTTATGAAAATGCAGTAACAGTAGTTAGCCGGTCTTTTATAATGAAGACAATTTTTTAATTAGTCATGATACGTAAAGCATTCTTAATTCAAGTGTACAGACATGTCAAACATATCTGTATGAGACTGTATGAACTTACAGGTATTCATCTCTTAGGTCGTCACCTTTTTTAATGGCAGGAATCTAAGACAAGCTTTTAAAATGTAGCCAATGGTTTTAGGAAAATTACTTCACAAATAAGAGAGAATGTACTGTGAACGTTGCTGACTATTTTTGGTCTGTGACCCACAAAATAGTTAAATATCTTTTTCAGACCATAGGGTTTTTCTGAGGATGGAAAATTTTGAAATTTTCAGAAAATTTTGCTTTAAGTACTGAAATATTGTACTTTCTAGCTTGGTGAGAAAAAGTTTCTTTTCTTTTACTTAGAATAATATGTATGCAAAGAAAGATAAGGTGGAAAGGAAGGTGTTTATTTTGGCCCAGAGAGCAGAGAAATCCACAGTATGGTCCAGACTTTGAAGTCTTTTTGGAAATAAGCAAGAGGAACTGATGGGTTTGAACTGGAGGATTTGAGCTGCTGAATATATTCTCCCTTGAAAAGGGAAAACTGGATTAGGACTGACCTGGGAATTGTTATGACTGATGTCTAGGAATTGACTTGCTGTCCTGTAAATGACAGAACACAAGGAAGACAAACTTAAGAAACAGGAGTTTCTCACTGCTTACTGAAATAGTTTAATGGCATTTAATTAGACAACAGGTTTGGATTTAGTAATAACTGTAGGAATGCTCGGTACAGTTAAGTCATCCAAAATATTAAATGGATCTATGTTACTGCTGTTGCTGTTACCTCCTGCACTTGGAACCTGCAAATTCCTGTGGGTGGCCTCTGGGGCCTCTTTCTTTCCCAGCCACTGATGTCGCTGCCTTCTGATCCTTCTTCTTACTCTGCACATCAGTGAAGTGAAAACAATGGTGCTGCATAAACACACATGGTGAAAATAAAATTCAAATGACAAAACTATACCTAAAATGGCTTTGCTGATTTACCATACTTTCTGTCATAAAAAGGTACTTGATTTTTTTTTAAAAAACAGGCTATTTTTTCATAATGATCATGGTACATGAGAGGTAGTGGCAGATACTATGTCGCTTGTTATTAGTGGTGGAGATTGTGAACACTATTTTAACTTTACCTTTTACACAAATATTACAAGCACTTTTTAAACATCCACAAAGGCTCATAGCACTGTTTTGACAGACAGGTTTATATTTGGATTACGGCAGATCACTGGCATCTACTGTTTGGTTATTAGCACAACTAATCAGAGAATGGCAATAAAATTTGTGTGCAAAACACCTTTAGAAAAGGCTAATTCTCATCCAGCAAGGCTGCATTGCAGTATAGAGGAGTGTATTACAGAGGAGGAAATCTTAAGCGTGGCATCTGTTAAAAGCCCTCAGGGACAAAGGAACCAATGAACGTTCATTCAAGAATGACTCTGGCTATGTCCTTCTCCTAAGGAAACTTACATCATTCCAGTTTCCTTTATAAAGATTTGTTATATTACAGAAATTTTCAGACTGGTAAGGTTATACTGTACTATTAGAGACTTAGCTGGGACCATACTCTGTAAAACAATATGCTTAAACTTGCAGGTGACTGAATAAGAGATGTGGGGCTGGATCTCCGGAGTTATCATTCCAAAGCTTCTACAGTAACTCATAATAGCCATACTCAGTTTATTCTACATTTCAGAATACCATCAATATTTACTGTTTCTAGTCACACTCAAGTTAGCAGTCCTGTTCTGGCACATGGTAAGCATATTGGTCTGAACTCAAAAGAAAAATGTCTCACCGAATTGAAAAAAATGCTTGAAGGTGACTAGATCTTAAAATAAGTTGCTTATTCAAAAATATAACTTGTTTTCTTGTCTGTCTCTTTGAAAACTGGCAGTAGTGGAATAAAAATGACTAATATTAGTTCAAAATGTTTGTTCCTATATACAAAGCAACTCAGGTACAAGGAGCTGACATTAACATATAAGCATACAGTAACTGTAATTTAACTAGTAATTGTAATTTAAACTGTGATTTCTGCTTATAAAAGGATCAAAAATACCATGGAAATGGTTGAATTTCTAAGACTGTGTCATGGTTTAGCCCCAGTCAGTAACTAAACACCACACAGCTGCTCACTTACTCCCCCCTACGCTGGGACTGGGGAAAGAGTTGGAAGGGTAAAGTGTGAAAAGCAAAGCAAGGAGTTCATACACCACTTCCCATCAGCAGGCAGACATTTGACCATCTCCAGTAGAGCAGGGCTCCATCACATGTAAATCTTACTTGGGAAGAGAAATGCCATCACTCTGAATGTCCCCTCATCCCTTCTTCTTCCCCCAGCTTTTTATATGCTGGGCATGTTGTGATATGGTATGGAATGTCCCTCTGGTCAGTTGGGGCCAGCTGTCCCAGCTGTGTCACCTCCCAGCTCCTTGTGCCCCGCCAGCCCACTCGCTGGTGGGGTGGGGTGAGGAGCAGAAGAGGCTCTGTGTGTGCACTGCTCAGGAGTAACGAAAACATCCCTGTATTATCAACACTGGTTTTAGTAAAAATCCAAAATATAGCCCCATACTAGGTACTACAAAGAAAATTAACTCTACCCTAGCCAAAACCAGCACACAGAGGAAACTGAACTTTGTATTTTGAATCTGATCATTTTTCTGTTTTATTAATGAGTTTTCTAATATTTTCAAAAATTGTATTATTCTTAGTTTTTTCTTGACAAAAATATTCAGTTAATGTAATGTGACTGGGAAAAAAAATTATTTGATTGAGAAATATGCTGGTTGTGTTAAATCTGCTCACTACATAGGTATAAAATGACCACCTAGTGGATAAAAGTGAAATAGGTTTCTGTTAACAGTGTTCCTGCAAAAGCAGTACTACTAACATTACCGAACTGTACAAAAAGCTATTCTACTCAGTATTTTAAAATACTCAAGATTTTTTTACTGAAGATAATTTTAATACTTGTGAACATCCTATCTGTATAGATTATATTTTCTTCTGATTAGTATCTTGATATGGATTTCTGTTACTGCTTTGAAAGTGGTTTCATATACTGCACTGCACAAAGATGTGATATAAATCTGCAATTGGATCCACAAGTACTGTAAACATCATTCAGAAACAGAGAGTTTGCTGCTTTTCTCCCACACTGGAGTCATTTAAATGTTTGATCACATCTTTTATTAATATATGTCAGTATCTACAAACAGTCTCGTTTTCATAGTTCAGATTTATATGAAGGAGAGAATATTGAATTTTCAAAAGCATACAATGGATCTGATTCTTCTGTGTAGCAGGGTTAGCTATTTTAGCATACAGAGCTGATGAGAGAACATTTTCCTTTCTTCGTTTTGTGCCTAAAAGCTTAGGACTTCATCTCAATCAAGGGAAGAAAAAGGGAGTTGGGGAACCTTTCTTATTATTTGCTTATTAAACATGTCACTGTCTCAAAATGTTAAATTCTGGATAAAATAATATTCATATATATCTTCTAATCTATTCTAGCATAGCTGCATAGTGATTTCAAAGTATGTATGCACACAATCTAGTGTATGCAGTAGAAAACCTGCAAGTGATCCCTTTTTAAACCCTTACTTCTAATTAACTCAGGCACAGATTTGCTCCAAGTGGTGGGCTGAATCTCACTGAATCAATGTGTCTCTGAGGAATTCCAAGCTTTGGCTTGAACCCTTCACTATAAAGTAAAGTAACAAACTGCAGCCAGTAAAGCCTGAACAACAGAACGGCATGTGCGGTTCAACTCTTGTATCTCTGTACAACGCCTAAGCAAATGTTCTAGCTGGTCACTTAGCAACATTCCCTATTGCCTGATATAGTCACTTTTACCTTGTGTACTTAGTTCACAGAAACATCGGTGGAAAAATCTGGTTTGGTAGCAATCTGTATCCACTTTGCACGACAGTAAATGACTACACAAAGTATAAGTCAGCAAAGATCACGCCTCAGACAGTCATGCTGCTCTGCTGTCTGGCATTCATTTCACAGTCTCAAATTCCCATACAGTATTACATGAGTTCTGAATCTGGTGAAAGGTGCTTAACTGATATCCTCGGGAAAAGAAATTGAATGACCATGTCATTACAAATTCTTTCTGTAGCAGAAAGAATCAAGATTTTGAATCTTGATTAGATGTAAGTCTCATTTAAATTTAAGAACAAAGTAGGGATCATTAGTCCAGGTGCTTCAAAAACTTTCAATTTATTCTTGAAAAATTCAGGTACCAAATAATGGAAACATTGAAAATGTATTAGTTTTTGTGTTCCCTTGGGCCATAACCAAACACCGCGAAGAAATAAAGAGTTAATAGGTCATTGTGGATTATTTTTTGTTATGACTCCAGTATGTGTCAGATCCACAGGCTATCAGTAGTTAATACTGTATGAACAACTAACAAAGAGCTGCAGTGATATGAGTCCAGATAATCAAACTCCTAAAGAAGGAATAGGCCAATTTAACTATAAGCTATAAACATTTACGCTCTTAAATACTTGTTTTATCATGCATTGTTATTAATGATCAATCTTTAAAGACTTTTATTTTATTCCAGTAAGCACAGAATGCAATAATAATAATAATTACTGTTGATAACACTGAGGTAATCTAAAAAGCTGTGCTGTTGTATCACTAAGATTGAAAATTTTGTCTATGTTTATTACTTAAGCTGTAAAATAGGAAATAGCTTCCTTCCACATGCATTATATATATATAAATGATACAACCTTAAATGTGCAGGGTCAGATACATTTTCTGACTACCTTAGTTAGTTACTTCTGTGAACTATTATTGACTGCATTCCTTCCAGTGAAAATTTAAAATATGTGTAAAAATAATGTTACATAGTAATATTAATTTTCAGTTTTTATTTAAATAAATTCTCAAATATTCTCATTTTCATTCTAATGCTATTCTTCAGTTCTGAAAGTACATGTGAAGTAGATCCATGCCTAAATGAGGATTACTCACAGCTATTTACAGATACTAAAAAAAGACTACACATTACAGTTAATCTTACCAGCTAATACTTGCCAACAACATTTAGTAAGGGATTAAGAACAGATTGAGGAAGTTAAACTCAGAAAAAACCCAACTTTAAAACAATTCCTCAGAGTTATGGAATATTTTTATCATGTATATTAGTAAAAGAGCTAGAGCTTGCTATAAATACAACAGGGGAGCCTGACTGAGACTAGGAAAAAACAAAAAAAATGGTGCTTAGAAATCTTTTTGCAGAAGCCATTCCAAGGTAGTCCAAGTATACAAGTGACTGACAAATTTCAACACAGTGATCAATGCCCACCAACACTTTCAACAATGTGGCAGAGATAACAACGTCTGTTGTGTTTTGAATTGGTGGATTTGTCTTTCTATGTGGCTGCATTGGTAAAAAGTAGGTGAGCAACAAAGAAATGAGGAGAAAGAGACAGACTGTTTTTGCATTTTTCAATAAAAGGCAAAAAAGTCTTTTTATAGACATGCTTATGACACGCCTACTCTTTCCTCTGGCAGCTCTTGTTGCTTATTCATCAAGGCAAAACTGATGAAGAAAAGCAGGTTCCGTCCCTATCATCATATTTGTTTTCATGTGCTTTCCCTTAGCTTAAAACCTTCTAAATTAGTGACCGTTGTGTTCACACTGTGCTGATAGCTGCTAAAAACATATCATCTCGTACGGCACAGAGAAGAACACACAAGGAAATAGTCATAAAGCATTGTTATTCTTTTTCAGCTTTTCCTGTACTTCTGCTTTCTTAATGCTGTGTAACATTGCATTTTATATTACAGAACAAAGTGAAATATACGGGAGATTGGCTTCAAAGACAGAGACATTTTAGATTGTTCTGCTTTCTCCCGTGTCTTTTGCTGCCAAGATTAGTGGGCATGGTAATGAGTGGCAGCTAAAATTTAGGTACATTTTCAAATTACACTCTGTGCTTTTGACTAAGATATTCCCGTATGATCAGAATTTAGAAGTGAAAAGACATCCTGTCTTATTCAAAAAAACCTTAACATCTGCCATAAACAACTGATGGATACTGCTCTGTCCACTGTAGAACAAGCTTATGCAGTGTTTTGTGAAAGCAAGAACTTAGTAAATCTTAATCTTATTAAAATAGAGATCAATAATGTGAAAAACGAAGGTTTGACTGCATTAAGCTATTGTACTACATAAGGAATATTATCCCCTTAATTTGGAGTATTATATTTATTTATAATGAATTATTTTACTAAAGCTGTTTACAATGGATTTCATTATTATATGAGAAAATTAAATTAGAAATCTTCTACACTCCTGTTAGAAAAACTAATGCCCTGAAAACTGGCAACTTCTGGCTTTTGTTATGTAACCAAGTTAAATTTTTCAGTTACAAAACTTTCTTGTACTTTTTTTCTCCTTACTAAGCACACCCACCTGACCACCCAGCCACACACACACACACACACATATATATATATATATTCATTCTCTGGTATTTGTGTATAAGGATGTACAATTATTTGGCATGCTATTATACTTTTTTTTACAAAATACTTTTACTTATTTTTTAATAAAGCTGAAGGATTTTTTGTGAAAGATGAAATTTTTTCAAGCAAATAGGTAAGACTTTAAACAGATCATTCTATGTAACACATTTTTATTCTACCAACCTTTTCAATAATACTGATAACCTTAGAACTTATTTCAGTGTCATGGTTTAACCCCAGCTGGCAACCAAGCACCACGCAGCCGCTTGCTTGCTCCCCCCCCCACCCGGAGGGGTGGGGAGGAGAATCGGAAGGAATGTAAAACTCGAGGGTTGAGATAAGAACAATTTAATAATTTAAACAGAATGAAAAGGTAAGAACAACAACAACAACAATAATAATAGTAGTAGTAACAGTTGTAATGGAAAGGTAGGGGAAAAGGGTAAAATCCAAAGGAAAAGGGAGAAAGCAAAACAAGTGATGCACAGTACAACTGCTCACCACCCGCTGACCGATGCACAGCCAGTCCCAGAGCAATGATCCCCCCTGCCAGTTAATCCTCCAAGTTTATATACCAAGGATGACGTCCCATGGTACGGAATACCTCTTTGGCTGGTTCAGGTCAGCTGCCCTGTGTCCCCTCCCAGCCTCTTGTGCCCCTCCAGCCCTCTGGCTGGCAGGGTCCAAGAAACTGAGAAGTCCTTGACTTAGCAGAAACATTACTCAGCAACAACTAAAAACATCAGTGTGCTATCAACATTGTTCTCACATCAGAGCCAAAACACAGCACTGCACTAGCTACTAAGCAAGTTAACTCCATACCAGCCGAAACCAGGACATTCAGTTATGTTCACCTCAAGTTATATCTCTTATGTAGCATTAAGACTGAAGCAGCGGTTGTGACTTTAGAAACCCATTGTTAGCAACCCAGGTTGATTCTCCAGATGATCGACATATATGGAAATTAAACTATGGTTTCTCATAATGTAACTGACTTGCTACAGCACCTGTGTTTCCTCTGTGGATCCAAACTTGTCATATATTTTCCCCAGTGCATAGTTGTTCAACTTTGTCATTGCAAACTTTCATGCCCCAGTTATGCCTCCTGAGAGAAGGAAAGCTGAAAGTGTGGAAACTGCATGTGTTAATCAAATAACACGTGGAATATTCTGACCTTCCCTTTTTTAACATTTAAACAACAGCGTTTTAATTTCTGATCTAAGGAAGCCAGACCACAGCACAGCAGAAAGTGCAGATTCTGCTGAAGATACCTTCATCCAGGTATTCTAATTTGCACAGTGTCTTATTTTACTTACCTTTTATTAAGCTATAATAACTGATGCTCACCTTGTTATACAGTTACCAGAGCTCCCATTGCAGGTTGCTGCTGCTTCATCATGTAGAACCTCCCCAAGACTTTTACCTGTCACTATTCACTAGTTCCAAATCCTCAAGCTCTCCTTACTCAGAACTCAGTTGCTGGATGAGAACTACCAGCTGAGAGTTTGCAGTTCTCAGTATTTTGGGAGTTCCAGGTGGGCAAATCAACACCTTTTTCCAGTAAACTGCAATATATCTCAGAGCTCACTGCTGTCTGAATTGAATAGTGCGAATGAGCTCTGAGATAACAGGAGTAGCAGGGGCTGGAAATCATCCATGTTGTTCTCCTCGACTGTATTGTAAAAAACAAACAAACAAACAAACAAACAAACAAACCACACAAAAAATTGTGCATGAACAACCCTCAGGATTAATAAAAAGTGAAAAAGATATTTAAAAAAGAGAGGAAGGAAGTGAAAGAAGACAATTTTATGTCACAAATAAATAATCAGCAGTATGAAAAAAAAATCATTTTGTGCTTACTGTTACAGATTCAGTATCGTAAATAGTCTTTTAGATTATAATCTTTTCTAAGCTAATGGTAAAGACTTGCAATACTGGCAGATAAGTTCACTTCACTTGTGTGCACGCATACACGCATAGGAACACACCACTTTGTTTGTAGTCAGTGTTTTCCATCAGAAATCACACATCAGTAAGTTTCACTCTAGTGGTCAAGGAAATAAAATATAGTTACATTGCAGAACTATATTGCATAGGGATGTGTTCTGGCTCCTTTGGAGATAATACTGAACTTTATTGTGCAATACAAATTATGTATACTTGTAAGAAGCTAGGGAATAAACAAAACCTGTCAGTATATTGAAATTAAAACATGTAAAACAGAAAAAAAAATAAATCCTTTATCTCTTCAGAGCTGGTTATCAAAGAAAATGTTGCTGAACAATTGAGGATTCTCATATAATATGTTTAACTCAAAGGCTGCAGAATCAGAGGAACAATAGCCATTCTTCCTGCATGAACATGCAGCAGTGATAGTGGTAGTAGTAGATTATATTCTTGTTTACAGTCAAAGCACTCTGAGACCTGTCTTCAAGGTCATCTCTTTTTACTCCAAGGATCCTGCTGTTGCACTGTGTATACTTATCTTCTGTGTGAGCTGTGTAAGAGAAGATCCAAGCCTTCTTTGGGAAAGAACTAGAATATCAGCCTAACTTCTACAGGTGTTTCAGTCTATTAACCCTGGCTGGAGGCAGGCCCCTTCCTGAAGCCAGACTATGGCTTCATGGAAGAATATTGCTTGAGACACCTCTTATCCTGTGCATCTAAAGACTAACTTAAGCAGATTTTACTCCGTGAGTTTTTGTCTGTGTAATTTTTGTGGGGGCCATTCATAGGTACCCATGTCTCCCTCTGCCTTCATCCATTATATTATTTATTGAATTTTCATATCCAGTTGAGGTGTATGAACTTCACTGAGTGGCTACCTGCTTTTAACTAAATGGTTTGAGAGTCCTTAAGATATTTTTTCTGTTTGGAGATGGGGACTCTGGCACAGTATGGCCAGGTTGTGCTGAATCATGGATTCATTTACCTTATTGAAGTAGTTTTTAACTGCCTTTTTAAAAAAAAAAATATTTAATTTTTTAACTTATCAGAAAGGATTAATAGCTCACTAGATGCTGCAAAAACTATCATGGGATATAAAAAGCAGAACGGTAGAAGAAAATTCTGAAAATTCATTTGTTCACAGGTAGCGTAATGAAGTATAAAATATATCTGTCTGGGTCCTCAGCAGGCAGCTATGTAGCATTTCCATTTCTGCTATTCCACTGAGGTTTTACTTAAGTAGGGACAATTTTATATTTGCTCCATAAGCTTCTTATCGTGGGGGAATAGCCATACAGTTTCTGAGACATTGCCTCTGGTCAGTGAGCACACAACTTGTAAATGTCCAGTCAGCAAATAAAAGATCAAGACAAATATGTGGCCACTGGGGCTTCCTGAAAATTAAGAGGTGTTTAGAAGCTGGCACGGACTGGACACTAATCCTTACCCAAATTCTCAAAACATCTTTCAGTGTTCCCAAACTGACAACCTCAAAAGGAAGACAAATATGTGAAAACCGTTCTTTTCCTCCTCTGCCCAAAAGACCTTATCAGTACATAATTACCTTCCTTGGCTGGTCAGCTGGGATAACAACTTTTTCTCTGCCTTCAACTTTTCCACTGTAATTTTAAAATATACTTTTTTCTCTATGATCCCTGCTGCACTTCTAAGGCCTCCAGAGTAACAGAACATAAGAAATGCTAACAGAATAAGAAAAATCTTTGGGCAACTCATGCAGATGAAGCAAACACTTCCTGCACGTAGCAGTAGGAGGGAAATGTGCTACACCTTTCCCAGTAATTAATATTATGCCTGAACTCTTACAACTTTGGAAAACTACTGTGTACTTTAGTTCATCTTGTAGATGTGTGAAGGTATCTATAATACTAATTATAGATATATCTAATTTAAAATTCTTGAATCTCTGTGTTCTCCTTCACTGCAGTTTGTTAGTAAGAAAGACCATACTCATCCACCCACCCCGGTATCTGAGTCGTAATCATCAGTGGTGTTTAGTTGGGCAAGACTGCACGTGGCCAGCATACAACAATATTGTCTTAGTACTGCCTCTAAGCCTTCAACAGTCTGTGGCCTTGGGTCTTTCTGAGCTGGAAGTGGTATTTTTCTATTTAAAAATAACATACAATCTGTTCTTTTCATGGAACTTCAATAGCTTGGTAGTGGAAACAAAACATATATATTTACCTGAGGCCTAAAAACTTGCAAATGTAGTCATATTTGTATTTATCCCAAGCTTACAGTCTGGCATTTACTGAGTTTTCTGCGGAATCTAATTGCATAGATTTGAGTCTACAATACACATGTTATTTTCTTAAGAGCTGAAGGTTATAAAAGAGCTAATAGGGTCATAACAAAGACCAGAGTGAGAAAAGCAGGGAGGGGAGGTGGAGTACAGTGCTGAGTGGCAGCAAACGTGAGAGACAGTGACTTCTGGTTTATAATTCCTGCTGAGTTCAAAGTTCACCACTACAAGGGACAGCTGCTGCAGGAAGCAAGAAGACCCAAAGTTAATGTGATACACTGAAGTGTCTTTCTGTGGCTTTAGGAGGTATAAATACCTTCTATTCTCACATAAAATACTGTTTATTTCCTGGTATTCTAAGCCTGTACAGCTACACAGAGCAAATATTACCGCACAAACACAAAACTGGTAAAACTTGGTCCTTTAAGAAATTTCCTAGAAATACTAAATTCTGCCTAAAGATGTCATTCCTACGTCTTAAGCAAAAAAAAGTTTTGAGCACTTTTCTCCCAGTCACAAGAGAATCTGCCATCTGTTTGAAATGGTCATTAATATTTGAAAACTGACCCTTCTTTTCCTACATCCTCTTGACATCCTCAACAGTGGTAAAGACCACAAAGCAGTGGAAAGTAAGAGAATAACCAGAAGCAGCTAAAGTAAACGAAATTCAGATTGCGGCCAGTACTTCTGTCTCAAATTCAATACAATGTTTGACATGCAAAATGAGGGTCAGCTGGCAGGTATAGCAAATCTGCACCTGCTTGGAGCTAGTGGAAATTGTCCAAACTGCTTTATTTCCCTTTTTATCTTTCCTGAAGATATGAAAACTAAGAGGTTTAGATTACACAAGTCTTTGAAGAAACTGAAGGTTTGTAATCTCTTCAGTGAAGTAGCATAAAGAAGGATGCAGTACTTTTACTGCAATTTTACTGCAGTATTTTCCCACTGCAAAGAGCAAATGGTATGCGGCACTCAGTGCTTCTCTTCATCTTAAACAATGTAATTCTTTGGTACAGCAGCAATTTCTAAGAGTCCTAAATGATCACAGACAAAAAAAGTCTGTTCCTTCACCTAGCACATTGATAGAAAAGCTTCTGAGCAGAGCACTGAATCACTGCAGCACAGGACAATCAAAACATTTTAACAGATCTTTTACCTGCTATTGCACATATTATTTAAAGTAACATGGTTTCACATACAAAATTTCTTAAGTACATTCAACAGGATAGATGCAAAGACATTTTGTATGCAAGCAAAAGAATCTGACCTTGACACTTTGTAATTTTAGTAGGTGTTCTATCAGTCCTTCTGTGAATGCCCTGGAATTGTTTGTCTCAAAACTTTCTCATCTCAATGAAAATTCATATCCTGCCTTTATTCATGAAGTGGAATTTAAACTAACATGCAAACCAAATTCCACATTTCTTGGCTACATTAACAATACAGAAATTTGTTGATTTTCAGTGATCTAAAATAATTTATCTGGCAAATTGAGCCATAACTTTGATTGGTAACAGGGTTTTTTAATTGAAAAACTTAAGATGGAAGAAAAAAATCTATATAAAGAACTCTCACTATCTGTGTAAAAATTATTTTACAGTTTCAAGACTTTTTTTTCAAAATGCGGAACAATCCACACTGCCATCAGATTCAAAATACTCAAAAATAACTCACTGATTTTCTAAAAGTGAGATTCATTGATATTGCTGTTGTCAGGCCAGGTGTTAAAATATTACTCTGTATTAGTTTAATTCTTATCCTGCCATCCCTTGTCTGAATTATAACATCTGCTAAACAGTGTTGCAGAAGAACAAATGATGGCTTCACATAAAACAGATGCCTTAATCAATGGAATCAATAAATATATGGGGAAAAGTAGAGAAAAGACTGCAGGTCAAATGGTTCCCGGTGGGATATGTCTAAACTTAATGGAAGTGATGCTTTCATATCTCTGTACAATGCTGCAGTGACTGAAGAATCAGAACAGAAGATATAAAGATCTGTTGCCTTCTTTATCTGGGATTTCTGAGGGGGCCTGTTGTCTGGTAGGGTGGGCACAAAACTCACTGCTTTGAGTTTCATCTCAGTTTCAGTAGCAGCTTCACCTTTGAAACACTTCATCTCTGTATATGCCAGTTTTCCCTGTAGGCAAACATTTTCTCATTTTCTCACTAGAGTTCATGAGAATTAATACAAAATCATATAAAAAAGACCATGAAATCACAGAAAAATAAGAGTCAAAGTGGAAGAAAGTGGAAGAAACCTTAACTGAACATCTAGTCTTGAAGGTAGTCTCAGCTGCAGTTATGTGATGCGGAATACATGTTTGTCTAAAAGGATCTTAAAACCACCAAATAATGGATATACTGCGATCTCCCTGGGCAACCTACTCATCAGAACAATGTATGCGGAGCTCTGGTTAGGGAAAGCAATGAAGGCTGCTTCTAGAGGCAGCAGATCTTCTTCTAAGCAGATATATGAAAAATTCTCATTCCCATCCAAACCTATTTACTGAGGCTGGCAGAATGTACAGGATGATGACATGTTTCAGTTGGAAACCTCAGTTTACCTGCACGCCAGCATGTGAAACTTAGGACAACTATGGATCAGGGATCAGAGTCAACCATCTGTTAATGTGCTCATGCTTTGATTTTCTAGACAGCCCTCTGTCCTATTGTAATAAGTTTCAGTAACAAGGGAGGACAGCAACATTAAGAGTCACGAAGGATAGCCCCACCAGTAGTGTCTTCTGACAAATGTTCAGTGTTTGAAGAATGTATGGGTGAACCTCAGCCTGCTTCTTTAAGCTTGTGTTTTCTTTTTTAAGTACATATCCGTCTACCTGCCTCTGTACAAATATAAATTTGTACATAGAGCCTTTCTTGCACTTCCCTTTTTTTGAATTTTCCAATAATGCACTCACAAAAAAAAGTCTTTGTTCAGAATTCACCATGGAGTTTATGCCCCTAGACCTTGTCCTCGTTTTGGCTGGGGCAGGGAAATTTTCTTCTCAGTAGCTGGTCAATGCTGTGTTTCAGACTTACTATGAGAACACTGTTGATAACACACTGATGTTTTAGTTGTTACTAAGTAATGTTTATACTAAATCAAGGACTTTTCAGTTCCTTAGGGCCTGCTAGCAAGAAGGCTAGAGTGGTACAAATAATTGGGAGGGGACACAGCCAGGACAGCTGACCCAAACTGGCCAAAGGGTTATTCCATACCATGAGATGCCATACTCAGGGCATAAACTGGGGGCAGTTGGCCGGGACCTGTGGATGGCTGCTTGCAGACTGGCTGGACAAGAGTCAGCAGGTGTGAGCAACTGTACTGTGCATCACTTTGGTTTTTCTTCCTTCCCTTTAGATTTTATTCCTCTCTCCTTCTCTCTCCTTTTCATCCTTATTATATTTTTTCCCCAATTATTATATTGTTCTTATCTGAACCCTGGAGTTTTACCTTTTTTCTGATTCTCCTCCCCATCCCTCAGGGGAGGGTGCGTGGAGGAGTGAGCGAGTGGCTGTGTGGTACTGAGTTGCCAGCTGGGGTTAAACCATGACAGGCCTGTTCAATCCTTTATTTGAGAATCAGTAAAATATCCTGTGCAGTAAAAGAATCAGTAGGAGAGTTCAGCCCAGGTAGTATTGGACAAAAAGATATACTAGTCTGGTTTCATAACCAGTGTGGATAAAATCTTGGTTTTAAGAGGAAGACCAGATAGCATGACAAACACATATATGCAAGTACAGAAAAAATATCATATAAGGTATATTGCTATTAAAATATTTTTTTAAAGAAAAAGAAAATGTAAACAGCAAGTGAAAACAGTGCTGCTCTGAGAAACTAATTGTGCTTTGTATTTATGCGTGTGTGTAAAAGAGAAAGAGAAAGGAGAAAAAGAGTGGGAAAGAAATAGAAGCCACTCAGGGCTTATAGAATCCTGCAAGAAAAAGCTGGTCAAATTGCCTGTAAGTGACAAGCTAACTTTTCTAGTATGATTTTCAGTTATTACTTTTGGTCAGTGTTACTAATAACTGAAAAATAAAGCATTTCCAAGAAACATAACACTTTCTTTGGGAAAAGTTAAAGTTTGAACTGTCATTAGCAATCATTAATGATATCAGATGTGTATGAATGCAATTGTACTGCACAAATGAAATTTATATGGTGAAAATATCTCACAGAGTTAAAGTCAGCTTTGATTTAGACTTTGAAAATCATCTAGTTGCTAGGAGCTCTTTATGTATATAAAAAAATTTTGTTTAAGACTCATTGCAAAATCTTCACTCCTCTTTACCTAGCAGATAATTATGTGATTTTGTTGTTCTCCACTCATATTTCTTCTCCAATCCCAATATTTGTAAAATGGCAAACCCAAACATATTCCTTGATATGTGATAAAAACTTAAGTAATGTGAAGACCAAGCAATTGATCCTTAACCACAAAAATAGTAACTTAGATAATGATTAGGAAAAAAAACCCCAAACAACTCCTACCCCCTAAAACCAAAGACCCCCAAACCCAAACTCAAACCCCACCAGAACTAAGAGTTAAACCTGGGATGAACTGGGAAAATGACTTAATTCGCAGGAGTTCTAAAATCCTCATCCAGTTTTAAAACAAGATGATTTCCAGTCAGGCTTGGTTTTAGTACAGTATTTGAATTTGCATGCAATGTCCCAGCTAAGCCTCTAAGACTTTGTGTTGTGCTTTAGTTAGATATGAAAGACCAAAAAACCTCACAAAACTACAAGTTCTCTTCCATTTTATATGGATTTGGATAGACAAAATATTTAAAAAGTAAACTTTACATAATTTTTACTTCATACTATACATTCTATAAATAACTTCCTGTCATAAATGTTCATCTGTTTTATTTTTTCCAGAATTTTTTATTAATACATGGTTTGATACTGACTTATGAGTGGGAACCATGCTCAAGATCAGAGCCCACTATTCAGGAGCAGGCCAAAGATTTATAACTTAATTATTTTCTCTTTCCTATTCTTTTTTACCACAGGCAAGCAGGCATTAGTTCTCATTTCATGGGATGTTCTAATACTTTCAATAGCCTTAAATATGAGCATGGATGAGCTACTACAATTTGCATTTTTTTATAGCCTTCTATATTGTGTTATGTATAATGTCACTTTTTATTTACCTGCATTCCATTTTGATCACAGCTATAAAATGGGGTTCTTAAATGTCAGTAATAATTCATACCACAAAGAATATGAAATGAAGGGCAAAGCTTACACAAAAGTAAATTAACTGAATTTAAATCCTATCAGGGATATGTAGAGGAAATGTTCTGCTGTGGGTATGATAGTGAGTTATCTCCCTTTTGCATTTACCCTTAAAATGCAGACTCGGATGGGATAAACTATGTTCCATAATGTACAAGGACATAAAAAGACACATTCTTCAATCGAGTTTGACTACATTTATAGGAAAGGCAAATGCTTCAGTATCATTGTCTACAATGTCAGATAGATAGTCCACTGCAGGTACACCAAGGCAGTCAATTCTGTAGCATGAATTAAGTGCAGTAGGCTGCACGTGGTCTCTACACAAGTTATTCTGGCGTTCAGCAGTGCCTGCAGTTTATGAGGACTGGGAGCTGGTTCAATGGCTTCCTTTGGAAGTCAGACAGAAAGTCATGTTGCTTCCCACTGTGCCAGTGTTTGCAGTACCAGTTTTGGACATCACTGGCCAAAGTGCCTGGCTCTCCCCTGACATCTGTCTCCATGCATGTCCCTGGTGTCCAGGATTGTTCCCCACTTCCAGCATCTTTCCTCCAGGCAGGATCTTCATCTTTTTCTCGCCACCTCCCTTCTTTCTGAGACTACTTCTTTTTGAGTGCCTTTATTTTCCATCCCCTCTTGTTTCTGGGCCCCATACCCTCAATTTTCCCAATCTAAATAGTCTATGTGCAAAAGCACAGCACATGATCAGCCTTGCAATTGTTGATGCAGTCTCATGTCTCTTCATCAGTAGGAGGATTCAAGGCATGCTGCTTTTGCTTAATCTGGTTGTTATAAAAATCTACAGCCTGCCTGTACCAGTTTCACGTAGCAAGGAGTAGGTAGTACAGAAGTCCAGTTTTGGACATTCATACACCACCACTCCCTCTGCAGTTATGTACCTCCTGCTAGTATTTCACAGGTTAAGCTATTGTTTTGCCATTTGCAAAATACACATTACTGCCATTTTCTTCTGCTGGCAACTGTGTTTCTACAGCAAAGTTACTGTGAGGGCAGAGAATACAATGCAAAGGCTTCAACCTCTGCAGGTAGGAGTGGTTAAGCTTATTCTTTTGTTCAGAACACCACTTTTCTGATGGAACAGTAGCGGTTTTGTCCCACTGGCTTCTTCTGATGGGTGCCCAATCTGGGCCATAGTTTTTGTGTTGTGAATGAGTCTCTTTATATAATCTGTTTAGACATATAAATTAGTTCAATTCTAATAGCAAAAATCTGGACTAAACCCCACTCCAGTGATACCATATTACTCCATTTTTCACACATAAAACCAACCATCTCAGTTTATTTTTCAGCTAAGATCACATAAAAGGACAGTACAGTGAGATCTCATACAACCAAGATTTCACTGTTGCTGCATTGCACTCAGTACTGTAAAAAAATCTGCTCGTTCTTTCTCAGGTATGGTGGCAATGTGTCATCACATCTGAAAAATAACAAAAGAACATTTTAGACTGAACTGAACTGTTTGTGTTTTAGGTTATCTTCTATTTATTGGCTTACTTTCTACTAGAGTGACTCTCCAAGCTGGAGATCTCCTTAAAACATGTAATCACTCAATATAAAACATGCAATTTTAAAAAACTACAAAATAAACCAGATCATTATCTACTGTGAAAGGAAAAAGTACACATTGCAGAATATCTTTTTGCTTTTTTCAGCTTGTCTCGTATAGGGATATATATTATCTTAGCTCTGACAGACAAAGAGTCTCTAGAAACCCCTATCCACAAGCCACATATCCATAACATATCCCATTTCACAACAGTATGAAGTAACAGTAATTGTTAGCTTTCTTGTACAATTTTGTATTACAACAATAATGTTAAGCATTGAGATCTTACAAGTATCTCAGTATTTGTAATTCATCAGCAAAAGGGGAAAATATCAATGATACGACTTTGATCAACTCTATACGCCCAATTCTAAATAGTTGTACAAGAATGCAGAAAATATACTATTGTTTATGTGTTTATATTTGTCTCATTTTCAGCTGGGATAGGGTTAGTTTTCTTAGTTACTGGTACAACGCTATGCATTATTACGCATGATGAAGCTCTGCTTTCGTGGAGATGGCTGAACACCTGCCTGCCGGCGGGGAGTGGTGGATTAATTCCTTGTCTTGCTTTGTTTGTGTGCACGTCTTTTGCTTTACTTATTAAACTGCCTTTGTCTCAACCCATGAGTTGTCTCACTTTTACCCTTCTAATTCTGTACCCCATCCCACTGTGGGGGGAATGAGTAAGCGCTTGTGTCAGACTTAGTTGCTGGCCAGAGTTAAACCATGACAATATTTTAGTCAAAAATATGGAAAGTCAGTTACCAGTAAAAGTGTAGTTTTAATACCTCCAATTTTATGGCAGAATAACTTCCTAACTATTGATGCCTTTTCCCAGGTCTATTTTATAGCTCATGCTGAGGTTCAGCCTCTTGTGTGTTTATTGTTATTAACTTCATTTTGCTAGTTTAAAGCTAGCTCAGGCATTTCTGCGCAGGTTTCAGTCATCTCTTTTGGCTTCAGTAGGCATATTTTAGAGACCTGACATACAATTGCAACCTTAGGCAGTGTAGTCTTACTCTGCCAGTGTCTCTTTCCAAAATTCATTAAAAATATACCTGTCAATTGAAAAGCATACAAGAGTCAAATATTTGATCATGGGATTACTATAATATCTTGTACTTCCCTACTGGGGTCAAAGCACTGTGTTGGCCTTATTGTGGAACGTAAATAGAATTATTACCAGTTGCTGATAATTTCCTTTTAATATTTTGACTGGTGAAGAACTAGGATTTCCATTAAATTTTGTATTTTACAGCTGAGCTAGGAGGCTTCCAGTGTGCTGCTTTACTGATTGTTTGAGAAGAAACAAATCATCATATTACAGATAACATTAATGCCCAATATTAATTGAACAGAAAATCCTAGGCCTCTGCATATAAATTCACAACAGACAGATAAATATTTACAATGAATACTTACATGAATTTTGCCTGCTTTAAGATAATCCAAAAGCAATCTGCACTCAGAAGTTATCTAATCTGCTTTCTATGCTGACTGGTTTTCTGAAGTTAGCCAACTCCAGGTCATCTACTAAAACATGATACATATAGAGTTGGCACACACCATCTATTTTGTTTCTGTCACCCTTTTCTTCAACAAAGAATCTCACAGTACAATCAATAAACTGCATTTCAAACACTGTTCAGAAACTTATTGCTTTAAGAAGTCAGGGACAGCTTCAACAAACTACCTTTAGATTTCTCTCTGAAAGTGTTATTATGCTGAAGCAGCGAATTACTTGGGAATGTTTTTCTCCAATTTCAAGCATTCATTTTGCTATCGTGCCATTCTGTTATCATGGATCAAAACTTACAGAGATGTTATTGTGTGTGATCCATTTTTGATACAAAGAAAATTGTATAAAGATCGTTCATATTTCTGTTCTACGAAATCATAGTCTTTAAATTTACTTTCTTTTCATTTCTTTCAGGTTCTTCAGTGAGCAGTGGAAGAACTAGCAACTAAAACACTTGCACAGCTGACCCCACCAAAATCAATAGATCAATAGGCATCACTACAAATTTGTATGTTGGCCCTAAGTGTGTAAATACACAAATTTGTAATGTTAAGTTGTAGGTTTATGGTACCTTTGTAAATTTATAACAGGCAGTTTTGCCATATGTAAAATGTGTGTTTCTAAAACAAATTATTTTTCTCTAATTTTTCTCCACTAAATCCCAAAACATGTAACTAGTCTATTTGATTAAAGCTTCCCAAGCTAACCTCTGCACTCCTTGAATTAATGCTTTTATACTGAAATTTGGAACGTCTCATTGACTTTTTCTATATCATTTCATTGTTTCACAATTTGTTCATCTTTAAGTGAAGAAATATTTCTGACAGGTATAGTTCTTTAGCTGAACAACTAGTTATAGGGATCAGCTGCTTGGTAACCCTGTGAAAGAAACAAAATAAATCATATTTACTTAAATCAGAAATATTCAGTAAGAGAAAGGACAATTTAAGTACAATATTGAATGATTTTCCTCCCAGTATAACCACAATTAATGGCATAATCCTTCCAATTCATTTATTTTATATTTCTTTTTTCAAAGGTATTATGTCTTATAGGCAAAATGCTTGTCTTTCATACAGAAACAATCCATCTAGTATTACATGATCATTAGAAACATGGCCCAGGTTGGGAAATCAGTCCTTAGAAAAGAATCTGTACAGGAATCCCTTGAAATATAGCTCCCATGAGGTACAACTATTTGGACACAGATGAATATCAACTAAAATTTGTAATAGCTTGACTTTCATTTGAAATAATGTTTGCATGAATTGTTGATGAAAATAAGATTTTTTTATGCTGTTTTCCTCTATCAGTGATTATGGAATGGTTGCCTTTAGCTGCAAGCTAAACATTTAATGAAATACATCTAAAACAAATCTATGCAATTTTGAAATCAATATGCCAGCTGTCTTATGCATGCATAATGTCTCCGAGTGAGTCTAAAAAAGGCAAATATTTTGTGCTCTATGTACTTTTCCCCACTAATAAACTAATATTAAATAGAGCAGTCTAAACTTGGAGCTGGATTAGCATTTCTTAACTTTCATTTCAACAACTTCAACAGTTTGTAACTCAGCTGCAGATTTTTTCATATGGTAAAACTTGACTTATAAAACCTTGGTCTAGCCATCTTTTTTTCCAAAGAGAATAAGAGGCTGCTCAATTTTGGAGTAATATACATACAATTTTAAGAGAATATACATAAAAGAATGAAGGCTGAAGTGGAGAATCATTTTATGAGCAACTGTAAGTAAAATCCAAGACTTTAATTTATCCTGCTGTAGTTACAGCAATGATCTATCCTGATATGAGCTACATGTGGATTGGGAGGCAGAAGGGTCTATTCTGTGTAGAGGTTTGAGTCATATTTCCTGCCTGATTCAGACCTCAATTATATCAGCAACACTTATATCTATGTTAACTAATACACTGCCCAGAAGCACTGGATTAATTTCTAAAATCCTCTTCCACCAAAAGCTTGCTCATGACTCCTTTCCTAGGATATGAATGAGATCTTTTGGACCTCCTTCACACCATGTCTTAACTGTCATCTGCAATGTCACCAGATTTCTGCTGAGTTTATAGTCACCTTTTGCATCTCTAGTTTCTATTCTAGAACAGTTTTAAAGGGATCACTATCTAGAGAAGGTCAAGAATGTTCTTCTCTGTCTTTCCTCTATATTTTAAACCATCCCATACATCTCAAAATGAATGCTGACCACTATGAGTAGTATTTATTCATGCATTTAGGATATCATCCTAAATGTGAAATAACCACATTTTTTAGATTAAAAGTACTTACTTTATTGTACTATACAAATTTCAGAACAGAGGTTAAAGCAACATTGTTAGCCCCAGGCGTTAAAATACCTCACAGAATAGTCTATTTTCTTAAAATGCTTGAGATTATAATAAATCTATAATACATATTCCTGAGTCTTTGACTTTTGGGATTCTTATTTTATGGATCATATTTTTAGCTTTACTATATAAGCATATCTTAGAAATTTACACATTACTCTGGTAGACAGTATCATTTACATGATATTATGTTGCAAAGCAAAAAAGAAAAAGAGGAAAGATTCCTGCCTAACTGGATGGCTATAGAAGCAGGGGCTTGAAGAAAAAGGACATGAAATTCACTATGATCCAGAAGAACAGAAAGATAAAATTAAAAGGAGTAGAACTGAAGATATAAAATGAAACAAGGAATTTATGAATGAGCTGGACAAAATTCTATGCGTGCAACATACAAATGTTTTTTATTAGCTGTGTAATTCAAATATTTTATCTTTTTCAAGTTAAAACCCCAATAATTTAAAAGTCAGGTCCAAAACATGTATTAGCCAGATTAATGAACACTATCAATGAAAATCTGGGCCCCAAGTCTCTTACTACCATTAAAGTAAAATCTTCATGTTAGATTAAAAATGGATGAAGATGAAAACCAGATTTCTTTTCTTTCTTTACAACCAACTAGTTGCATGTGTAAGAAGTCAAAGTTCTATCTGGTCTGTGTGAAATCTTCTGGACTAAGATTCTGATGATGACTTGCAGGAACATGACTATCTGAGTGAGGAACCCCAGTGTCTGCTTTCTTTGAACATTAGCAGGACTGAACCTGAAATATTTTAATACCTCTGGAAAAAGAAACAGGTAACACAAACAGATATAGAAGTAGATAGATAGATGGATAGATAGATAGATGTATAAAATTTTAAAACGCAATCCTCAGAGTAAAGGGATTCTCAGGTGATGTAAAGTCAGTGCAGGGGGAATTGTGTTTAACTAAGACAAAATTTGAATAACTTCCTTGACTTGCAATACTAAATGAAAAAAATAGAGTACATTTAATGTTGGCAAGACAAAATATCTCAGTAATTTTGGTTTTATGTGACAATTATTTCCCTGCTGTTTTGCATACTTATAGATAAAGAAAATGTTCCTCTGATTTAATGTGAGCAACTGCTAGATGGCAACCTAAACTGAATGAATAAACAGAATAAACAATGTTTCTTCGCTGTGCTCTTTATGTGTGCATTGGTTGTGGTAGGTGGTTGTTGTTTTTTTAAAAAATATGTTTATCAATAATGGTACTAAAGAAAATTTTATTCTCTTTTAGTTTGCTTAAGCTGTTTATGGACTTTCATGTAATATGTCTATATAGCAGAGATTATTTAACTTGGAAATATGGAATAGCGTGGATTTTTTTAAATGCATGTATATTTTTATATGACAGTTACTCGGCTTACTGTGTCAGGATCAACTGTATTCTTACCATAAGATTCTTAATATAATATGTAGGAAAAATGAGCACTAAATATTGCTACAAGCAGTGTGTCAAAATCTTTTGTCAGGTTATTTGTAAGCCACTGCTTTACCTTTTATTTTTTTCTCTTTTTTTCTTTTTTTTTCCCTGGGCTTCTGATAAATATGGTATTCATGAAAATTAACACCAGAGCTGGCAGCAAGCATGAATTTGTAAGGTAAGATCAGTTGATGAACTTGCAAAATGCGTGAGTGGAGAGAGTCTAGCCAAATATTTCTTCAGAGACTGTGCATTTACTCCCCATTCTTGTTTCTTCAGTGCCTGAGGATGAGCTTAATTGTGGACTTCCAGCATACAGCTATGAACTGGGGAGACAAACTTTCACTGAAATATACTGTGCTTACAAGGACAGTACGTTAAAAAAATAATGTGGAAAAATGATTGTTGAAAAAGTAGTAGCTTGGATGTTGACATTACAGCACTCACTGTGCTGTGCTGTAGAAAAATGAAGTGTGAGTCCACTGTGCATAAAAAAGAAATTCAAAGGGAGATAGCTGGATTACCCATGTGACGTAGGTGAGCAGAATCTAGTTCATACTGGGAAGAGGGACTTTCTGAAGTTTACAGAGCTATGTTTCCATGAAGACTGTGAGATTTGTTGATATTGCCTAAGGTCTGAAGATCAAACATTTGCTGGATTTTTATAAGCACTTTTTGCCATTTTCAAAAGATTGCTTCTGTCCTAAGCAAAATGTCTTATGCTTAACTAAGACATATATACTAGAAAAGTTCAAAGATTGATTAGGAGGCAACAGCAAATGGAGGATCCAATAATATGTTCTTTTAGCAACATGTTTTAATTTTAATTTGAATTTGTTTGACTGCAACCTCCAGCCATTGGTTACCATTAGATGACCTTTGTAAGCAATCACCGCCTGATTTTAGAGCCAATATTCACTGTGGAGGTGACCTCAACAGACTGGAAACCATGCCAAGAACATTTGCAAGCATCAGATAGTAGTGTCAAACCCAGGTTAACTACATTCACCTCAGTTTATGAATACTGAATATTATGATTAAAGTTCAGCATCATTTTAATCTAACATTGTTATGTCATAGAACTAATAATCAGTTAGAAGATCTATGGTTGTATGCCCCCTTTCTTACATTGAGACAATCTGGGAGCATCATGAAGTCTTTTGAAATACGGTCCCCTGGTAAATATTCAAAGTATGCTAAGGTTTTTGGAACAACTCATGTGCAAATTTCCCTAGCTGTACAGAAGGATGGAAAGACAGATAAATGACTTAGCAATAAAGTATGGATTATAAGCAGCAATTTTCTATGTTAAATTTAGGGATTTATTCCAAAGGCAGAAGAGGCTGGAAAGAGATAGTAGTTGATTGGTTAAAATGAAATCACACCATTAGAGCCTGGGTAGGAATAGCATCCATGTGCACTTAATGATGGTTGAATACTGAAATGATAGATTTTTGTATTAATCTATCTGTTGTTAAGATTTGTATTGTAGTCCATTACCAATTCTTTTGACTTAGATATATTTTTTGTAGAACTTTTTCAGTGTTCATTGTCAATGCTCTGATATTTAAGAATCCATGCATCTTGAAATAATTTGAAAGTTGTTGATGGAAATGGTTACTGCTATGGGTTTTCATCCATGACTTCTTTTCTACAGTAGTACACAGGAAATGGTTTTTTTCCCCCCCTGTTACTGCCATAAAGACTGAAACTCTGCCTTTTATTCAGTAAAGTCTAGGACCTTTTGTTCAATAAAAGCTAAGTATTGTAAGCTCACAATAAAACTTAACAGTTGGAAGTGATGTATTCTGCACACATTTTTACATACTTTGTTAAAAACAGGACCTTATTGTTTCAAGGTTGTTGTGGTTTAACCCCGGCCGGCAACCAAGCACCACGCAGCCGCTTGCTCACTACCCCTCACCCAGAGGGATGGAGAGGAGAATCGGAAAGGAATGTAAAAGTCAAGGGTTGAGATAAGAACAATCTAATAATTAAAACAGAATAAAGAAGTAAGAACAACAATAATAACAATAATAATAGTAATAACAACAACAAAATAGAAAGGTGGGGAAAAAAGGGTAAAGCCAAAGCTGCGCATGCAAGCGAAGCAAAGCTTTTGCGAGGAATTCATTCACCACTTCCCATAGGCAGGCAGGTGTTCGGCCATCCCCAGGAGAGCAGGGCTCCAGCACGCATAACGGTTACTCAGGAAGACAAACGCCATAATGCCAAATGTCCCCACCCCCCTTCTTCTTCCCCCAGTTTATATATTCAGCATGACATCATATGGTATGGAATACCTTTCTGGCCAGCTTGGGTCACCTGTCCTGGCTGTGTCCCCTCCCAATTTCCTGTGCCCCCCTCAGCCCTCTGGCTGGCAGGGCCCAAGGAACTGAAAAGTCCTTGATTTAGTATAAACATCACCCAGCAACAACTAAAAACATCAGTGTGCTATCAACATCGTTCTCACATCACAGCCAAAACACAGCACTGTACTAGCTACTAAGAAGAAAATTAACTGTATCCCAGCCGAAACCAGGACAAAGGTCAACAGTATTTTAGGCTTTGTTCTTATCTTAGTTATATTAATGTAAGCTTATTATGAATGAGATCAAAGTTAATATACTAGGTATTTCATACAGTACTCTGGTAGTCATTGCCTTGTTATATTCCCGACTTTCATACTGATCTACAGAGAAAAAAAATTTTTCTGCAAAAGTGAACTTGTTCTGCTTATTTAAACAAATGTATTTGTTTACTGCAATTTCTTAAAGCTGTTCGGAACAGTGTTAGTTAGTGGTCAGCTGTATTCGGTATAGATTGATATGATAACTTTACTTATATATAACACTGCATTTTGTACATTCCTGCTGAAATGCTTAAGATCGTTGAAAAGGAAGAAGAAAAATATGTAAGGAGAGAGCAGTGTAAGAGGATCAAAAGAGCAGGGGACTGTAACAACCTGCTGGAGGTGATACAGTAGGAAAGGTTAAGTATATATGAGAGGTTATAGCAAGACAACTAGAGAGTTCTGAGCAGAAGAGGAAGATGTTAGGAAATAGACATTGTCACATATTTAATGTTAAATTTTCAACATATTGTGAAACACAGGTGATCTGTAGAAATGCTACTAAAAGTGGACTTTTAGGCCAATATTATGATTTTGGATTATTAGAGTTATGATTTTTGTCTAATGGTAAAAGAGACTACAGAGTCTCTTTTCACATGTTGGCTGACCCAAGATGGTTTTTTAAGTCAAATTTGTGAATAGATCATTATTTTTGTTTGGTTTCAGCAGCTAGTGGGAGAAGGGAATATTAAATATAATTACTATCCTAATAAAAAATATACAAGTTCAAGAGCACACCGCAGTATCTTCTGCAGTGCAAGGAAATTGAATTATGTCAGAATGGAGAAAAGAGCCGGAAGGAGTTACAGTTTAAAAATGAATATGCTCCCTTCTAATTTTGTTTATTGTGTTTCCACCAAGGTTATAAGTTGTACTACTGCTGTGAATCTTCCTCTGGAAGTACTTACAATACCCCTAATATACTCCTAATTTTAGTGTTGATAAGTACACCTGAATTAGATGGTTAGCATAGTGCAAGGCAAAAAAAAAAAAAAAATAAAGAACTTGCTATAAATTGTCTTTGTGGCCCAAGACTCCTATGGCCTAAGCCAGGACTCAGGAGATGACATGAAAGACTAGAAGGAAAGAGCCTCATCTTACAGTTTTGAAATCACTCAGAAGAGTGAAATTTCTTTCAACGAAAAGAAGTGGTGTACTTATACTAAAGGAGACACACATGTTACAGCTTCTCTCATTCATTTTTCTTTCGATGTTCCTTGAAATACATTCTGAAAAAAAAAATTAATGTTCAGTATTGTAAGCTGAATAATTTCCACAGAGCTGCTGTCCCATGACTCTTGAAAGATTCCCATTGCTAGAGAAGATGATCTGAATCTACTGACATTTATTCATTTGCTATCTGGAAGGGAAAAAAATAACCCAATTGGCAAAAAGGGCCAATAACACAGACTTCAGGTAATGTGTGATTAAGACTGCTTCAGAGATATGTTGAAACATTAACGAATGAAAAGCCCTATAATAGTAACCTGAGAGACCAAAGGGATTAGTTTTTGGAAGATTAATAGATTTCTAAATCTATGTCTCCTTTGCACAGCAGGAGACAACAACATGCTACTGTCCGCTCTCTTTGGGTTCCCACAAGGTTGAAATTTGTGATCTATGTTTCAACCTTCTATTCTCAATTATAGCAATTCTCTATTGTTAAAGAATACAATCATTCATTTTAGTGGGTACATTCCATATTTCAAGATTATAACACAAAAGTTTTTATTTTTTTCCTGTGTTCTATTTAATGGCTAAAAGCACAGAAATGCCAAGAACATCCTAAACAGGAAGAAAGCCAGTGTAATAGGAAGAAAATGCTCATAAATATTAAAATGTAATTAATACTTACATGTTGCAGCACTACAAAAGTAGCCGGCTGCAACACTTATACAATCCTACAAAATACTACTAGATGATTCATACATAAGCCAGTATAAATCAATCTAAAAATTGCAGATTAAAGAACAATTAAATAAAAAATGTTTGCAACATAGAAAGTATGTCAAATGAATTTTATACCTGCTATTGAATTTTTGCTTGATTGAGTCATATAGTCATACAATCCCAGGTTGGAAGGGACCTCAAGGATCACCTGGTCCAACCTTTCTTTGCAAAAACACTGTAGACAAGACAACCCAGCACCCTGTCCAGCCAAACCTTAAAAATGTCCAGTGTTGGGGAGTCCACTGCTTCTCTGGTGAGATTATTTCAATGGCTGATTGTTTTTATTGTGATAACTTTTTCTCTTGTGTCTAGTTGGAATCTTCCCAGAAATAACATGTACTTTCGTCACAGAACTTTCAGTTCCTAAATCCCAAATCTGCTTCAGGACTACTACAGCAATGAGAATATTGGTAAAAACTTGCAGCTCTAGCAGTCAAATCCTAAATGCAGCTCTGAAGTGCAAGAGGAAATAGAGAGTAAACACTTCCTAAACTATGCAAAAGTTTAAATACTTAGAACATTAATTAAATAAAATACTGAATAATTTTCAAAGTAATAATTCTTTCTTATTTAGGTAATACTAAAAAAAATGACCTTTTTTTTTATTTCTATTGTACCAGCCATATTTCTAGTGATAGACTGTAAAAACATAACTAGCAAATCATCTTAGGAACAGCTATGCTATTACATCTCAAATGGAAAGTATTTCTGTCTTTTCAGAGTCATATAATTAAGACATAAAAATCTGAAAATATGTAGAAACACAACAGTCTTTTTGGTATACATTAATTCTTGACTTAACTCAGGTTAAGAGCAAACTTTGCTTCCATTACAAGAGAATACGTTTGCATCAGGCATTATTTATTAATACTTTTGCATTTTCTGTAAGTGCATATGACTATTGCACATGAAAACACTGACAAACAGCACATTGCTCCCAATTAAACACTGATTGATTTACACCAAGAACTGGTACAATTTCAGTACTTCAAGCTGATCATTATGGTTTAATTGCTGAAGTGAAAAAGAAAAGGTTAGCCCAGTACTCTTACCAGCATTCTCATAGTACTGAATCCAGAACTCAGAATGGAAAATCTTTTCAAACAGCTTCCAATGGGCTTTGCACTGGGCCAGCTGGACAAAAGTTTGAAATGTTTTTATAATTGTATAAGGGGATCTTACAATTACTCTCTCTACATTAATTCAAAACACTGTTGATTAACCTTTTATTAAACACTTTTCTGAAAATCAAAACCTTCAATGACTCATGCAGTCACTGACACTAAAATCTGACAATTTTGCTGCTAATATGTGAGACTGGAATCTGGCTGACATTCCCTTAGCTTTTACTGCTAACAGTAAAAACATGTTTTGACAGTGAAGTAGACAAATATGGCACACAGGGAGAAATGCTAGGAGCATTTGTAACAAATAAGAGTGGCATTTTGCCCTTTTTACATAATAGCTTTATTGACCATAGTGGTGAGACAAAATATAAGAATTATAAGGGGCCAGCTCATCTGGTGTAAGTCAACATCACAAATCAAAGCTCGTATGAGGACACTGCAGGCTTGTTTTGAAGAGCACTGATATTTATCTAGTGAGTTTGGTTATTTCAGAATGCAAGGTGAAAAAAAGGAAAGCAGGTACATGGGGCTGAAACCACTCTAAATGACTGAAAATATTTCTGTTTTCTATTTATACAGTAGACCCAGCTGAATGAGATTGTGTTTCAGATATTAGCAAAGAGATTGCCATTTCTTTATTTCCCGAGATAGGGTTAAAGCACTTTGACTTCTACAGTGAGTGGAGTTTGCAGGAGTAGGTGCTAGAAAATCCTTAAGTAAATAAAATCCTAAATCCTTTTTTGCCCAGTCCTATATTCTTGAGGCATGTATAAGCCCTGGTGGATGTGTGCTCTGATGACTAAATCAGTAAAATCTGAAATGCTGTAACTGTAAAAGTAAAAGCAAAGGAAAAATCTGCATATTTTAATAAAAAACATCATCTAATTGAGAGTATTTTGCATAATTTGTAATAATTTCTATTTCCTTCCAAGTTTTCTAATTCTGAAATTGTGTGAATAATAGTGAAGATGATATGAAGAAACCTCTACAACACTCAAATATTAAATTTAAGGAGATTGAAAGGAACAGATACTGTCAACCATTCTTAAAGTACTATATACATATATATGAGTAGTCTTACTGATTTCAGAAAAAGTACCTTGTTACAAAAGACTGTGAAGTAAATCATGAAGACCTGTGTAACAGAACCCATTTATTTGATTGGGAAATGGAATTAGTATAACATTCATACATAGCTAGCCAAAACCATTGGATTTTAAAATTTTTTATTCAGATTTGATGGGTAATTATTTATACTGAAGAACTGATGTATTCTTCATATTAAATAATTATTTTATTGGGAAAAAAAGAGTGAAATAGATCAGGGAATTTAAAAATTTTCTTTGACAGGAGACAAATTGAAAGAGATATTATTTTACTAATAAGATATTTTCAAACACAGAAAAACTTGGAAATTAGTAGAAATTAGCCATCCTTTAATCTGAGATTGAAAATATTCTGATAAATATTGATAAATTTTCTAAGCTTGATCTTTGGTGCTGAGATTTGTTTTGGAAAAAAGCACCAAAACACAACAGTAACAAAACACCTACAACTATCTAATCTCTTGCTTTAACATTTTTATACCAAAGCATTTTTGTGAGGCTCTCTGGAAATCAATGCACTGACCTCATGGGACTTTGCCTCTACCTATGGATTTACTAAGTCATAAAAAAATGGTCCAATGCCATGTATTTCACCTGTGTAATTACTGTTTTTCTTATTAAAAGGTATGAGGTATGCCAAGTAAACTACTCCCTAATGTTCCCAATTGCAGGTAATTTTATTATGGTTAATAAGCTACGTAATACTGAAAAAGTGAGAATGTTTTTATAAACACTTTTTTAGCACTTATTTGCTCAATAAGCTCCTTCAGAAATTTTCAACCCTTGAAATTACTTACTGTATTCCCTCAATTTCATTAAGAGGAATTACAGCTCTCACAGAAAGAAGCGAGGACAGAAAAGAGCACAACAGCAAGAGACAAACATTCCTTCTCTGGTTTCCTTTTTTTTTTTACATTTGTATTTAATTACTGTAGATGATTATACAGTGAAAAGCAGTAACAGTTTGCAATCTTCTTGACGACTCATTGCTTCAAAGAAACAGAGGGAAGCAGTTTAGTATTTTTTTTTTTAAAAGAGGTCAAAATGGAGATTAGTGTAACAAAGTTTGATAAGTAATCATGAAAGCTGCTTCTGGTAATAATTAAGATAGTTCCTTAAAGGTTTGATCCAAGTTTTCTTGAAGTCTGTGGGAAAATCTCCACTAACTCAGTGATGAGTTGCTGCGATGATCAATACTAATTTGATACCAGTGTTTCAAGGATTACACTTTGGGAAAGGGGCATACTGCATAAACTGACTAACAGCAGAAAGAAATTTCTAATTCTGTTATAACAATAAAAAAACAGGCATTCTGGAGAACTTGCCCACCAGCTACTGGTAGCGACAATATGCTAGACTGGACTCAATACTGACGTTCAAGCATTATTGGAGACACAAACACTGTGTATCTTGTCTGAAAATCATTTCTGAAAAATAAAGCATGACTGCCTATGTATACTAATCAGCTGTGTCCAGTCCTGAAGTAATATATTTAAATTGTTTTATATAAACTTCAAGAACTGAAGAAATAATTCCAAGTAATATTTCTTTCAGAGTAGTAACTCTGTATGTTCTGATTACTGCAATCCCATGCTGACTGTTGAGTGGCACAGAAAAACATTGAAATACTCTAATTCTCTCTATTTCTGAATTTTTACTGTTACTCAGCTTATCTCCACTGTGCCCTTAGTCACGCCAAGAATTCTGTGTATGCCACCATCTTTGAAATAACCTGACATTTCTTAGAACAATAAAAACCTTTGGGAAGGGAACAGGAAGAACTCATCATACATTTTATAAAATCAAAATTTGACTTTATCAAGCAAAATAATACAAAGAATGCAGCAATAATAAAAGTGTAAATATAATTATGAACTCTGCTACTGTTTGGCAGCTGGCATTCTATAAATCTGTACAAAGAAATGGAAAACTGTGGCAACATAACAACAAACAACATTGAAAGTTCCCATCTATAAAGACTATTTTGGTATGTTCTGGGAAGGGAAGGTTCCTTTGTATTTGAGGACAACTGTGATTAGCCATCTAAATGGGGAAAAAAAAAAAAAAAAAAGACATTGTGTCTGCAAATGGGTCTCAGTGTAGAATCACTGGAAGATAAAACAATGAAATAAGGAATATTTTCTAATACAATAAAACCTATCATATTAAAAGAGGCAAAGACAGTAGTTTAGAGAATTACTGTGTAAAAATCATTAAAGCTGCATTTTGATAGATTTTATTATAGAAAGCCAGCATCATTCAGAGGTTCTCTAGAATAACTTTCCTCCTTCCCTCCCTCCCATCCTCTTTCCCTTCCATTTCTTTCCTTTTCTTTCTTCCTCTCTTTCCTTTCTCTTTTCCTCCTATTCTCCCGGCCTCTGTCTCTCTGTGTCTCTTACTGAAATAATGTATTTCTTCATGAATGGTCATTGTGCAGAAATTAAAATACATACAGAAGCACAAGTATATGGTGGTTTCTACTAGAAAGTAACCACATTCATCAAGCTGTACTGGAAGTTTTGATTATTCTGAAAGAAACTTACAGAAGGATCCAAGAAAATACAGATATCAAAAGGCAGGAAAATATGAACAAAATCTGAAAATAAAGAGTCATTTGAAGGAAGTTTATCAAAGTGAGATGGACTAGAAAACTATGAAATCTTAATGTGCCAGCAAAAATATATCAAGTAAACATACCAAGTTATACTCTAATAAACTTCAGCATAAGTGAAAATAAAATTAAGACCATATTTTTTCTTTTTTCTCTACTATCTTTCTGGCTTCCACTACTGTGGAACTTATCTGTGATGGTGGCCTGTGTCAGCTGTTTCAGAAAAACTTGTAAAAAAATCCATGCCAGAAAAAAATGTCATAACCTGCATAACGAGGAGCCTTTCGAACCCTTTGGCTTAAGAGTAGAAAAATATCTCATCTTACGGAAGCTTCAGCTTAAAAAACCATTTCATTTTAGAACAAATCTTGTTATTCTCTGAGAGCATATGAATAGAAGCATGTTTTTTCTGTGCTTTTGTCACACTACCTACTACTCATCTTTTCAATGCACTTTTCACAGACCCTCTTTGTGCTTATCCTTTTTGTCACTTTCCTCTGAACATTTCAGTTTTTATATAATTTATGGGCAGGGTGACCAGAAATTATCAGCGTTCAAGGTGAAGCTGTACTGTTGGCTTACATGTGGTGTTTTGACCTTGCCTGGATGCCAGGTGCCCGCCAAACGGCTCTATCACTTCCCTCCTCAGCAGGATGAGAATAAGGGAGAAAATATGATGAAAAAACCTCATGGGTCAAAATAAAGGCAGTTTAATAAAGCAAAAACAAAGGTCACATGTGGAAGCAAAGGAAAAAAAAATATGTTATTCTCTACTTCCCATCAGCAGGCAATGTCCAGCCAGTTCCCAGGAAGCAGAGCTTCACTACGCATAGTGATTGCTCCAGAAGACAAACATCATAAAAAGTCCGAATGCCCCCCTTTCCTCCTCCCTTCTCTTAGCTTTTATTGCTGAGCAAACACCATATGGTATGGAATATCCCTTTGGTCACGGTGGGTCAGCTGTCCTGGCTGTGTCTCCTCCCAGGATCTTGCCCATCTCCAGCCTACTGATGATGGGGGAATGTTGGAGAGCCAGCCTGGATGCTGTGCGAGCGCTGCCCAGCAGCAGCCAACACACTGGTGTGTTATCACCACCTTTCTAGCTACTAATACAAAGCACAGTGCTCTAAGGGCTACTATGGGGAAAATTAACTCCATCTTAACCAGACTCAATACACATAATATCACTATGATATCTCTAGTATTATTTTCAACCATTTTGCCATTTTGTTCTTAGTTGATCTGTGAAATCATGCAGTTTTCTCTTTCCATGACTTCCTCCCCTGAGTTCTACAGTTAAATTACAGTTAGTAGTTTAAAATATACTTTCTAAGCTATCCTACCTTGTACTTATGAACAGGGAAATTTAGTTTTTATAAACACTTCCTTTAGTTTTCATAAACTCTTGAAGGTTTGCTTGAAATCATCACAGTCATATCGGTATAGACTAATTTGAATCATTTGTATCACCTGCAGATTTTGTTCCAGATCATTAGCAAATATTCCACAGCAGTCAGCAATCGTACAGTCCTTGTACAGAGTACTGGGAGCTGTCATTTTTAACTTGTGAACTGACCAAGATCTAGAAGTTCCCTAAAGTTTGTTAGACTTGTCTGAAGCTCTTACTGAAAAAAAAAAAAAAAAAAAAAAAAAAAAGTTTATTGGTAGTTATTTTTAATTTTTTTTTCTCTTAGATCTCTCATGAATCTCTGTGATCTAGGACTTTGCTGCTAAAACCACTTCCTCCTGAAGCCACTAATACCTACTCATACCCACTTCCTTTTCTATGCTCTTCCTTTCTTTCTCAGGCTTCTGAATGGTGGCACAGAACTGCTAAAAATTGGATTGTATCTGCTAGAAATTACTACACCAAAGCAGAGGACATGATACTGTTTTGTTTTACGCTGAAGACATGGAGGTGACAGGACATCTCAAAACACAGGGTGACACATGCTGACTTTGATGGTTAATGTACCATAACAATCTCCTTTCATCTGATGTATTCACCTCTCTTATTCTCCATAAGAGTTCCCTTATCTAAATAATTTCACCCATTCTGATGATCAAATTCTCCAAAGCCAGTCGTTTGTCTGTATCACTCACCCTGTCTGCTTATCTTCTGAAGGTTTTGGATATTGATGACTAATTTGTATGTCTTCTCAAATTAAACTTACCCAAAAGAAAACAAATAAAAAAACCCCTAATAAAATATTTCCTCCCTCTTTCATTTCACTCCCTGATCACTAATACTTCCATTTTTGTTGAAGGTGGGCAGACTTTCAGCTCCACTTGTTTCAGCTCTTTCCAAGGCTATGTTAATTCGTTAAATCTACCTCCTGTATCTTCTATGGCCTTCGCACTATTCACTGCTTTCATTGAAAAAAGTCCTACAGATAGAATTCTATTCATATCTCAGTCGTTGCAGAAGTCTTTTCATTTATGTCAGTTTGTTTTCTTCCATAACCTCTTTAGCACTTGTATTGCACACAACAAATTCATCCGCTACGTGTCTGCCACCATGACCTTTCTGACTGTTTCACACCCCTCTCCTTACATCCTTGTTTTATAGTGAGCTTTTTTATCATTAATTTCAACTCTATTTTGCTTTCAAAACCAGGAACCTTCCTACGTTCTAGTTACAGTTTTCCTGGTTGTGCTCTGTTTTCTGTCAACATAGCATGAATCATTTCTATACTTTTAGCAACTTGACTTCTTCCATCATGCTGATCTCCTTTTTATGTCACTCAACTTGGGCATCGGCCATGCAGCTTGGGTCTTCTGGAGTGCAGAGACACAGATAACTGAAGTGTCCTGACGCACAGTGTTTAAGGCAGCAGCTTTGCCATGTCTCCGTGTTTCTCCGTGGTGCAAGTGTGACAGGGAGAAGCAGCTTCTGTGTTCTCTCAGGCAAAAAAAGGCAGGTTGTTACTCTCTGTGCGACAGCAGAAAGGGCAGGAATAACCTATCCTGTACAGCAACAGTGTGATATGGAGTAAACTACTACTATAGGATCTCCATATATTTCTTTCTAGAGCACTTAAAATACCCTGGACAACCTGCCCAAGCTTAGCCTACTTCAGCGGGGGTTTTGGACTAGATGGTCTCAAGAGGTCTTTTCTGACCTAGATGATTCTGTGATTTAGTTACTTGGGTTTTTAGAATCTTTTTTCAATAGTCACTTCCAGTTAATTCCTATTTCTCCTCTTCACTGTACTTTTTCAATTCTTTTACTTTTTAAGCAAATAATATAATACGTTAATTTAGAACCTAATGGAAAAATAAAAAGCCCTCTACACTGCTGAGAATATGGCATTAATAGATTGTGATTGCACAGTAGCCGATTTCATTATTTCTCCCCCTTACTCTGAAGTCTCCATAATCATCTATTCTTATTCTTTTCTTCTTATTCCTGATGTAGAACAGGAAGCTACTTTTCCTGTTTGTGAAAGTGCCATGAGTACCTGTAGCTCTGAAGAAATAATACATGCTATCTGTAAAAACATCACTTCCTCACTGTAGAGTGCCAAAAGCCTTTCTTTGTGACTTAACAAGGCTTTTGTATCAAATGAACATTGCTGGCTGATGCCCAAATACTAATCAAATACTTCTACATCAATTGCAGGCTAAGGTCATGATTCAAAGTCTGATTCTGCACTGTGATTCCACAGGACACAGCCCAGAAAGTACAGCTTTGCAAAGTAAGTTTACGCCTGCAAAATCCTAGACTTCTTTGAAGGTCTAAATGATGCTTTATTGAAGCAGTTCCTGACCACTGAAATGGAGATCCCATTTTCAGCTCTTTACGGACTTCCAAAAAGAGTTACTGTAAAGGTGTGAGTCACAGACAGTCATTCCAACCTTTTCATAGTAAAGTCTCACTAAGAAAGTTGTCAATGCTGAATGTGTAGCAGTTCAGCTTTACCATTTGTCCTTGGGGATTACTCCTACTGCCTGTTCACCACTACCTCTAGCACAAGTACACCTTCAGAAGGGTTTATTAGTCTGTGTGCTGTGATTTGCTTGTTCTGCACTTATGAAACCCAACTTACAGGTGGGAAGCATTATTATAAATCAATCTCCACAATTCTTATTGGGGTCCTTAGGTAAAGGACAAAGTGAGGGTACCCATTTTGCTTTTAGCAAGTGAATGACCATTTTATCAAGTGTTTTGTAGTAGTGCATTGCTGAGAAAAACAACAGTTAGGATTTTTCATTTTTAAATAAGGCAAGGATCTTTAGTATTTCCTCTTAGGTTTTTTTTATCAGATTGTGCATCTTGTCTAGACTAAAACTTCTAAGCAGTTTAATAATGTAACTGACAAGATTGCTGCTGGGGACCTCCCTAGCTGCAAAACCAACCGTGAAAACACTAAAATGTACATCCTCTTCAGCTTCATGAATAACAAGGTAAATTCAGTTTCAAGAGGCATGAGACAGCTGACTTTTTAAAAGATAGTCTAGAGTTATGTGATGATGATTCAGAAGAGTAGAACTTGCTTGTTCAGACAATAGTTTTTTACCGTTTGGTCCAAGTTCTCACAGAAATTAAAATCTCACAGAGACTAATTCTCACAGAGACTAAAACTCATGGTAAACTTATGGTGTTTTCTGCTTCAAATACCAGTGACACTTCTCTGATTTTGTTCCCTGTAAGGTAAACAATTTACAGCTTACACTGAAAACAAAGTACTTCCATGGAACACTAATACAATACAGTTCTTTTCCCCATTACAGAAAAAAAGAGAAAGAACAAACCATATTACTAAATTTGAACCTGTTACAAATGCCAAGCTTAGTCTCAGTGAGCTGGAAGCACTTCACTGAGACATCAGAATTAGGAATTTGAGTTATCTTACAGTGCTGTCAATGATTTAAAAAAAAATAAAAAATTCATCCTCTCATGAGAAAATTGTTGTGGGAAGTGTCTTGCTTTTACTCAGTCTCACAATGGATTAAACTCATTTCTCCTATGAAACAATTGAACGTTTAAGCTGGGCTCCACTAAGAGAATTCAGGTAGCACAGCAGTGAAGGATTCTAAGAATTTCTGAGAAACCACATAATAGAGCAAATTAGAAAAATTTCTACCCCCAAATGATATGGCTTTAAAAGAACTACTGTACTCCTGGTACATTCTGGAGTACAGAACAAATATTGATAGTGCAACATCCCAAGGCACTGTGTTTAAGGCAACAGCTTTGCCAGCTCTCTTTGACTTTGTCCATGGGGCAAGTACATGACAGGGGAGAAGCAGCTCATGTGCTGTCTCAAGACAAAGACAGGTTGTCACTCTCTTTCTCTGTGCAGCAGTAGAAACAGCAGAATTAACCTATCCTATACAGTAACACTATAATACAGAGAAAACTGTTAGCACAGAGTCTGGATGTGTTTCTGGTATTTAAAAATCAGGGTTTATTTCCTAACATCTTAGTTTTGGGACTAGCACAGAGTCTGGATGTGTTTCTGGTATTTAAAAATCAGGGTTTATTTCCTAACATCTTAGTTTTGGGACCATAACACACTTTTTATTTTTTTCCTGAAAGGGCTGTAGTGATCTGACGTGTATCATTTCAGCTACTCTTTTGGATGCAGTGTTCCACTTTCCTTTTCTCCTCCAGACTCAAATATTCCTTTTTTTCTGTTCTCATGTTTAATAGCAAATCTAGAAGATGAATTCAGGTTGGCTAGACAAAAGAAGCTTATCGAACAAGTGGCTGAAAACCTAAGGGTGTTGTTTGCTTGAACTAGCTGGTGGAATAAACAGAGTGCAGCTTCTCATGCAAGCAAGCTAATAAAGGTTTAGTTATGTTAAAACTCAAAAATCTCTGCAATAAAATGCCTGCATGCATTTACTATATGTGAAATGAAATGGGAGGCTATATAGAAAGATTTGCTTCAGCTGTTGCAACAGTGAAGAGTGTATCAGTCATTCAAAACAGAAAAAGTGCCTGTGGCATAAGAAGAGTAGGGTTCTGTTCAGATGTGTTTTGCTTCACAGTATGTCAAATTATTCTGATGACACAGACTAACGTTAACCAAGAATGTCTGTGTGTGGTACTATAGCCTTCTGCTGTGGAGTTTTGAATTACCTGTAAATTGGTGTATTGCTTTCATCTGAAAAAGTAACAGAGGACATATCCTGCAGTCATGAACCGACTCCAGAAGTGTTTTCAGAGCACTCTAATGCAATAAATACAATGCTAATTGTTACTGTTCTCAGGGTAACAGT
>JAVJGI010000063.1:58665793-58678318 GCA_035590275.1 Ibycter americanus
CAGGCCTAGAGAAGAGTGGTTGGGAAGCTGCCTGGCAGAAAAGGACCTGGGGGTGCTGGCTGACAGCCGGCTGAACACGAGCCAGCAGTGTGCCCAGGTGGCCAAGAAGGCCACCAGCATCCTGGCCTGTATCATAAAAAATGTGGCCAGCAGGACAAGGGAAGTGATTGTCCCCCTGTAGCTGGCACTGGTGGGGCTGCACCTTAGGGCCTCTCAGTACAAAACATACATTGAGTGGCTGGAGCGTGTCCAGGGAAGGGCAACGAAGCTGTTGAAGGGTCTGGAGCACAAGTGTTATGAGGATCGGCTGAGGGAACTTGGGGTGTTTAGCCTGGAGAGGTGGAGGCTCAGGGAGAACCTTATTGCTGTCTACAACTACCTGAAAGGAGGTTGTAGTGAGGTGGGTGTTGGTCTCTTTTCCCAAGCAACAAGTGACAGGACAAGAGGAAACAGCCTCAAGTTGCACTAGGGGAGGTTGAGATCAGATATTAGGACAATTTTTTTTTACTGAAAGTGTTATCAAGCACTGAAACAGGCTCCCCAGGGAAGTGGTTGAGTCATAATCCTTGGAGGTATTTAAAAGATGGGTAGATGTGGTGTTTAGGGACATGGTATAATGGTGGACTTGGCAGTGCTAGGTTAATGGCTGGACTCGATGATCTTAAAGTGTCTTTTCCAATCTAAATGATTCCAGGATTCTATGAAATGTTTCTGAATAAGAAATACAATAATTTATACTGAAATAAAAAGTATAATGCTCAGTCAGTTGTTGACTTCCTGTGAATGATATTTTGTGTAAGTGACATGGAAAATCAACTTTCAGGCCTGTTTACCCAGATACTCAAGGATTCTGCAAGAGTAACAGGAAAGAAAAGGGATGAAAGCTCAAAGAACTGCTGACCTCCATCTCTAAAATTAGAGCAGTAATGAGGCTGCCACAAACTGAGCCCTGGATTTAGCTACATGCCAACAAAAAGCAAAGTGCAAATGCAGTCCACAACTTTAGCTTCTTGAAACTGTTAAGTGTCAGTGATTTACTAGCTGACCAGTTTAATTGAGAAGGACTAATTTTTCACCAGAGCAATGCATAGAGGTTTCTTTTGAAAAAATATGCATAAAGAGTACTTTTAATGGATGTATTGATGTATCCTGTCACAGTTTTTAAATAGCTGGTCTATAAAGGCCTTCCTTACCACAGGAACCAAGGTGAAGATTAAGAATATGGTATAAATTTCACATGGGTTTACTCTTATTTTCCCTCACTGAGCAATGACTATTCTTTTGAAACTATGATCTATTATTTCTGACAGATATTTTTTTTCAGGTAGTTTAGACCTTGCCAAAAATATGCAAATTACTGTGAAGCCTGAATTATCCCTTTGCAATAGTCATGTGGTTGGACAAGACCATGGACTGTGTTTCTGCTGCACAAACACATGGAGAATTCCAATTACTGTGATCAGAAATTTTGCACAAGTTAAAAATCACGATAGATATCCTCAACCTGCTTGCTGTCGTTTTTAAAAATATCATAGAATCACAGAATAATTTTGGTTGGAAGGCACCTTAAAGATCATCAAGTTCCAACCCCCCGCCATGGGCAGGGATGCCTTCCACTAGACCAGGTTGCTCAGAGCCCATCCAGCCTGGCCTTGAGCACTTCCAGGGATGGGGCATCCACAGCTTCTCTGGGCAACCTGTGCCAGTGCCTCATCACCTTCATAGAATTTCTTCCTTAGATCTAAACCTATATCTACCCTCTTTCAGTTTAAACATATTCCCCTTTGTCCTATCACTACATGCCCTTGTAAAAAGCCTCTCTCCAGCTTTCCTGTAGGCCCCCTTTAGGAACTGGAATGTTGCTACAAGATGTCCCCGAGGCCCTCTCCTCTCCAGTCTGAACAGCTCCAACTCTCTCAGCCTGCCTTCACAGCAGAGGTGCTCCAGCCCTCTGATCATCTTCATGGCTCTCCTCTGGACCCATTCCAACAGGTCCATGTCCTTCTTATGTCAGAAGTCCCACAGCTGAACACGGTACTCGAGGTTGGAGTATACAAGAGTATAGGGGAAGAATCACCTCCCTCAACCTGCTGGTCACGCTTCTTTTGATGCAGCCCAGGATACAGTTGGGTTTCTGGGTTACAAGCACACGTTGCTGGGCCGTGTCGAACTTCTCATCAACCAGCACCCCCAAGTCCTTACCCTCAGGGTTGCTTTCACTCCATTCTTACACCAGTATCTATTTGTGCTTGGGACTGCCCCAACCCATGTGCAGGAGAAATGCATTTCTAGAGAAATGTATTTCCATTGACTTGGCTACATAGGAAAAATAGCAGGAACGTATAAAATCTCAGAACAAGAAATGCCAGATTTAACCCTAGTAGACATGAATTTTTTTCCTTTGTGAGATAAATTGGTGTATAGAGCCAAATTTGAATGCAAATAAACTAACTTATTTAATGTTATGTTAATCGGTCTTGATCTGTACAAATGTGTTTGTTATTTAGCAGTATCTCTCTAAAGTTTAGTTATTTTTAACCTGGGAATACTTATGAGCTGTGATTTTAACTAGTTGTGCTCCAACTATGTGGCTGGGCAGGTCATAAAACTTCTGCTAGTGCTAGGGGAAAAGGAATGCTGTGGTCCCTCCTGGGCTACAGAGCCAGCGTGCATCTCACGTGTTTTCTGCCCTATTGTTTCCAGGTAAGCACAGGTAAGCCCGTTTCTGCTCCCTGGGGAGGATAGCAGCTGAAAATAAGCTGAATTACAGTAAACAACATACAGGGGAAGAACTGTGGGGACTCTCTCTTCCTGCTCCTCCTGCCTCAACGGAGGCATTCAGGAGAACTGTAAGTCAGATGAATTATTCTGTAGGATCTGAGCAGTGGTTGACTGTTCTGGATAGACAAAACACCTATTACTACTTGCTCAGGTTGCATACTCCATTTTGTGTTCTGTGACTACTTTCTACATCAAATAGTATTCTTTCCAAGCACTATTCTTTTCATAGCAATACCCTGCTATGGAAGAAAATAAGTGTCTCTGTACAAAGAACAGCTATTTTTATACACCAGTGAAAATACAGTGTCCATGTGTATACAAGTTTGCCTGTGAAAGGATCACAGGCAAGGCTGAACCTCACAGCCAGTGGCAAGCATCACGTACCTTCTCCCAATTATTTCTGAAATCTTCACACTTCTTCCACATCAAGTGCTTTCATGATCTCCCAAATAAAATCATTCAACTAAAAAGTAGAAAAGCACTTTTCCTCTTCTCAGTTGTACATCCTGTATTGCTCCTGATACTGTTCCTTTAATGCTGAAAATGAGAAGGCTGATTCCTTCTGGTTTTTTTCTTACTTCTATTTCCTTTGCCAAGTGATACATTTCCTACCTCAGTCAGCTCAAGCACCCCTCTTGCGTTTTTTTATATTGCACTAGACAAAAGGAAAAGTCAAGTGTCATATAGGGTTGAAAATGCTTAGCATTAAGAAAGTGAAACATCAGGCCAATGTCTATTCATAGCTCAAGGGTTAATTGCTTCACTGGGCTACAAGGTGATGCGTTTCTTAACTTCTTTTGAAATAGGAGAGGCAAAGAAAGCAAGTGAAGAAGTTCAGGCAGTGGGGATCTTTCGTGGTTTTGGTTATATTTGGTATTATATGTGAAAATCTACTTTAAAACTGTGAGCTTCAAGGCTTTTCAAGATGTATTATGGCATGCTTTGTGTATTGTCACAGAAAAACTAATTGGTCAAAACCAAACCTGATTTACAAAATTCACAGAGTTAAACTCTTAGACTACTTACACAGTTTTGCTAGGGTTGGCAGATTACAGGACGCATCCTAATGTACTGACAAGATAATTGTGCTAAAACAGTTTTTCCTCAGTTGACTTCAGACTTGTTAATCTCTTCCAGTTATGATGTAGGAGAACAGCTGTTTAAGAAATGTTGGCATTTGAAGTAGCTCTTCTAAGGATTGCCTTGAGTCAAGTTCGCACTGGATCACTGTTCTGTTGCTGATTTCACTGTCATCAAACACCATTGGACAAACACAACTTTTGCAGGTGGTAGAAGTGTAAGACTGAAAAAGAATGATTCCTAAGGCACTTTAAACTTTTAGTTCTCTTTTCCTCTGTTTCTTTATGAGCAAAGGAAGAGTAAGAATACATGCTTATCCTCTGAAGTCTTGTTTGCACTGCGCATTTTAATAGGATACAGAAATTTCCAATTCCCACCAATACTGTATAGAGGAGCACACAAGGGAGATCTCACATGGTGATAAAAGCTCAGATGTGAAAGCAACAGCTCAGTTCTGGAGTGATGTTACATTTGCAGAAATACGTCAGGCCACTCATAAAAGCTGAGTGCACGTAATTATGCTGATGCAATCAAACTACTAATTTTGGAGCAGACTTGGTTAACACAGAATTCTAAGTTCTCTGCATTGTTCCATTCCACTGCATAGATGTATACCCTAGCACAGGCATCCCCAGGTATGTGAGAATTAAAGATTTAAACCTTGAAAATGTCATAAAATCCCGGTGTGGCATCAGAGTATTCCAGGAAACTGTGAGTCAAGAGTCTTCTTTGGCCATTGTAGACATAAATAAATTATATTTAAAAAAAATACCATATACAACAGTAAAGTACAATAATATGATTTTGAGGACAGCACATGGTATAGAAGGCAAATGTGTCAAAACAACAAATATGTCATAGATTCCCTCAGAAATGTATTAAAAATTGTAAATGATCAACATTGAAGTTCCAAAGTATTTAAAAATCCCCCAGAATTTAAGTACTTCAAATGTAATACTTCAAATATAGAAGCTGAGAGTCTCAGAACTGCTGAACTCCCAAACCAGCAGAAAGAGCCTTGGGAAAGTAACTTCAGAGGAAAAGAAAAAACCCACCTTATACCTAGTGGAAATGTGGAAAGGTCACAGAAGAAAGTATATTTTATGTTGTCAGTTTTACATACTTGAAGTATGGATGAGGTGGCCAGTAGGGAATATGTACATTGTGGATTGGCAGCAAGGAGTGAAATAGTAATGGCTTACAGCAGTGATTCATTGCTAGGCTAGAAGCACTACTTTTCTGTTGCTGAAATGTTTGAAATTTTTCACTGAACTCATTCAGAGCTAGCTTAAACATACTGTCATGCTGTGCAAGAACGCATCTGTTGTGATATAGACACACCCTACAGTTGTGGTAAACATTAAATATTCACTGTTTTTCACATTTATGACATGACAATTTTTCTTATGCTGAAAATTTGTATGAAAAATTTTGAGCTTTGGGATTTTTTTTGATTGATGCATTATATTTTTCTAGTTTAAATTGCTTTACTTCTAATGAACAAGTTATTGGTGTTCGCTTTGCCCTGTTTGCAACTTTCAAAGCAGAAAAATAATTAATAACATATTTCTTCTGTGAGTTTTCAGATATTAATGTCTGATTTTCCTATCCTGAAATTTTAGAATTCAGGGAGATTTTTAAGAAAGAGTCATTATCTTAATATTTTTTAATAACATGATTATGGCTGATATAAAGTTTATTACTTATATTTGTGAAATGCCATAAGCAAGCTTTATATTCAAAGGACAGTTTTGGCCTATTTCAGAGACATATTTTCCATTAAAATGACAGAAAATTGGCTGGAATTTTAAAGACTTCAGAGCTCTTGATCCTTCAAACAGGTGCCCTCTAGAGAAAAGTGAAAGAAATGATTAGAACAGGTGTGAGGACCCTGGCAATGGTCTGAAGATGGTGCAGGGTAACCTGCACATTATCAATGACAATATTCCTGGGTAGTGACATTTTAAGTATACTTACTTTAAATCTTTACTACTTTACTTTTGGTCCATTATAGGAAAAAATCCGAAATGCCATTGGAGTTCCCAAATAAAATGTAAAATGAGGTGCTCAGTACTGAGCAACAAAGAAGAAAATCGGTTGTACAGTAAATTTAATTTATTTAACAAGTTTTTGGAATTGTGACATGGCTCATAGTGTACTAATACATGGATTTTGATGTTTCCCTGAGGATGCTAGGGTGGCTGCTTGCTGTCTGCGATGGGTCTTATTTCTGCAAAATGTCTTGAAATATCACGTGCAGGGTAAGCCCAGCTGACTGTTTTATAGAACCTCCTTTTTGTATTGTGCTAGTAAAGCCCTAGATCACACTCTTGTTTTATTATACAAAGTAATAGACATACTGGAATTTAAAAATATCTGAGATAAAACATAACTTGAAAATCCAAAACAGATTTGTTTATTTTACTCTTACCTTTAATCAAAACCAGAATTATTCTGTACTTACAAATACAGTAAAACTAAGCTTTTAGCTGAGCATTTAGTGGAACATCTACCCAGTAAGCTTTGCTTATGTTGCAGACAGCTACCCTGAGGAGTGATTTGAATTTAAATGCGATTCCCTTATTAGTTTCTGCTAACTGCAAATATTCCAGGCTCTTAATTAAGTGGCTGAGTAATGTATGAATGCTCACTTCTGCTTGTCATGCAGAACAAAGTGATGTATTTAGATTCCATGCACAATATGAAATTTAATGGCACAAGCAACAGTAATTTAGAAAACCTTTTGTTTTTTATTATCCTTGGTTTTGCTTAGCCAATCTCCTTTTTTTTGTAAGTGTTTGGCTGCTGCAATGATATAAAAGTTTGCACAAACGCTGGCTGTTAGCTAATGAATTTCTAGATTAAAAGGTAATGCATTACTAAATGCATGGTTACTAAATGCATAATACATTGCTTATATCTTTCACCCCCATTTTTTAGAAATAATATACAAACCCCAAAACAAACCTTGATGAAATGTTCTTACTTGGTTTGGCACAGAATCTAGTGTTAGATTCAGCGACATTCTGAATGGACTAAATAGTGCACTGTAAGAGGTTTTACAAAGAGGAAGGAAAGAAGAAACAAATCAAGCTTTTCTTCTAGTGCTGATGGTTTCTGAAAGCTCCAGTGACTTTCTGTAGTCCTCCTGATCTCTTTATAGATTTTATAGCTTACATTCAGTCATCAAACCGCTCTGCTTCTGCTCTGGTATTCAGTAGTTTGCATGTATATTTTTCCCCAGGGGTATGACACTAATTTTTCACTATCCTGAAATTCTTCTGTTTGCCCTGGTATTTTCTCATGCTCACAGAATCCTCTGCATATTCATAATCTGAATGTGTGTGTGTGATTTTGTAAAAATCAGAGTAGCATATATGTAAAGTAATTTGGACAGCTGTTTGAGTTGTCAGATTTGCATGTTATTGTCATGTATAACTAAATGAATTAATGTCCTACTGCTTTTGCTACTTTTGTTCAAGCTCTAGAACTTGGCTATCCCTTTAATTAGTGCTCTAACCATCTCTCATGTCTTGAAATTCTCATTTGAATTGCCTGAGTACTTTCCTCAACAAACCTTCAGCTGTATTCTTGGCAAACTGGTGTTCCTGAATGATGTCAGATTTTAAACTGCCTGGATCCCCAATCAGTCTCTAGTACCTGAATGTTTGCCAAGGAAATCTCATCTAAATAGCATCATTCTCCATTAAGTGTAGAAATAGATTTAAGTAATTTCTTTTCTTTTTAAGTACTGATATTTGATACTTTTATTGGTATTACAGTACTTTCCACCAGTTCTGAGGAGGCTCAGAACAGTATGTGTTAAATATTATATTTAGATATCTATCTGCCTTAGACAGTAATACCTACTTGGACAGTAGTCTCCAAGCTCCTCTTCTTACAGCTCTAAAGCTCATATTCTTATTTTATAGAAGGGTCCTATATACAGAAAAATGGATTCAAAATATGATTTATCTCATTTGTCTTTAGCCATTTTATAAATTAGTCATGAATTCTAAGCTAGTCATATGAGCAGTCCTTAAGCCAAAGGAAAAAAATAAGATGTTCCAATATATGATTCATCTCAGCAAATTTGACACGTATTTCAGGATGGCAAGAACTGCCCTCTGGAAGTGTGTACCTCTCCATGGGCCACAGAGGCAGCTTCATTAATGAATTGAGACTAAATACCTTTTTATATAAAACTACTTTGGCATCCCTTGTTTATCATTGTTGCTACCAAGCATTTGAAAATGGTAAAAATAGATGAAATGCATCTCAGCCTTCCTGATGAACTGAGGTCAAACAGGAGATATGTAACTAAGGTAGAAATTATATGTAGAACACTGTAACTGGACTACCTACTCTCGGTTACAAAAAAATTGGCTACCTCAAAGACTTTGTGCTCTGACATAGCTGTCCTTAATTCTTGTCCATGTAAATAGCCTTTGGCCTTTGGCCTTTGGCCTTTGGCCATGGAGAAGCTCCTTAGAAGAACATAGAAGAACAATTTTCTTCCACCATATTTTCAAAAAATAGATTAAGAATGCCTAAATAGACCAGTCAAAGGAAGAGTGGAAAACAGAGGTTTCATTTTGTATGGTATTCGAACAGCTATAAAAGATGATTGAAAACTGCTATCTAAATATAGTTAGTTACATTTTTAAAATAGGTTCATCAGAAATGAAGTGTTTGAGGGTTGTGATTTTTTTTATTTTGAGGGTTAGCTTTTTCACATTATTCAGCCTGCTCTAAAACTTGACATAATTTTGGACAGTGTTATAAATTGTGATCTATTTGCTTCTTTCTAGAAAAGCAATGATTAATTATCCAACCCACATATTTTCTTTGCCTTGGTTTGCACCACAAATTTCTCATCATTAAAAAAAAAAAAAAAGATGCACAATTATGAAGACTACATTGCTGTAAAATTCCATCTAGTGACAATTTGTTACATAATTCATCCCAGATCTATTTACATAAAGAATCTTAGTTCTTGTGCATCTCATCTGTCATTATAAGCTACACCCATATTACGGAGCTTGAGGATGATTTTCTGCACATTCCTTTTTCCCACAGTCTACTGTTTAATAATAGAACCAAAGGAAAGTGTTCCAACTCCCCTGTCCTTCCTCACTGCCAGCAATTAAGGCAACACAAACGTCTTTTCAGACTAAGACAAAATTAAATCTGCAAAAAGTAAGGGCTTACTTGGATCAGAAAACATGAATCACTGTTTGATTGCACAGTTGCTACAGAACTTGATTTCTTTAAACATTTATATTCTTTCTGGAGTCAAAAGTGCCCTATGACTGGTGGCCTTCTGTAATTGACCATGAAATTCCTAACACAGTCGAGCCAGCAGAATTACAAAGAGCAGGACCTCAGAGGCTTCCTGACAGCACTCCTTGTAGACACATTTTTTTAAAATTAGCCGTCTTTTTCATTAGATTTGTTTGACTATGGCCAACTTGCACTGTGGGACCTTGAAATGTTAGACTCACAGCTAGGCTGGATCAAAAGTGTTGAAAAGAACCTGGTTTCACCCAAAAGGATCACAATCTCTGTAGATTTTCCTATCTACTTCTGGCAATCTTAAATTCTGAAGTACTGTCCAGCTTAATCACGGCCTCACTATAGACAGGACATTTTGTTACTCTTACATTACCTCTACAATATCTAACCCTGACACTTTTTTCAGTTACTGCTCCTTTAGTCACAGTATATTCTAATGTGGTACAGTAGAGCCAACTGACCCCAAAGGAGCTATTTCAGGTATCAATCCAGTAAAGGTATGTTATCCATGTGCCCCAAAGGAATTAATTTGTTCTGTTGGGAAGCACTGGTACAAGATAAAGGAGTGCGCTAATAAGACTATCCTTTATTTGGCAGCTAATTTAGCATTGAATGCTAACTTGAATACCTCTGCATTGGACCTCACTGTGCCTCTGGGTAAATCGCTTTAGACTGACTGCCTGGGAAGTGCTGGTGGGAGAGAAAATCATTAAAGAATATCAGTTCTTTATCTGTGCAATTGACTGTTATGTACTGCAGGTGCTTTGAAGGTTCATGCTTCTAAAATTACTTTGAGGTTTTGTGCCTTCGAATTCAGGTAGTTGACTTAGAAAGTCAGCTGTATCATCCATAAATTCATCTATTTCTTCCATCTGTGTACTACTGACAATTTCAACTGCTTTCTTATGTTTCTCCTGAAAAGCTAAAGATCTTCACGGTTAACTAGAAGATGATTGAATCATTTTTCCATTATTCAGTTATGTGAGATTTTGTTTTGTGTAAAGAATGCCATACTAATGGTAAAGGAATGGCATTAGGGATGACATAGCTGCAGACAGACAGAAAAAACATGCCCCTTGCACCATTACAGTGTTAATGAATCTCTGCAATCTAAACCATGGCAAAACCAATTGATATTACACCTGACTGTTACAAATCAAGTTAGATGCAATAAATACTACTTAAAAACATCAGCCCATGACTATCCTAAACATATTTTCTTACACAGACATGTAGAAGCTTCAAAAAGTCTAGTATGTGTAGGATTAATATGTGCAAATAATGATAAAATGTCTTTCATTAGTGGAGAGCCAGCTCTAGTGTATGATATAACTAGTGTGAGGGTGGTAATGTATCTGTTCTATAATGTGATAGATATTTACTTTGTAGTTATTCTTTTAACTGTGTGTAGTCTTGACACACAGAAACTTAATGGCTATTAATACATATTTTATACCAATATAACAAATATGTTTATATTTTTGCTATATAGTTTATAAATTAATATGTGCTTGACTATTACGTATCTATATAATTTCACACAGACACACACATATTGGTTGACTAGCAGCTCTGTCAGCTGAAATAAGTAGATGTGACTCCAGGACATATATTCTAGTTGTAAACAGGGTTTGAATATCCATTTAAATAAATCTGCAGCTAGGGATATCGCTGTCTGAGCTAGGATTGTTAACTAAGTATGTCAACGTGTCCTACCGTCCCAACTGAAATTGCAAGGTAAACACGGCTTATGTTGGTACAAGCAAACCTGTTTAATAGAAGCTGTCAGAAAAAGGAATTTCTTCTACAATTTGCTTCTAGCTTGGTTTTTTTTTCTTTTGAAACACTGAAAATTTTCATTTCAAATGTATCCAACAGTTTTGTTTTAATAGAAAATATCATTAATTGTATATGAAATTTTCTCAAGATCTCTCCCAGTCCCCTCTGACTTCATTCTGTGAAATGTATCAAAAAGTTAGACTTGAATTTATTTCTCTGGATTTTTCCTCAAAAAATGGAAAGCCCAGAGAGGTACATTTCAGTAAGATATCCTGAATCTGATGACTGACACTCTTCTATCAGAATGAATATTTGTTTTGTAATTCCTTTCTAAGCTATAGTACATGCTGTTATCAACCCAACCACAGAATATATAGGCCAACATATATTCATAAATTTTTTAAGACAGCATATGATATATCTGCTTATATGCTTAAAAACAATCATTGAAAGAGTGATCTGGGTAATAGCTGTAGTTAAAAGAAAACAACATAAAAATAAAGGAACAAAATGCTGAGTTCTGATTTTTAAAGCACCTACTTTTCTTTAACTGCACTTTGCTGGGCAGAGACTCCATGAACCGAAGCTTTCTTCCTTCAGGTCAAAAGTAAAACAGAACCCCAAGCACCACATTAATCCTTAGCTTGCAAGCATCTTGTAAGAAAAGTGATCAGAGTCACAACATCTGAGATACGTGCAAAGCACTTCTGTTGTTACATATTTTTACATATTTTATGTATGTTATGTGCGTATGTAGTAATGTGTTATAATCAACATGTTAACCAAAGGCCAATCAAACACAAAACCATAGATTGTTATTTTCTAATATGTTAGACTTAGGAAACAAGCTTGTTTTGTGCCAGTAAGTTTGCTTCTTGCTGCTAAATTTAGTAGGGATGGAAAACATTGCAGAGATGAATGGGGGATGATCCTGGAAAAGTATTGTAAAGAAAGAACTTAAAAATACATGTGTATGTATTTACACATAAAGTAAAGCTAGTCCACTTCACCGGCATGATCCAGGACAGGTGTAAATTCATGGTTAAAATTGTGCAGTGCAACATCACTTGCTGCAAGAGCTGAAAAGATGACATAATTGCTTTCTTCATTTAATCTCTCCTGTACTTCATTTCCTACTGGTTCTTTTTGCTGAAAACTTCATGTCTTGATTCCTTTTACTTCAAAGTAAGAATTATTCACAAGCAATAATGCCATTGCAAATGGAAATCTACTGATATGTGAACGACAAATATTCTGGTTTTATTATATTTTAGATGAATATGTAAGTATTGAGTCCATTCTGTTAGTAAATAAAACAGCTAAGCTAAAGTCAGATAAGAAATTGGTTCAACTTCTGCAGTTATGTGCATAAAGCCATAGAAACATGTAGGTAGATGGGTCACTTACATCAGGAAACCCATATTAGCTCGAAGAAAATGACACATGGTTGTTTGCAGGATCAAAATACACATGTTATTTGATTATCACTCTCCTGAAAATGCTGAGAATATTATACTTTGTGCTCTTTTTACAGTCCAGAAACACTCATTTTGTACTTGCACCATCAAAGAACTGGTGTATGCTATGTAC
>JAVJGI010000063.1:58678372-58725972 GCA_035590275.1 Ibycter americanus
CGGAAGGATTCTCACAGGGCCGTGATAACAAATAAAACATATTTAATTTTGCGGGTAGCTCATAAAACCTGCAAGTTTAATTCTACTGAAAAGAATGTCCAGTACTCTCTTTAGTAAGGTTGGTTACAATCTTGTAGCTTTTTTCTGGTAAATTAAACAAAACCAAAACCAAAAAACATATCATTAACATAAGACATTAACTAATGTTAACATTTCATTAAATAATATATTAAAAAGTTACACTATAGTAATTAGCTCAATGGCACAATATTTCTCATAATATGTGAAATTGCCAATAGTCTCAGATCTTTCTTTCATTCATAAATCACAAGCATATCTGTACTGTGCTCTTTTAAAGACTGCAGTGAAGAGGAGATAAAAATTATATTGTGGAAGGATCCCTTAAGCTTTACTAAACACTATTTGAGTCATTCAGTAAAGGCCATGGTGAATATGGAAAAATGTGTGTCAAATATTTTTTCTAAAAAGGTACATGGATTTTGTAAAGTCTATTAAGTATTTTAATCCTAAATCAACTAGCCATTATGTTTAAAACTGGGCTTTATTTAATGTGTTAGTGCAAGAAGAAGACACTTCAAATCCCTCTAGCTGATGTTGGAGACAAGTACATTTCTCACCTTCTTCGGGAGGTATAATAAAAACCCAATATGTGGTTACTCACAGGAAATGACTTCCCTTTCTCAATTTTGTAGTGGACAATGCAATCTATTTCTAAATAGTACAGAGACTTTGACCTCAAACAAGATCAAGAATATAGGTTAGTGAAGAGTTTTGTTTGTGTCTTAAATGGCTATATAGACTTGGGTGTCTCATCTGGAATTTGGTCCTCTTACTGCCTTTTGAGAACACAATTCCACAGTTTATGTTGCTGTCAAGAAGGCCAGGAATTTCACCTAACATTGTGGTTACATGAATGCAGTCCAGGAACTATTTGTTTAAGGAGAACATTAGTCTGATTGCTAGAATATTTCATGCATCAAGAAGAAAAACCTATAAGAACACAGTAGCAAAGGATTAAGGAATATCGACACCGATACAGCGGTATTCTTCATGTTGCATGACCACCTGCTCCAGGATCTATTCCACTAATTTATTCGGGTTACTCATTAACACCTGCCATCAGTGAAGCTGAATCAGGAGTAATGTCCAATTATTTTTGGGTGCTCGAATCACAATTATCAAACTCATTTCAGATGAAAGTCTTCAAAATAGACTTGAAATGTTGTGCTAGAACTGAAGATGTAGTCCTGTTCAGCTGGCGCTAGTATCAGGGTTAACTGCGGCCCCCTCAGCTCTAAGACATTATTACCTGGCCTTAAGCCCCATTGTGGCAAGCTGAGTAGCAGCTGAACTCCCAAATACTGTCAGAGAAGATAAACTAGGCAGATTAAATTTCATCTTCGTTAAGAGAAGTAAGGATACATTTAAGATCACTTTAAAAACAAGTAGTTAGCTTTTCTTGTTCAGATAATGTTTTCTGTGCTCTCCTTAATCACACCGGCACAAGACGCAATTTCACAAAACTGTCCTATTTTCATGTTTTATTTTATGTATATGGTAAAGTTCATCAGAAGAGAACAAAAACAACAGGACCCCTGCTCTGTTTCGAGAGAGAAAAGATGAACAACAATACTAATGCTATAGTGGTAGCTATATCGAGACTTTCTGAAGTAGCATCTGGTACAGAAGAGAATAAAAGTATCCTGGACTCACAAACAAAAGGTGAATTCCAAGTGTTTTTTATGAAGCAAGATGCATATGTTTCAGAGTTCAGCAGGTCTTTCTGCAGAGTTGTTGCTATTAAATAAAAATAGATTCTATGTTTGTTAATATGTAGGTTTAACTATGGCAGCTGTTTTAAAAAAGTAGGTAACACATGAACTAGTTTGTATTCTTCTGTACTGATAAATGATCCAGTGGCTGGTACAAGATGTTGATTACATTGGTCCCTTAGGTGACTCTAAATGTTGTAAATATTAATTTTCTTAATCACGCATGCTTTAAAAAAAGTTAATAATAACTGTTCTGTCTCAGTTCTCATTTACTATCAAGTCAGCCATTGTCTTTTGCCTTATGTTACATAATTTTAAAAATTTGTGTCAAAGTCTGCCAGAAAGTCATGTGTTGATGAGATGTGTTTGATATACTACATGGAGCAGGGGTACATTTCTTTCAACTATGTGGTTGTGCTAAGGTATTACTCCTGACTAAAGTTAACCGGTTAAATTAAAAAATGCCAGTTTGCATTAAGCTGAGCTATAGTTGTTTTTTATAGTTTTTAAGATATAGAAATCTAACTACTTTTAGAACTATTTCTTCAATTTATAATACTGGAGTCATGACACTGATATACAGGGAGCTTCCTTTTTACAGAGAATGGTTAGAACATGTTAAATTTATGAATGATCTGTGAGTATATATTAATATATACTCTGAAAGAGAAGTAATAAGAAACTTCAGTGAAGAAAGTAATGCTAATAAGCCCTGCACAATGGAGGTTAGTCTTGTTGTACACTACACAAAGAATAATAATTATTATTGTAAGAATGTTAATAGCAATATATATTATTTTTGAATGCTGTACGATGAAGTTGATGGTCATGAGAAACATGCAGAAAGAACTTGAAATAGAAGTGCGTACATGTAAAATTAAAATAACAGAATAAGTTATCTCAGAGTCACCTCAAAAAACTTCATTATTGCACTTTATATGATAGCTTATCTATTTATAGTTTATATATATGCTTGTGTATATGTATATGTGTCTGTGCATACATATGTTTTTGTATATGTGTGCATATTTAGATATGCATACGTAAAGTCTTTATTTTTCCACTTGTATGTAAAATCTGAGTATCCTCTCAGAATGAACACAATCGATATCAGGGAAGACAAGCTTTTCATGAGTCTTCTAATTCAGATTGTTAGAAAAAATTATAATTTCAAAGTCTTTAGGAAGGTTGCTTGGTGCTCTTCATTTCTTGCTATCTAAGGTTCTATTTAAACTAGACACTGAAGTAAAGTTGACAAGAAAATATATTTTGAATTCAGACTTCTAGTTAGGATGTCACTAAGACACATGTAACATTGTAGCTGTCAACGCGACCTGGGACAAAAATTATATATGAATTGGTAGTAGGTAGATTGATATCAAAGAGATACAGCCTAGAAAAATACTGGAGTGTCATGAAAAGGAATTAAGTTGCAGACAAACGATTCTTTGCACCTCCACCCCACACTTACCCACCCCTCCAAAAAAATAATAATTGATAAAATATACCAAATATGAGAAGCTTAAATAAAAACCAGGTGAAGCAGAACATCTAACTCACATAATAGATACATATAGACTGGACATTACTGGATGAAAATTACCCCCAAAGGTAAAAACAATACAGCATCCTACTTTATGGGAGGAAGTTATTATTTTTTAATAAATGCTGGGTTGGGCAAGAAATTATTTCTTTATTCTTGTTCTGACTCAAGTTTACCACAGAGATTGTTGGAGGAATAATAATATCACCCTTTCTATAAGTATTTATTAGGTATCAAGAATTAATGGCGTCAGAAGACCCACTGATAGAAAAAATGAAGAAATTAAGCAACAAAATCCCATCAGGACATAATAAGGTATATTTATAAGTTTAGATGGAAGTTGCAAAGAACACGATTAATTGGTTTACAAAATATCTGAACTCTTAAGTGACTGATAGCAAAACATTTGGGAAGTAGTTTCAGGAGCTTTATGGCTAATAAAGAGCAGAAGGTACAGAGCTGGGTTTCATTCAGGAATTTAAGTAGTAGAGAAGTAATTATTCACCTTGATTACTGTGTTCCTCATATAAAAGAACAGTATTTCGTGTAGCTGCAGCGAGAACTTGTTTTGTTTATCTGCACTTGAAAAATTCCTTTTATTAATGTAAAAGGAATATAATAGAGTTATATGACCAAATTGCTCATACAGAAATGTGTTGCTGTCTCAAGTTTCCAAAACAGTCTTTCCTGCTGAAGTTGCTCCACACATCGTAATAGATTCCCACATATCTAAACATAGCACACTAACTGGAGAAGAGTTTGAACTGGAGCTTTCCCTTCCACCGCACCCTTGTTACTGAGCCTTAATGACATGCTCTTGCCTGACCCTCCCTAGTCCAGCTTAGACTCCTTAGAAAGCAGAGGGTGCACCAAGGCCAGTGTACCAGACTGTCCTGCAGTCTGGGGATCCACATCCTTAGATAAGGCGTAGGATGAAACTTGTTTGAATTCCTTCAAGTAAACAGTGAATCTCCCTCAGCTGTCATGCCTAAGAAAATGCCTGATTCAGTGCTGTCATTTCCACTGGTAGCAAGATGCCTCAAGCCAAGAACTGTAATACAAAACATTGCAGCATAAAAGTACTTTTTGGAATTTATTCCTGAGTGTGATCATTTGGAAAATGTTATTTGTTCCCACTGGCGGCAAAATTAAAAAAAAAAAAAAAAAGGGAAAAGAAAAAAGTTTAACAGTTTTTATATTAACTTGTTTATATGATTTATTTTTTTAGGAAACTTCATAAAATATTAACTGCTAGAATGATTTTTTCCAGGAATGTATTAACTCATAAGCACTTGGAGCTATCATTGCAAATGTTTTGGAGCACGTGCTACAGCATTTATTCTTAGGAGACTTCTGTAGCAGAGTAGGAAGCTATTTTCTTGTGAATTATGACAGAAACTACAGAAAAGAGTAAACAACAAAAACCCTACTGTTTACCATTAGATGCTTAAATAAATAAGATATTCAATATATAATATATGTTTTACAAACAAAGTCATTATACAATAATAAAATAGTTATTAACCAAGTATATTATCCTGGCTTTTCTGACTAATGAAGACTTTATTGAGTAATATGACTAATAGGGGGATTATAATCTAATGTGAGAGGAAAGTTTCAATATAAGATTGAAATGAAGCATTAACTTTAACTATCCATTTGTGTGAACATATTGGACACAGTATGGGTTCCAGTAATATATTCCCTAGCTTCTATTTTGTCGTATTCTCTTCTCCTTTTTTGCTATATAGAATCATTAGATCTAGCATTTGATTTTCCTAAATAATCAAACTTCCAAAATGAATGCAGAGAATTTGACATAAGGCGTTGTTTACTCCTGGGTCCAGTCAGAAAGATTCTCTGTGATTGATACTGAACGGGCATAATATGTGGAAAGAGGTTAAATCCTGTGCATAGGTTAAGCTCTGTTTTAATGAGTCAGACTGAATGTTCAAACTGAACATCCTTGTCTAGAATGTTTCTGGATCAAGTTAATAAGGTTTCCGCAGAAATGAAAAACACCAAATAAAAATAAGGTGAGCCAATACTTTCCATCTTGAAAGCTGTAAAAATTATTGTTGTTATTGTTATTATTAACGTTATGATTATAAATATTATAATTTATTATTATTATGATGGATATTTGCAATTTTTTCTGTTCATTCATTTCCCAGCAGGTGTCTCTATACTGCAGCTTTACTGAAAAAGAATGAGGAAGCAGGCTAATTGCATAAAAATGTTTAAAAAAAACCCTAAAAAAATAGGCAGATTAAACCTTAATATCACACCACACCACACCAAAAGGGGGAGGGGAAGGGGGAAGACTGAAAAACCTGTAAAGAGAGTCATCTTATGAGCTTTTGGGTACAATCATACACACATGTATGCAGAACCAAAATGGGCTTATTAACTATTGATTCCAACAAAAAAGTGATGATAAAATGGTGCACGGAAACAGCAAAGGTACAAAAACTGAAGCCTGAGCTTTTTCTAAGTTCTGGGAAGAACAGTAACCTCTCTTATTTCCATACATATATAAATACATAGCAACTACTGAAATGTATCTTAATCAGCAGCTAGAGTGAAAATATTAGTCTCCCAAAGAAAATATTGCAACCTTTCCTGGGAACATAAATGAGGAGGTTAATGAAGACTGCAGGGGTCTTGAAGAGTTGAGGGGAGAAAAGCACAAGTAGTAAAATAAAATTATGGTTACGAATAAGAATTCCAGTTTGTCTTGGCTTGGGGCAGACCAAAGTAACTTTGTCTCATTTGCAACCAGATGCAAAAAAAATTATCATTTTATCATTTAATTGGCAACATGTAATCTTTTTAGCCAAATAAAATTTATGCTTTGATGGATCCCAGTTGTATTTCTGCACTGATCTAAGTGGAATGAAAAATCCTGACTTACCATATAAAAGGACTAGAATTCTGTTTAGCATTTGATTTTAATTGCAGATTTCATGGACCAGAACACTCTGAGATGAATAACTGATGATGCTGAGAAACATCTGAAATTCCATGTATGATTCACAATCTAGAATTAAACCTCTGCAAAGTTGTATTTTAAAGTGTTATTGTTCACAGAAACCGTGTTTCAAGGTGAATAAAAGCTGATATTCCTCAGTTTGTCCATTAATCAATAGTTCACTGAGTATTTGATAAGAGCTCAATGAGCCATAAAAAGGAACAACATGACAAGTTTTATTGATTGTCTCATAAAAAGGGTAAAGAAGTGACAGATGACAGGTCCAGTTAGACGTTTACAGCAAGCAGTTACAGTATTCATGGTTTATTAGTTACAATTTCTATTTTTGGCTTGGGAACAGGAAGTGATATAATATCACACACCATTTACATCAAATTTATTTCTCACACACACACACACACACAATTTATTGTAGTTTAAAAAAGGTAATGGGATTAAATAGGATTATATCATCACAGCTAAAAGGAGACTCTGATCTAGAATTCTGCTTAAAGACTTGTTTCTTGTGCAACCTCACACACAAGGCATTGCACAGTATTTATGTTCTTGTCCTCTATGTTTTTATTTATGGACTCTCACTGTTCTTCAATATTATTTATAAGGTTTCTCTCAAATCCCAATGTGTACTCAAATGTGAAGTTATTCAATAGTCTTTGCCCATAAATCTTCATGCTGTTATTAGGACTTTGCTGCCACATTCATTCTTAAACTTTAAACATAGGAGCAGAGAGTGGAACATGGGAAGTTAATGAGTCAGAGAAGACCTTTACTTCATAGAGCTGTCCAGATCCAAAAGTTTAAAAATCATGTTGGGGAAACAACATTCTGCAAAAAGAAGAAAGCTATCCCTGAGAAGGAGTTTAAGGGATTCAGCCTAAAGCAGTCACACAGACTTCAGATACTTGCCTCTAAATTTTTTTGTAATATTTCCTTTAAGAACATTTACTGTCCTTTCAAAGTCTCTACTAAATTATGTCTTGCTGCTTCATCCCTCTTTTGCATTTTGTTTTGTAGGGTCCTGCCCCGCTAAGGAATACAGCCTTGCTCACTGTTGCCTGTTCAAATTTACAAAACATGAAGACTGCACATGAACAATAGTTAGACCTGCAGAGAATAGTTTACAGATGTTTAGTTTGTTGGTTCTGCAGTAAGAAGTCCCTTATGTCCCTCAAGATTCCCTAAAGGCAAGTGAAGCAAGACTGAGCTTATTTTCACCTCAGTTAGGGAAAAGAACTCACTGACTTCTCATCTGAAAACACCTGGTGCTTTGGTGTAAGAAAAAAATACTTAATTCTTAAGGAAGGAATAAGAAGGAGGGAAAAATCCTTGCGGTTTCTCCAGTTCCTTCTCTGTGTAGCACTTCTTGCAGGACTGCCAGTGAGAAGAAAGCAAAGTCAATCAGTTCTTTAAGATAACAGTGGCCTAGAGTGGGTCATGATGAAGCTGGATATCTGTGCCTTAATTTCAAAGGTGGGAAATATTAAAAAGGTCCTGATTTGAGATGTTGCTGTAGGGATTTATTTGTTTTTTTCTGAAAGTATTGGTAGGTCTGCTGGACTTCAAATAAATATTTATTTGCTAGTTGCTTAGCTGGAGAGGAGGGTTTAAATGTTGAAAAATCATGTATGATTAAAATTTCAATCTTTCTCAAAATTATCTATCCTGACCATATTATTTTTTATTATACTTTATTATATTATAATTATATATTGCTCTTGGTCAATTTCTTTCTAAAAAGATATTTTCAGTCTTAGGTAGGGGTGGTGGCTTAAGTTTGAATTGCCTTATTTCATGAAATAAATGGATATTTATTTATTTCTTTATTTTCTCCTTCAAGGACACCTGTAATAGCTAGTGTTCATTTGATAAAACTAGGTAGTACTCATCAATGCAACAGGGCTATTCCAAGGTAAGTCAAATAAAAGCTGGGGAAAACAATGTTTTTAACTCAGTTGCACAGTAGATTTTATGATACTGAGCATATACGTGCCAAAAGGTGACTTATTTTGTTGAGTTATTGTCTGAAAGTTTTACTTTCAGGTAAAGGTTTCAAGGTGTAGGGTTTCTATCTTCAGCTACAGTGATATCATCACAAGCCAGCACTCAGAAGCACACATGCCAAGTTCATGCTTAAGTTAAATATGTGCTGAAGTGCTTTTCTGAATCAGAGCCATAATTGCAGCAATTTATTTAGATCGTAATGTGGTTCCCTAAAGAAAAGCAAATCCCAGAAGAAATGACATTTAAAAAGGCAACATTTCTTTCTTAGTATCTTGTCTCTATGATAGGGTTTACTTCTGCTCTTTTTTAATATTCTGGCATGAGTAAGTATATACAAGAGTACACAGCGTAAGTGATACTAGGTTGTAAATTCTATTAAAATGGCAGCATTTTTGCTGTCATTGCTGCATAACCTTCTTTAAATGTCCCACGCCACTATTAAGTCAAGGTATCACAGCCTTTGGAAGTGTGGTCTGGAAGTTAGCCAGTGAGCAGCTGAAATTAACACTTTCCAGCACTACCGTTCTGAGTCTAGCCAAGTTTTCAAATATATCATCTACAAGAGTACACAAAGCCAACCAGAGTTACTGAGGGTAATGACTCCGTAGATAAGAGTAGAGAGGGGATGAGGGACAGAATTACTGGCTGGCGGTAGTGGCAGTTGCAGGGGATCTCTCCCCTGGGATGCTCTCTCGTGAGTATTTGTTCCCTTTTGCCTTTATTACTGCATCAGTGATTGAGCTTCTGGACATCCGTTTGCCAGAACATATCATTTTGTTCTGTCCTACCAGTCAATGAGCAGGTGGCAGTGATGACATGGTGCCAATTTCAAGTGTATGCTAAGGAGCAGGCTAAGGGCATCATGACCTATTTTTTTTGCATACCACCAAGTCATTACAAAAGCTAGCACACCTAATCAGGCCCTTTGCAGAACAGCTTATCGGTCTCAGTGATCTGCCCTGGCTGACACAAGTCCTGCATCAAGCATCATCTAAGTGGCAATGCACTTGAATTGGTTAGAAAACCAAGAGGAAATTAAATAGGCCAAGGGTGAAGAACGATTCTTTGTCATTGCATCATGCGTTAGCCAGAATGCTTGGTGACTGTATTTGCGAGGAAGATTGTTTCTGTTGTTGGTGATTTTGTTGATGGGTTTTTTCTGTTGGTTTGTTTTTTGTTTGGTTTTTTTTTTTTTTTTAATAAAACAAAGACATGAACTCTGAAGATAGTGTTGAGCGTAAAACTGTAAGGCGCTTAAAACTGTAACGTTTTACAACTGTTACGTGTTACTGTAACACCACTGTAAGGTGGAGTTTTCACTTGATATGAGGCTTCACATAATGAGTATTATACTTTGATATAAGTATACTACATGACTATTAGTGGACTATTTTTACACTACTTGTGTACTTTGTAGCTGGGCCACCTCACATATTTATCACAAAGAACCCTTTTAACCTAGGGAAAGGGCAAGACAATCTGTATTGCATGGTATTTGCACCCAACAGCAAATCACAGATCAGAAAGATGATCAACATAGATAGCTACAGAGATAAGTGATGTTTCCTAGAACCAGAATATTTCTTGATATTTCTCTTCCTATAGTTCCTTCTAGTTCCTTCTGAAACTCAGTTAGAATTGGACATTGAACTATTTTAAGGGTTTTTTTGAAAAAATTGTCAATTATTTTATGGATTAGGTACACCATCAGTGCATTTTTAATGTTGAATCCTCTTGTTCAATCTGCTTATTCACAGGCAGGCTGGTAGAACCGAACTACTGGGAAACTGTTTAACAGAAGCCGTTAAATGAAAGACTATTGTCTTTCTTTTTTTTATTATTATTTTTTATATTTATATATTTTTTGATTGCCTATGGGAAGTGAGTGCAAGGCTTGGCCACTGGATGTAACAGCAGCAAACTGGAAAAGAGAAAGCTGAATGTAAATGTTCATGACATGGGAAATATGAGGAGAGGGTCAGACTGGAGGGGAGTTTATCTTAAGTACCACATCTTTGAAAAACAACACTTTGAAGTGTTTTCTCTAAACCTTTCAAAGGGATAGAGACTGAAAAAAGAGCAAGAGCTAACTGGAGGATAAGTACTGGGAGGATAAGCCAGCTGGAAGATAAAACTCTCTCTCTTTGTAGCAACTGTGTGTGAGCCCTTTAAAATCTAGGCGATTAGATAGGAGGCACAACAACTGAAGTGTTAAACACACAGCATATACCACTGCCCAAGCACCAGTCCTGTGTGCTGGTAATGTGGAATGATGGCTGCTTTGTGCTCTATACATGTGAAATTATTAGCAAAACTTTTGAGAATAGTGATTAATAAAATGTCAACAGAGTGCGCTTTAAATTGTACGAACAGGGATCAACTTATCACCTACTGAAATGCAGTGGTTACAGTGAATCCCACTAACTCTTCTGTAACATACAGCTGGAGACAGAAATGGTATAACCAATTGGAACTGCAGGGGACTTCAGTCAAAGGGAACGCAGTTCACCGTGAAAACTTAAGGGCCTGCTCAGCAATAACTGAACTCAATAGCCATCATCAGGATTCTTTTTAAAGCAAAGTTGTTAGAACTAGAAATGAAGAATAATAGCATAAACGAAGAAACAACTGGAAAGTTTCCAAGTCTAAAGTTTAAGCGTGCATTAAGAGCCAAAGTATGAAACCTGATTTCACAGACATAATTTATTCAGAAATCTTCCAACTACCTATTCGCATTTTCTGTTCTGAACAGGAGAAAAAGAAAAAACAAACCAGACCTGAAGTCTAATTCTTCTTCACCCATGTCTGAAAAGTAACTAACGCAATCTTGAAGGACATGCATTAAGAAAACATTAATTGGGTTGATATATGACAAAAATGTAGATTTTGCATGAATTTGTCTTACATTTCTCCTTTTAGCCCTCTAATTTTATCCATATTGACTTTCTCATGTTAACTGTCCTTCAGAACCTGCCATCTCCTTTGTCTTTTTCTAGTTTATTGAGATATTCTGTGTCACCTGTGATTGGAGTCAATATATTTAATGAATTTATCCTCATTTTACTCTGGAAACCAAAAAAGTACTTTTTTGAAAAACCTGAGTCAAATTTTCTGCTTCTGCTTTAACACACATGAACTTCTTCAGCTGCTGCCTGTGTTTCAACTCTGGCTCACCTTCTGGGAAGTACAGATTGCCTGGGCATTAAAAACTAATTTATTTGAAACTATCTTAAAAATCTGATTTATAAGATGAGCCTGATGTTTGTAAGAAGTAAAGTATCAACTCTATGTGTAAATGAAGAATGAAAACTTTCTGTCAAGATAGTATTTTTCTGCTTGTATGTGTGTGTGTGTTTCAAATAATGCTTTGACAGCTTTGTTGAGGTGGAAGAGCTTGAGCAAACTGTGAAAGATAATCTGATGTATTTACTGTGAACAGGTTGCAACAATACCAACAATCAGGAAAGGACAAGAGGAAAGCTCAGCATGGGGTTTGGTGGGATAATAAGGTTTTTGATCTTTGAAAAAATAGAACAGATTATCATGAAAAACAAGTTGAAGCTTATGATATAGAAAAAAAGTTTATAATAAAGAATGTGCTCTTCAATTTTCTATGCCTAAAATGGAACACTTTTGCCAGAGTCATTGTATTCTTTACTCATTTGTACTATCTCTATTTTGCAAACAGCAGAGTGAACAGTTTGTCTCTGCAATCTGAGAGGCTCTAACTTAACAGTGTCTTACTAGTTACTTGGTTTCCTGGACTACAATTATTGCAGAATGACAAAAATAAGCTGCAGTTTAATGTAGGTTCGCCTGAGTCAGAATTTGATTTAAAAAATGGTTTTTATGGCATCCCTTAATGGATCCTGCATCTTTTTTTGGGTATACAGTCTGGGCAATACAAAGTAAAGTAGAAACATGTACCTGCCATCTTCTGATTCGATTAGGAGTAATAGATGTTTGTGTTTTTAGTGCTTCATAGTTCTGGGGTTAGTACCACTATGATATTAAGTTAGCAATGGAAAGACAAGGCCCAATAATAACCACAACCAAATTATTGATAACATGTGATTGGTTGTATGTTCATGTTTAGTTATTAATTTTGAGCCAGTGGTTCAACTATTTTCATGATCTTCAACAAGCGGTGCCTAAAAAACAGTATCCAAAAATAACAGTCCAACACCATTCACTGTTTTAAAAGTTTTAAAAAGTCTTTATGAAGATCAGAATTTGAATATTCCAAAGATGGAGAAAAAGCCTTTTCCCAGGAAATTATGCTGATTTTTAGAACAATTTATCTTTCTTCTTATTGATCTCATCATTTTTATTAATTTTTTATTATAATTAGTTTATTGGGTTTTTATTTGTCTCTTTATTTCTTTATCCTCAGTGAAAAAGCTTCACATAGATATTTGAATCCATTGTTTTCAGAATGAGGAACACTGGATAAATGTGTGAATTATGTAAAAAAGCTCAAAATCTGGGGACTGATGTAGGCAATAATTTTTAGATCTTTTACTTAACCATTTCTTTAATATATGTTATAGTATAAAATTAGGTTATTGTATAGCAGGACACTGTGCAGAACTCTCATAGTAGGTGAATAAATCTGTACTTCCTAGTGTATCTTCAGTTGCATTAAGCTGTGTTATGTACACAGTTGCTGATACTAATATCATCTACTACGTACTTTCAAATAAGGTCTTTTCCCCTCTTGTTTGTTTTTGCCTGCACTCATTCCTCCAAACCATTTTGTTTCTACTTCACACTGTCACAGGGGAGTCAAAAGTACACACCCAGTTGCAAGTTGCATGAACTTTTTATTGAGTTTGGTGAAAACCAGCTGCTGGAAGTTACATCTCAGATCTAGGTTTTGTTGAGAACGTCTTACCTTCAGTGAAAAAAACCCATAAATCTGGACTTTACATATTCATCTAACCTAACTTTAGATATCTGCACTAAAGATGTGCAAGGTTGTCTTAGGTGTTGCTCTCCGTAGTAACAGCAGCAACAGTAATGCACCTGTCAGGCAGCCCATGGGAACGATCATAGCTCCCGTATTCTTTGTAGATGTCTTAAGCCAGGCAGGCAAGGGGTATCTCAGCTATTGTTTCTAACGAGTCTTTTTTCTACAAAACACTTTTAAACTCTCAGTCACGTATTAACATATGTGAGTTGAAATGTCTCAGTGTTGGCAAGAATTTCTACTGTGAGCCTTTGAGTCCATCCACTGTTACGCTAAGTGAACACAGTCTGTACTTTTCCTCACCTTGATGTTACTGCATTGATGGGGTTTCCGTGAATCATTAAAGTTCTGTTGAAATTGGTGAGCTGTTCTACCATATTAAACATAATTTCTCTTTTAGTATCTGAAGGCTTTGTCATAATTTTGAGCCCTCTATTTTACAAATTATTTTTTTCAGGTTTTTGTCTCAGTTGTGTCCATAGTATCAACAGTACTTGGATTTCTATCTACCCCTTCATATTCTAGATGTTCGCAGTGATGAGAGAATGAGAAAGCAGATACATTTGATGCTAGTCCTCATGTTCAGCTATTTTCTTGTCCTGAGATCATTAACAACTATTGAGATTTCATATGACAGAAAGGTACTCCAAAATGTGAATCTACTTTATCTATTATACCCTAGTCTATCAAATCAAAGATCTACCAAATATCTGTGGTATATCAATTGCCTTTGAAATTTAGCCCTGTTATTGACTTAGAATTAATTTGAAGTACTTTTCTACCAGCATCTTCAGAATAAGTGTTCTGTGTAGAATCTAATGGTCCTAAATCCAGCTTGTTCTCTTCAAGCTTTAAATACATTGTATTAGAGTAGTATGGTTTCTTTTGAGCTTTTGAAATCAATGAGAAATTTCAGTATTATTCCACATTTCTAACTATCACCACCTCTTTTCACACTGTGCTTTCACACTACAAGGCACACTTGCTTTTCCGTGTTTTAGCTGCTTGCTTATTCTTTCCCTCTCCCCATTTCTTATTTTTCTTAGTATTCTTTTCTAGTGCTTTTCTTTGTCTAGCTTCCTTGTTTTTGGCTTGAAGTACTGAAGCTTGAATTCCATTGTGCAGCTTATTTTTCTTCCATTCTAGTCTTTGCCTCTGTCCCTCATAGATACTCAGTTCATCATGAGATTTTTTTCTTGGATTTATTTTCAGTTTGGCAAAGTTAAAATTGTGGCTGTTCTTGATATGACTGCTCAGTGTGCTTTTACAATTATTTGAATATAATCTATTTGATTTTGTGATTCACCGTCTGGTGAGTTTGTGTTTGTTAGGTAACATGAAGATGGAAAGAACTAGGCTGTTCACTAAATACAAATCAATGAGTTTCTCATAATTGTGATTCCTTCCCACTGTTCTATCCCCTTTGTTGTAGCATCCTTAACTGACATTTACAGGAGGTAAATCATGTTTTGGTATTCTTTCAGGCAAGCAATGGGGAAAAACGTGGAACACACCCTTGTTCCTTCTGGTTATGTTTCTGTTTCAGGGAATAGCGTGGCTCAGTTGACATCTTTTACAACCTGTCGTTGAGTTTGGAGTATATATTGTATTGATTCAACAAAACTGATGAGAGGCTGGCCAAATGGCACTGTGAATGCAGTCGTCTTGAAGATCTTTTTGTCACTGAAGCATATATAAATAAAATGGAGCTAGATACCCTTAAATATATTCTGTCTACATCACTCATTCATTATCACTGATGGCCTGGATTCCTACCTGTAATTTCTCAATGCACTTTCCTACTGATACCATCAATATTTTGAGGAATCTGTTTTTTAGAGCTTTGTTTGTTTATTTGTTTTTCTTTTGTTTTGTTTTGTTTTGTTTTGTTTTATTTCTGAGGCATAAGTATAGGGTAGGGATAGATTAGGTTTTTGTGAGCAGCCGTATGACTAGAATGGCAACTTATTCCTCATATAACTAGCAAAATTTTTACAAGTGAAGCCTTTGCTTCACATTTACACTCACATTTATCCAAGCTTAGGACTGCAGCTATACAAAGGAATCCCAAAAACAGAGCAATTATTTTGTAACATGGTTGTACATTGTTGTAACATAGTTATGTATTTAAAATATTTTAAAGCAAGTTTCAGCAACATAACTCATGATCTCATTCAAAAGAAAATAAAATTTTATCCTACTTGCACATATCTTATTTCTGTTTCAGAAGGCGGCACTTGGAAGTCCACTGACATTTCTTTCATAATGTGGTAATAGTTTTCTCACAACTGTCATTGCTTTCAACTTAAGCTGAATGTCAGTGAGATTGTGGGCAAGAAATATCCTGTTGAATTCTAATGGGTATGATTTGAGACTGCTATGTACTTCCCACAGGAGGGTGTACTTAATGCAGTGGCCTTGTCTTCCCCAGCCCTGCCTTCTTGTGGTGTAGTCCCCTCAGCTGAAGAGTGGTGCCCCCAGGAATGCCTGCAAAGCAAGCTCCACTGTGGCAAGGGCTAAAATAAAGCTTTGCAGATTTCTTGAAAGCAGTTTCTGAATCTGAGCAGAAGTCGAAGCCATTGTCCATTGTGTCTTTGGAGACACAGAAAACCACTTCAAGCTACAATACCTCTAGTTCAAGTGAATTAAGCGTGAGGGAGAGAAGTGGAATTTTGTACCCTTTGCCACAGGATGATCATTTTGTGCTTCTTCAGTTTTAAGATGTGTTAAATTAGGGTATAAAATATTCAGCACGTAGTATCACACCCTTTTCATTCAATTCATTAAGTCAAGTTGCTAATGAACAGGAGCAAAGAATCAATTAAGAAGATGTTACAAAACAAAATAGAGGGAAGACATAAGCTGGTCAGGAATTGTAAGTACAACACCAACAGCCACAAGAAGTCAAAACTAAGGGGTGAAAGGATCATGGAACAAATATTTTTAATAATGCTTTATTAGAAATTCTATCAGTTACACATTATTAGCTCTACTGGGCTGCAGAAACACAGAAAGGGTAATATGAACTGCCTTATTTATAATACAACCACAATTCCTCCAGGGTGTATATCATCCAAACAATTTTATTTTGCCATTCATTGCCACATTTCCTGAATGTCAGCACCTTGTTCCCTTACCAGCTGGATTGGCACAAAAGATTTTGCTATTAATAGAAGTCAGTCAGTCTCAGGGTTGTTGACCCGGCTCCATGTGATCCTCATTTCAGATGAAGGAGTCCAATCCTGCACAAGTCAAAGCTGGTAACTTCAACAGGGATAGGACAGCACTTTAAGAAAATAACCCTTTCCAAAGGTCATTGGCTCTTTTACAGTGCTAAACACTATAAAATTGCCTTTAAGAGACGTAATATCAAACACTGCATGCAATTGGTGGTTTAATAAATGCAATACATGCTTAAATGTATGTGCCTTTTTTCAGAAGTTACCTCCTTCTGAATTTGGCTGTGCTAATTTTGTGTGAAAACTCTTCAGTTTCCTCAGAATATTGCTGAAATAAAATTCTAATTCCAACCTCTACAACAAATTCCACCTTGTATTTTATGACAGTTCCAGCCATTGCAGCCCTACAGGGGACTTAATGAAATAATTATAGTCATAATAAAGAGTTATATTTCCTTCTGGGAACATTACTTGTCCCACAGTCACTAACAAGTGAGAATTTAAAGAATATATATCAAGCATATTTTCAAGTTCTGTTTTTCAGGCCACTACTTAAATGATAAAAAATATGGAATAGAGCAAAACAAGATTCCTAAAGGGAAATCTGTGTTTAAATAATTTTTCTGTTCTGCTAGAATACTTGCCAGACATTTTCTGTTTCTTTAGCCTTTTGTGGGTGTTAGACATGTGCTAACATGTTTGCACTGCTATACAGAGAAACACCTTTTCCTTTTCTATTTACAGGGAAAATAAATCCTTCCTGACCTATAACAAATACAAAATGAAAAAAACATTCAGCTAAGAAAATTTGTTTCAAAGAACATAGTTCAGCTAGCTGAATAAGTTAAAAAGTGAGACAATGTTAAATATTTTGTGAAATAGAACAAATTTGCCATACTTATTTTAAATATATATCTTCATTTTATCTATACATATGCGTCTTATTTGATCAGCTTTGTGAGCTTGATATATACTGAATGAACATTAAATTTTAAATATAAAACTGATCAAAGGAATTTCAGGTAGATGTAGCCTCTTAAATCAATTCTAAAAATGTGTCTGAGGTAGCAAATAGGTATTTCTCATGTAATTCACATAAGCTCAGCAGGCTCATCCTTTTTCTCTTATTTAGTTCACACACAGAAGGTTGTACACTCATATTTCAAATTAATAATTATGTTTAGGGCTTGTTTTTAACATCTGTGCTTATTAATTATTATTATTTACAGTATTCACCTGGCTTTATTTTAGGATATCTTGACAAAAGTAACTGATACAGTTAGGTGGAACTGGTGATCCTACTGAGATCTAAGTTTTGCAGAAGGTAAAAGTTATTTATGACAAAGTATCAGGTAAACATGACATGAGAATTTTGGAACATTTTGAATCTTATTCATACTACAAGTCCTTGTAAAGCAGACTGAGGAAAAAAAATATGAGGCTTATCTAGGATTTACTAACAGGGTAAAGACTTTTTTGGGTTTTTCCTTCAGTCACAGCAAAAAACTAAGTGTGTACGATTTAGCCAAGCTGTAAAGAGTACAGACAGAGCCCTGTCTGACTCATGTAATTGTCTCTGTGCCAAAGTTGCAGTGAAGGACTGTGGGAATACTGTCTGTCTCCTGCCTTAATAATTAAGGTTCTATGCCACACATAATATAAAAAACTTCCCACATGTGTGTAAAATTCGCCATCTACAGTATCTGAGCGTGCAATCCTAAATAATTCTTCTAAGAGCATTAGTGTAGGTAAGTCTTGACTTCTGGAGCGATCTAAGATAGGTGATGCAAGAAAAAGGGGATAAAGACACTGAAGTGTCCAAAGCTGTATATTATCATTGTTTAAATAACTAACCATAAAACAAAGACCACAGATCTTAGAGATAAGACAAATAATTGTTTGCAATTCAGAGCTGAATAAGCATGATCTAGCTGCAGAAAGCAAGACAGTATATAAGAATATAAGAGGCCTTGGGGAACACAGATAAAAGATGACACATGAATGATAAGAGCCTGATTCAATCCATTAAAGTCAAAGAAGGCTTTGGACTAAGGCCTAAGAGAATAAAAACCAGTATCTTTCCAAAAATCCATATTTTCTATTCCGCAATCTATTTTGCCATCATATATTTTGTATCTTAATGATAAGCTATTCATTCTAATCCTCAGATACTCTATTCTTAATTGAAATAATTAATAGTCTAAAATAATGTCATAGTCAAGAAATTACTAAAGGAAAGAATGCAGTACTCTGCATTGGATCAAGCTGTAGCTGGAATTCAGATCTCTCTATTTATTCCATCCGATTGGGATTCTTATCTTTCCCACTGTTTTATCAGCTGTGTGGTTTGGTCGACAGTAGGCAGATGACACTCAGAGGTTATAGGTGATATTATTTGGATGTACAATTTATCTGGAAAAAAACTATAATAAAAGAAATATTAAAAAAATTCATAAATACACATCTTTTTTGACATATATAAGTGAAGTAAGAAGAATAATATTTCTTTTTCCCACAGTGGCAAGTCTTTGCTTCCTAAGTTTTTCATACTAAAGGAATTGCTCTAACGTTATGCCTTTGAGACAGGTGATAGAACAGACACATTTCACAGAATAGATATGTTCACTAGGTGAAACCAAAAGATGTCTTGGTTTGGGTTTGGTTTTTTTTTCATGGAGTACTTAAATTTTGGAAAAAAAGACCAAAGAGAATTTCCTGGAAAAAGTTGTGAAGCCATCTCAGTGGAAATTTTATCTAGATACAGGGAAAATGTCTGTATGAATTCTTTCACATTTATCATTAAGGGCTGCAATGGCCATTATCTTACTGGTTTGTTAAAGGTATATGTTTACTGTTACAATGGAAAGTTACTCCTCTGAACATATAACAAATATGTTTACTTACCTACAACTAAATAAAGAAAATATGAACAGCTGAAGTTGTGCTAGAGATATGCAAGGTAGACTGAGGGAATCTGTACAAAGCGCATTCAGTAACATGAAGGGCTTATTAAAACTTTTCTAAAGTGATTGTGCATAGAATCATATAACATAATGATTTTCATATTCAAAGAAAAATTACAGATTTTTAAAACTCATTCCTGAAGGACAGTGGATCAGTAGTCTCACTACATCACATAGTAGTATGTAATACTGGGAAAAATATACAGGCCATCAAGTTAAGGCAAATTTTTTGCTTAATGACCTTGTGTCTATCTATACACAAACACTCATTTAGGCAAATAACACCTGCTCCCACAGCCAGCCAAAGTAATTTAGTGATATGAATGATATCTACAATTAAATTTAACTAAAGTTTTGACAAAAGCATCCTTATCTGTGCTACATCCCTTCTACTCAAGAACTGAACATGGTGCTGAATGGACAGTATTTTTAACACAACATTTTATGGACTACACTCTGGCTTTTCATGAATATCTAAAACAATTTGCCAAAGTCAGGACACAAACTAAATGTATTAAATAAGCTATTTAAGTTTATTACACTAGTTATTTAAGCTGGTTAGAAATGAAGTGCCAGTTCAGACATCCTTCTAACATCTTCACTTGTCCTCTGCTGTCCAGCTACAGTACATTGCATTAATTAGTATATAACTTCATTTGGTTATACATTTAAGAGGAACTTTATGATCTGAGAGCTCCAAGATGGAATTTCCTTGGAGAATGTAAACTTTTGTCTTTTTGGTGAATGTTATAAGGAAGGCCAAATTTTAGCTGAATGTCACTAGCCAATTGCTACTAATACTCCTCGCTAAAATTCAGCATTAATTCCATTTAATTCCATTTAATTCCATGTTATGTAAGGATCTCTTTAACACTGAGATTTCTTTAATATGGTATGTTCTATAGTGAAAATGTTCTCTTTGATCTTAAAAAAACCCAAACAAACAAACACCTAAAGGAAACCTTAAGGCATATGATGTTATATTTATGAAAAAATCCCCATAAATTCCATGATTCTATCATATTTTTCTTAAAGTTTTAGCCTGCTGTACTTCATACCATGCAGCTGAAGAAGTTCTAGACCAGCCAAAGTTGATACTCAGCTAAACTTTACAAAGAAAACTGTGTGAACACCCAGACAGCAAAAGCTGCACATTTCTGACAGGTGGCTGCTGTCCATACCCAACAGTGGTCCATGGAGATTCCACATAACAACCCCCCAAACCATTGCTTGCTTAGAAATATATGTATTTTCTGAAAAGGTAGCAAACTGGCACTCAAAACAGCTAATAGTTCTTCCAGCACTGTATATATGTGGTTGTTGACACAGATGTATCTGACAACCCATGGGGACAATAGGTTAAATATTAATCTACTTGAACTAAGAGTTATCTGTGTATGGTCTGTCTGCCGCTTGTATCTATTTAATAGGGGAGAGCATGACATCAGGTATTATTGAATAGTGACAATGTGATTAGCATCAAGGTCAAATTTTCTGAGAGGGCAAAATGAAAGAGCAGCTGAAATATCATTCTGAAGTCAGTGGTGCCTAAAAGCTAAGTCACTTACTTAAAAAAATTGTCATCTCAAACCATGTGAGAATTTTATTTTTAGTCAGACTAAGGCAGAATTATAGATACAGAAATGACTTTAAAAGGTCACTTATCTCATTCTCCTGCCTTAAAGTCAACTGTGCTTATGACATTCCTGATGTCTTTGGCCCTATATTAAACATCCAGTGACAGAAATTCTATAACTGGCACGTTACAATAGCGTATGGCAATTCTCTCCTGTGGCAGCGTGCGTCCCTGGCCCCTGTCCTACACCGCCCCACCACCCCTGGTCCCACTTAAGCCATAACCAGCATTGGGGGCTGTACTGGCTGTATCCAGCTTACTCTGGCCTTTGCGGGATGGATGGCAACATCGTAGTGAAGGGCTGGCTGGAACGGTGACCCAGACATCTTGCTGGTATGCAAATGGAAGTGTAAGTCAATCATCTTACTTTATAAATATCAGACAGCCCAGGGCCCATTGAGCTCTCCTGCATGGCAGTGGGCTGAATGCCAGGATCTCCCCTTGAGTAGGGATGCCTCCCAAGGTTACTCATTGAGGTTGTGAGATTCCTTGCTGCAACAGATTCTCAGTAAGTGATTAACAACATGATAAACTATGAAATCTTAGTTAAGTGATGTAAAGGATTCATTGCACATATATAATCCTTTAGACAGAAACCATTGATCAAGCCTGGGACTAAGTCCGGATCCAGCCGCACTTAAAACTCCACTCTGAGGAGGACTTCAGAACACAAGGGGATCCTTTGTGAACCTCATAAGGGGAGGGTCTCCCTGACAGTTTTGTATGACCCTGTCCCCTGCGTAGTAAATAATCAATTTTATCTTGCTTTCGAATCTTGTTAAACCGCTGTCGCACTTAGCATAGAACTTTGTTAACTCACTACTTTACATCAATAAAGTATATTGCTGCTTCTCTCTTAAGAGTGAAGTGCATGACTCTGTCTGCAACACCTCCTTAATGTTTCTCCCTCTTAAACAATATATCCATGTCTATCATAGCAATTCTACTGGGCTTGCAAACTGTCCCTAAGTATTCCATGATTGGTATACTTCTCATAATGTGTAAACACTGTGCAAAGCCAGTGTTTATAAAACTATGCATTTAAATTCATACTTAAATAAAAAGCTCTTTAACTGGACTGTGTGCTTTCATTCAAGTTTTGTGTTTTGGTTTTTTTTTAATTCTGATCCTTTCCATGAATAATCTTAACAAGCAAGAGCCTTAATGGGCCTCGAGATTAGAATCTACAGTAAAAAACATGAAAATGCACTTTGAGTATGTATCAGTGGAATTTACCAGACTGTTCCTGGTTTCTGCACAAGAAATGAATCTGAAAATTTTGGAGTGCAAATTACATTTTCTATAGAAAAATATTTTCTAAATTGTATAAGTTTTAGTTTTAATGAAATTTAGACATTCAAAGATATGATATCCCATTGGAAAGGGTAGAAGTTGGCTGTCTAATCTATTTGAAAATCCCAAGAGGCAAACGCTTGAAAACTGTTAACGTACGCCTATGTATCTGGATTCTTCATGTTTGTATTACTTTCAGAGGCAGTCGGTTCACCTGATGGGAAACTCAAACCATAGTTCAAAGTTCTGAGACCTTTCAAACATTAACATTGCTAAAGTAGGCTACTGCTCTTTGTCTAAACTGTTGTAACCTAACATTGTGCAGTAACAAAGTAAGGAATCAGCAATGAGCCCATATTTGTTGCCATAACTGTTGAGGAGTAATCCTGAGAGAGGAAATAAAAAGAAAGCAAGAAAAGGAAACTTTGGGACCATATGTGAAGAAATTATAAATTTTATTTATACTTTCCAACACAATGCACATTGATATACAAGTTTATATACAAATATTTTTACTATTTTTTAACAAAAGTTTGAAGATAAGTCATATGTATAATTTTTCAGTAACCATCAGTCTGTACAAACAATCTCAGAAAACATTTGGGAATATCTAGAATAATGTGCTATTTTACTGTGACAAATGGTTATTAGATACTTTTACTTCTAATGTATGTTTTTCTTCCCTTGTAAAGGAGCTTTCTTTTTCCCCCTGAATTTATTTCCATTAAAATGAACTTCCCTAGAAATTAATGAGACAGAACTTTTTCTTTATCATTCACACATTCAAAACCCATTTGATATAATAATAAAGATAATCTTAAGCTTCATTTAATCTTTGGGAAACAACCAGGTTTAGGCTAGAAAAGAACCGTAACATTATTTTATACTTTTAACTGGTATATACAGTTGGGTTTTCTTCAATATGCTAAATAACTTGGAGCTGTACAGGATCAGGCTTCATCAGTGACCATATTAGACATGTTTTACTACTATTTGGAGTAGAAATATAAATCAGACAATACATAATAAGTGAGAAAAATGCAAATCTCACTCTCACAAAAGTTCCAACAAAAAAGTTCATACTGAAGTACTTTTCGTGTATTTTTCTCTGTAGTGGTCAAGTGAGCCAGACATTCTATGTTTTAGGAACATATCTGGGGTACTGTGTCCAGCTCCAGGATGCCCAACAAAAGAAGGACATGGACATGTTGGAACAAGTCCAGAGAAGGGCCACGGAGATGATCAGAGGACTGGAGCACCTCTGCTGTGAAGGCAGGCTGAAAGAATTGGGGTTCTTCAGCCTGAAGACAAAAAGGCTCCTGGGAGACCTTAGAGCAGCCTTCCAGTACCTACAGGGGGCTTATAAGAAAGATGGGGAAAGACCTTTTAATTGGGCTTGTAGTGGTAAGAAAAGGTGTAATGGTTTTAACGTAAAATAGGGTAGATTTAGATTATATATGAGGAAGAAATTTTTTACTGTGAGGGTGGTGAGACACTGGCACAGGTTGCCTGGAGGAGCTGTGGATGCTCCATCCCTGGCAGTGTTCAAGGCCAGGCTGGATGGGGCTTTGAGCAACGTGGTCTAGTGGAAAGTGTCCCTGCCCATGGCTGGGGGGTAGGAACTGGATGGTCTTTAAGGTCCCTTCCCACCCAAGCCTTCTATGATTCTACCTAGCTCCTTTTCCCACTTCCAAAGATTGCAAAACAGATTCTAAAGGATCACCTGGGTAACTATATACAAGTTATCAAAGTTATTAATGTTCTGAATTGACACATAATCTCTCAATCTCATACCGTGATGACAGCATTGCACCTAAGTGTTCTCCTTTTGAACTACAACAGATGTATTTTTAAGAATAATGAATAGTAAAGTAATACATAAATAAGTTAAGCAGATAATAATCTGAAGAAAAAAGCAGAGGGTAAAGGTAAGAAATCTGAAGATTTCTTTCTACATTTTCATTACTTCATTGATTACTGAATGAGGAAACAAAGAATTTGAATGTGTGCTTACTTTCTATCTATGTTATATAAACTATGTACAACTCGGGGAAGTGACAAGTAGGAAAGAGAGAGAAAAAATAATTTTATCAACTGGTTGTGTAGCAAATTCTATGTAGTGTGCCATTTCAACCTGAGGATCAGAGGCTGCACGCTGTAATGCATATACTGCATGATGTCATGGAAGGTCTGCATTTCAGCGTTAGTGTACAGCTCACACAGTACCAGGGTTACAGTCTGCTTGCTACGGGCCAGCGATCCTAGATTTGAAACTGAAGTCTAGTTGCCATTTGTCCACATGTTCTGAACAAAACCAGAAACAGATACACAAGTTTTACAGCATTTTGAAAATGAGCGTATTAACCCCATTTTAGCAAAATGTTACCTAAGGTCATGCTTACTCTTTTGCATTTATTTGTGATAAAATGACACACATTTGTATGAATGAACACATTACAGTTCAACAGATGCAGTTATGATAACATAACCACAATACTGTTATGTGTAAATTAAACATATAAACCATAATGAGTCATCTCATCATGCTATAACTGTTAAGAGAGTGTTTTATAATGCTTCCTATATGCATTCATGTCCACAAAGGAATCAGAATACATTCAAAAATAAAAAAGACAGTGTAAATACTAATGAACTTTATCAGGAGTACATCATATTTTCTGGCTATCCGTGAAAGGTTCACTGATAAGAGCTGGATTCAAGTGGTTTCGGAGCAAGTGAGCCGATCATCTAGGCTTATCTCACATACAATGTATACCATGGAACATTGCCCAGTAAAACTTGCATCGGTCTCGCACTTTCTGTTTGAGCAACACACGCATTAGGAAAAAAAAAAAAAAATTCTGATCTAAGGTTTTGAGTTCTATACCCTAGTTGTATGTTTTTCTATAATATTAACACCCTAATGAAAATCAGAAATTTATTTCTAGGATGGATTTGTGACCTGCACTTAAAACCATGTTTCTAACAGAAAATTATGTGGTATAGACAAAATAAGTTAAAAGATTTGGAGAACAATCTCTTCCCCAAAGAAAGTTTTTGTAGATCCTGACATTAACTCTTAGGCTTGAACTTATCATAACTGGAAAGATTAACAAGCAGAATTTAACGGTATAGATGCTGGTTAACAGCATGCTTCATAGGACAGATGGGCGCTATTCAAAAAGGTTACCATTATTTCATTGAAGTTTGTTTTCTTGGTTTCCTGCTACATCTGTGGAGGGATGAATTCCACCAGGGATTTGATGATTTTGGATTATCCTCACAGGCAATATAAGGAAAAAAATGATCTCCCTGTTATCACTGGCCCAAGTCTGAAGCCTGAACCTCTTTCTCCTGCTGAAATATAAATCCCAGTCCTCACACTTCCTACTGTAGATCCTAAATCTATCTCAATCTTACTGAGCTCTTCTGAATACTCAGTTCAGCCTACTGATACTCTACATGATTGTTCTCCACTGTCCCTAAATACATACCAGCTTTAGCTGCTTTCTAGCTATTCATACTGCACGCTTTCCAGAATACTTTCTGAGGAACTCGCTGCATGTGTCTTCATCGCACTGCAGAAGAGGAAACTTATGTACGTGTGTGTATATATATATTTGGCCTGATTGTTTTCATTATAAAGATGAACAAGAAATTCATTACTGACTGACAACTCTACTTCCTATAGCCATGTAGCAAGGAATCACTCAGGCTTAGAGTGCATCTTCTGTATGCTAAATTGCTAAACATAGGCTTTAATAATTCTATTTCCCATATGTTTTATAATGGATCTACATGGGAGGTCTGGAATTAAGTTCACCTAACTTTAGACTTCTAATAGTCATCTGCATGTAAATTAGTCTACAGAGTTCCCATTTATAGTCAACAGAGAGAGATAAATACTTTTGGAAGTACTTTATTGCGTACCTTAGGGCAAGATGAACCATATTCCATAAATTCATATTCTTCTTGACAGATTTTAAAGGAAATCTACTCCCTGAGCTAAAATCCCACCCTAGGTCTTTTTCAGTTCATATCTAGGTGCTATCTTAACATATAACCTTAGCAATAACAGAGCCACCCTTTTTTTTCTATCTGCAGCCCTCAGCGCTGTACTTTCTGAAAAGTTGACAATATCGGCATGCTTTATTTTCTTTATCTTCTTGAGGAATGGTGAAACTGTAGCACAGTTATACGGATAAGGAATTATATATCATGAATAGCTTGCTAAGTCATGAAGCTACGTTTCTATACAAGGGCAATTTTGATTGAGAGTATTGTTTGAAGGCAAATCAATGTCTTTATCCTTGTGATTGAAGCTACAGCTCTAAAAATTCTGTTATGCAATAGACAGTTATTGCAACTTTTGAGTTAAAGATACAATTACAAATATTTTTGGTACCCTTGACAGAGTTCTTATAAGAACATATGTATAGCTAATTAATAGATAGGCTATGAATAACATCTTAACATCCCTTCTAGGCAGGCAACTTATTTACACTCTATGATATTTAATTTGTTGACATATGTCTACCTGTAGTGCACAGTCCCAATAGTGCCCTGCAATAATTAGAAAGAAAATGTCAGCAGAAAAAAAAATTGTGTAAAAATCATACCCTTGTTTAAAGCATCCTATGCAAGAATGTAATCTAAGATTAATTCCAACAGTCTTTTCATTACATTTTTAAGGTGGAGTAACATACCAAAAATGTTCCCAAAAGATCTGTCTATTGGGATCTTGCCACAGAACTTGGCGTATTTTCATATCGTACCAGCTGAAAAGCTTTTGCTTTAGTCTGTAGCATTTTTTTTCCCTAATTTTCAAGCCTTCTACAGGAGATAAGGATGCCAAGTTAACATTATACTTATGGTTTATTAATGAGATTTAACGTACTGCACATTGGGGTGGGGGGGTGGGGGGATACTGAATGTAAAAGATTGAAGAGAAACAGCTGCATGTTAAAAATACTTCCTTTTTAATATTTAATTTTTGTTACTATTGTGACCATATGTCTACAGTAAGGTCATATGGAGTTCACTCTTGTAAAGTTATATTATTATTTTAAACTACTCAATAATAATTGGCTTTTGGAAAGCAAAATTAATACTTTGATGTTGAGCTAGGTTAAACTGGCTATTTAATGGTAGGGTTAATTTGAACCATAATGTAAATACCAAGATAGATCTGAATTACAAAATACAATATGGAGTTCCTGAGTATTAGGCCTGATAAGCCTGGACCTGATTTTCATTTATGACTGGTTATAGAGTTAGTCCCCAAAATCATTTTGTATTAGTTCTGTTATTACATATGACACATAAAATAATGAATTGTTTATCATAAGCAGGTTGAAGTAAATGTAGGGATGTTGCTGTTACTATTTTCTAAAGTACTGTTAAATCAATTTTCATAAAAGAGAACCTGACCCATGAAGTCAGTTTCAGTCAAACTCATCCAATATTTTTGTGACTGAGTAGCACAAAAAATAGAGTAATCTTTTATCTAACAGTTGAGTTTCTAATCTGGGTATGAAGCAACGATGCATAGCTTAAGAAAGCATGGAAAACCTCTGTCCTTTCTGTGCAGAATAATTAAACTACAGGAATGAACCTGATTCTTGTCTTGAAAGTCTGCAAAACCATAGTTTCTAATATAGAGGATTTCACAGTGTCTATTGATGGGCATCTGTTGAGGGTAAATGTTAGGGTTCTGATGCACTGTTTTCCTGAAATACGTGGAACATCAAGCTGAATAAAAATGTAGATCTAATAAAAAGACCAAAAATTGGTTGGATGGGAAAGAATTTCAGTGTGTCTCACTGCAGGTGATGAGGGCACAGCTGTAGAAGCTGAGACTGAAGCAATCATGGAAGTGAATGTTCTCTTAGAGTACGCTGGGCTGAATCACTCAGAAACGTACCAGGTGCCAGACACGAGAGCACTTGCCATATTTACCAAGTCCTTGACAACTGCAAGGCACTGAGCTCCAAAGAGCTTTTTGAGGGGGGAATCATAGTTGGAATAAGACTACAAAACCAAGATGAAGCAGAATTGCATAAATTTGAGAAAAGTGACAAACTGTGAAGAAAAGGGAATATATTAGAAAATAGTTTAAAAGCACCTCCCCTGACTTACAAACCCAAACACTATTTTTAAAACAGTAATATAATCTTTGATTATGCACCAAAATAATATCAGCATAACAACACTACTTCAGTTATTTTTCACCATCCTAGCTGTAGTGTTAAAAATGTTCTTACATCTGGATAGAAAATATCCATGTGGAAGTCACCATAACAGAAACTCATGCATATGTGTTTTGACAGTGTAACTATTCTGATTGAAAGAATATTGTAGATCTGAATTGAAATATTCAGAGTTCTACGAAATTAGTATATTTGCCTTACTTCAGAATGGAGGGCTTGGCAGGTGCAGAGACACACGGGCTGGTTCTTCACAGACTCTCTTAGGAACAGAAACTGCTGAACGTGGGAGAGGAGTATGCACTGCAAGTTTGACTGCAGTCTCTGCTAAACAGATTAATCTTCCTTGGAGAAACAAGTACAATGCCTTTACTACTACCTTCATTTCTAGGCTCAGAGAGCTATGAATCTTGAATTTCTGAACCATAGAAGGTATTGCATATAGAAAAAGAAATTAATACAGAAATATTCCTTACTGAGATACTCAAGCCCTGGGAAGGGAAATGTGCCATTTCTTACTGGACAAATCCAGCTGCCAGATTTTTAAACCCATTTCGATTAAGATTATTCTGAAGCACATACCACCTCCCACACATTGAGATCTTCTAATATTATGTGAAGACTGTGGATTCCACCATAGGAATCTACTTTTAGAGACCAGTAATCTATATTTTTCCCATTAAGCCCTTAATTAAGAAATGGACATAAATACCTAAATGCATTCATGCCTGATGGCTCCGTCTAGAAGTGTGCTACCAGTCACCTAAGGCTACAACTGTCTTTCATAAAGAAAGATGAGCTAAATGCCTTAGCTCTCAAGGTCTCCATAATTCTTGACAGATGAAGCATATTCTGAAGGTACTCCTGTATTCTTTACATTATGCCTTACCAGCAAATAATGAATCAAAGAAATACTTTTTCCTTTTTTCTATAACTTAGTTCTGTGCTTTGCAACAATTCAAGACTCCCCAGTCAGCAAGCTGAGAAATGGCTTCATCAACCTGATAAACCTTCTTTTCTGGTAGTGTCTTGTGATGAACTAACAAGACTTTGTTGGCAGTGTAGCTGCAGGTCTGGTTCCTATGTCTTTCTGCTCCTCTAAGAAGTGTATTTAGAACAGGATCAGAATTGTCAGAATCCCATATCTATAGTTTCAGGGCTTCTGGGAATTACAATTACTAAAGGAGACCTCAAAGGTTTCTTTCAAAGTACTTTTCTTTTTACTAACCGACAGAACAGAGATGCTTCACCTTTGCTCGTGCAAGAACTGCTGCTTCAGTTATTTCACTGGTTGGTGCTGAACTTAGTTACAACATCTTAGATATTCCATGTCTCAGAAATTGTGGTTGCAGAAATTGTTCAGTAACATCAACAAACTTTCCTTGTTAGGCTATTGCCTCTACCTTTTAAAGGCAGGCGACCTTTGCAGTTCCTATGCCAAGAGTGTGAAAGACTGTGAAATACTGTGAAAGACTCAAATATTTTAAGTAGAACAGTTAACTTCCACACCTGCACTTTAAGGAGGTAAATTGCTGGGCATTATGTGTCCTGAACTTGAATATTCTCTGTTGTACTAGCAATTAAACCGTATTAAGGTGGCTAGCCAGAACAACTTGTAACTTTTGAAGAACTACCAAAATGCTGAGTATTGCATTGGAAATCATGTTAACTGTTGCAGACAATCAAAAACAGTTCCTTAGTGTCTGTGAATTGCATTTCACTTAACTATCTTTATTTGGGTAGGTTATATAACTTTTTCTTTTTTTTTTTTTTTCTAACCTGTGAGTTTGAGACATTAAATGTGAGTACTAAAGTACTACATGAAGGAAGTCAGGAGCTAACAACATGGCTATGCAAATTTATTGTACAGAAGTTGTGTTACAAAGCTTTGCTTTATTGTCACACTGCAACATTCAGAAATTTAAACATTAAAAAGTAGGGTGCTTTAATGTTGAATCTGTGCTCTTCATTAACAGCAACATTTGCATTTATATGTGATGTCCTAATACATACATACTTGACTTCAGTAATTACAGGCTCATTTATCCATCTGTGTGAAGCATATTTGGTAGGCATCACTGTCAGGATCTATAAAAACATCACCAGTTTGTGATGACAGCAGATGGCACAAGAACTGACCATCAAAGTTTACATATCTAGAAATATCTGCTCTCTGCTAATGACTAGATTCAGAAGATGTCTCATTGATGACTGAGATATGGCAATAATACTGTTTTATTCACTATTACTTGTAGGACTAATAATGTGTCTTATGATTTGTTCTAGCGTGTGACTGACAAATAAACCCTTAAAGTGGAGGAAATCTCAGAGGAGGTGAGCAAGGGTGACGTGGCTGTGAAGCTCAGGGAGTAATGCAGAGTGTGACTGATCACAGCTGTAGCAAAGAAGCTGACTTTGTCACACCACAAAGGGGACCGGAGGGTGGCCTGCATTTTATACAGCTATCAGCGGCTGAGTGAGTCGACCGGTGGTGTAAATGTTTCTCCTGAGGTCCATTCAAAGAGCATGAACGTTTCCCTGAGGCAGTCAGACCAGCATGAGGGGAGTGAATTAGTGGTTCAATCACAAATTCTGAAATGACACAATTAGGCATTCTTTGTGGCTGTTCTCTTTACGTTCGGGGTCATCAAGGCTGAGAGGATGTGCCCTACTCACCTGTGTTAGCTCTTCTCTACAGGGGGCATGTGGGAAGAGGTGAGAACACAGGTGGTGCTAGATGTGGGCTACTGGGTGCACCAGCTATCTATCCCAAACCCAAGGCCAGTGCCTCTATCTCTACATATCTTGCTAACAGCTGAAAAAGATCTCACGAAGTGCATTTGGCTTTCCTGAAATATTTTCCTCTAAAGACAGTATTTTGGACAAATAAAATCCTCTTACTCAAGAGGTTGTATTTGGGTTTTGTTGCTTTTTTGGGTTTTTTTTCCTGTTATCAGCCTTACCTGAGCTGCCTTTCCCTGCCCTTCTAGCTCCTCTGCTCAAATGCTGCTGCACTTGCTTTTATACATCACTTGGTAGTTCCTGCCTGGATTTGTGCACCGCAGGTGCTGAATGCAGAGTATCTGCAAGGGCTCACTGCTGAGCCTCTTACTGCTGGTGCTGCTCCTTAACCTTTTTCTCAAATTTGGAATATTCAATTTGCTTGTGATGAGCTGTAAATTTCTTCCCAATTTCTTTCTTGACTGTCTTTAACAGACCACTCAGATTATTTGCAGCTTTACACAAAGCTGTACTTCAGCTGCCTTAAGCATCTTCTCTAGATTTAGTGTTATCCTGTGGGAATACAAATAATTTTCCTGCTTTTCACCCAGAAAGGCTTACAGCTTCCTTTCCAGATGAGCTGTTCCTCTAAACTATGTTCTAGGCAGAAGAAAGTCTCTCTCTCTCATCCTTAGAATCGTAACAAAAACACATTCCTTCTAGTTCTAATTTTCCTGCTTCCACATTTGCCAGACATTTAAATCTCTGTTTTAAGTCCAAGCCAACAAACCATATCATACACTATTAACTGGAATTTTGATATGTCACAGTTTTCCTCCTCTCCAAAATGCTGAAGTTTACACAAACATACACAAAAAGTACATTTTTAAGAAAGCTGAACTGCAGAGTACAAGGAACAAACTTTAGATATATTGCGCTGCATGCAAATTCTATGCTTCTAAGTAGTTTTTTAATGTATTAGAAGCAATAAATGTAAAAAAAAAAATTTGTTGCTGCACACAAAACTTGAAAAATAAGTGTTTATTGCTGCAAATTGTAGTTACTGGCAGCAAGACAGCTGACTAGGGTCCTGAGGATGGGCTGCATTTTATTTTTATTACCCTAAAGATTGATATCCACTGTTCATCTAGCATGAGATAAAGCTAAAGATATGTATTTAAGCTATAAGGAAACATTTTACCCAGCAGAGCTATATACAGAAATTTCTGCATTGCTATTCTATATATTTCAGTTTACATTCTATCAGACATAGAAATGTTGCAGGTACAAACTACAGTGTAAACTGCTCTTTTTTTGCTTTTAAAAAATTTGTCTTTTGCTAGTTCTGTTTCAAAAAACCTTTAGTACCAAGTTTTATCGAAGGTGCAGGGTCTTTAAAGGGTCTGTTGGTTATTTAACTACTGAGTTATCTCCTTATACTCCTCCAAAAGCATCCAAAAGATACTCCAAAACCTTTTATTATGATTTACAATAACTTGAACTAAAAGACATGCATCAGAAATTAGCATTTTGTTATTACTTAGCTCAATCTTAATTTTTTTTGCATGATTGCAGTACCCAAAATGTTTATGTGGGGTTTTTTTAATTTTATTTAAGTTTTATGGACCAACACTCAATTAATTTCCTCTCATATTCCTTGCTGGGGTACATCTCCCACATAAACCTTAGAAAACTAAAGATTATAGTTTATTTAAGAGTGCCACTATACACAGGTAGCGGTGGAAAGAACTGAAGAGTGCTGGACATTATGTAATGTGCACTCTACCGTATAAATCAAAATCAATAGGAATCTTTTGCATTCCCTAGTCTGAAAATGGTCATACGAAACAAATAAGCACACAAGTTTATTAAATAAACATGTAATCATACTTTTAAGCAACCTTCACCTAAAAAATAAAACTAAGGAATGAATTTAAAAACTAATTCTAAGCTCTAATTAATCTGACTACATGCATTATGAAATCGTAAATCAGAGGAGGTGAACAATAGATAGCTAAGAAAACCTTTGCTAATTTTCTCCAGTGTGAAGTAAAAGAACAAATTTGGTAACGTAATTCTAAACTTAGACTGTTCTGATTTTAATTCTTCACAGTTTCTAGAACACTAGAAGAGATATCTGTCTTGTTTAAATTCTTTAATTAATTTTAGATTTAAATACATTTTCATCCATATTTTTCCTGTGGGATAAAAATATATCTACAGCTGAATCTATAAAAACCATGAAGTTCTAATCCTTTGGCAAAGTGCTCTGTCCTTATGATTCTACACTGAATTCTATAAATATATCAATTCCCTTCCATATATTCCAACTGTAACACAATATGACTTTGTGTGGTCCAGCTGCCTTCTCCCTGTTGTCTGTTAATATCTCAGCCATATATAAAAAAAGATAAGAACACGGAATTGGCTGATAGAGCCTTTATGTCAATTCATTTGCACTGACAATATTCAGCTCAAAGCTCCTGGATGTTGCTGATGCATGGTAGCAGGAGCAGTTCATTACCTTCGTTAGGGTTCCAGCTCTTTCAAGAGGAGGAAATAAACTGCATTAATCAAAGGCTGATCATCTTTGGGTTTACTTCAAGATCAGATTCTTTGCAAAGTCTTTGATTCTTTGAATAGGGTCAGAGTGACGTTTCAGGAATAGTTTTTCTTTCTTCTACTTGGCAGAACAGCTAGAGTATCTTGTAATCAAGCTACGAAAAAGACAGTAAGTATCAAAGCAGCAGCTACTGACTTTTAGGTAGCAAAATGCTTCACCTGAAAGCTGCTTAGGTATTTTATGAATGCCTTCTGTAAACATCCATAGAAGACGTGGTAACTATCAGGATCTGTTTGTTTTGTAGGTTTGGGACTCAAGAATAATTCTACGGAGGACCCTTGGAAATAACCTTGCAGTGTCTAACATATCTTTTTCTTGTTTGTGTGATCTGCATCTTCAAATTTGCTGCACTGCCCACTTATATATTGTGCAAGGAGATCTATACACGTAAAACTGCAGTCATAGAAGAACCAACTTCCACCTTTACTAAGCTAAGTAGCTTTAACTCAAATAGACAGATTTCTGAAAATGTCAACTAATTCAAATGGCATTCCTGCAATTATTAGTGCTTTACTTTGCCATTCCATGAAGACTATTGACTGTGTGGTATAGTTTTTCCACCTTTCACTTTTATGAGCCATGGAATTCCACCAGAAAAGAATCAGCTCTGCACAAACTGATGTATTTTACCTCACGTATTACTCAACACAGAAGACAGGAAGCTTTTAACCTAAAGAGAGGACTTAGGCTTACAGTTCTTATCTAATACACATTATTAAATCAAGCCAATTGATTAGAGGTTGCACAAGCAGGGCATTTTGCTGTGTCTGGAAGAACTTTACGTATCTCCAGTCCTAATATTATATGCTTATTGATTTAAAAGGCTAGTTATTAATTGAAAATTCTAGCTTGAAGTGACCTGTAATAAGGAAGTTGTTTTTAAGGTCTTACTAATTTACTTGACTCGAGAACAACTATTTCTTTCTATTAGTTCCATGTTTGACCATATATTGAACAGCTACTAAACCCTTCAAATAAAACTGTTGGGGGGTTTTGTTGTTGTTAAATAAAACACCTGAAACTCCGTAACAGACTTATGGGTCTTACATCTTTTTGCCAGGTCTGGCAGTTTTAAGGAAGTTACTCTGCTGTACATTCTGAACCACTTACAGGCTCTACTAGTTTTGGGTTGGGGTTTTTTTCTCTTTTTAACACGTTTTAACACATTATATTTGCCATACAGCCAAGATATTGACTGTGTTATGGTCTTCCCTTTCTGTTTTATTTCTAATATAAACAGCTTTAAATATGACATCATTTTATAGATCTGCACCATTTTCCTTTCTCTTTTTTCCACTCCTGTTTAAAGACACAGGAGTCTTTTAGAAATAGGAATTGTCATTTATTCTAGTTCATACAGCAATAAATCAAGACATCTAGTTCTGAATGCTGTCTCTATATTATATAGAAGGGTTATTTGAGGTTCTCCCTGAGTCTCTCACATACTGAGTGGTACCAGCCTAATAACTGAAGTGCTTTGTTTGAGTTTTTTAGCTTTATCCTCCTCACCAGAATTCTATTCAGGTTCTTTGGTATTTGGCTAATTCATCAATATAAGACCTAAACCCCTGGGATTTATGCATGCATTTTATCATTCTGCTATTTCTAAATTAATTTAAAAACACAAGGAACATGGTATTTAGAAAACTTGACTTTTTGAATACAATTATTTTCTTTCTTTCCCTCTTTCTCTCACTTTCTCTGAGCTTTTGTTTCAGAAACGCTATGGCTAATACAGCTATATTTACATTCATTAATTAATCCAAGCATTTTGAGAACCTGCCAGACATTTTTTTTCTTTTTTGGTCTCCAATTAGATTTGTAGATGGCAGAAGGAAAAAAAGAATGTAATGATTGTTGGTAAATAAAAAGTCCTGCGTGAGTGCTTTTTAATAGCTTATCATCAACATGTAATCGAACTGAATAATTGCTGCATAAGAGAGTGGCTGTGAACCAGCAGCTGCCCCTAGGCAGTACTTTGTTGAGGAATGTCACTGCGACAAAAAGTGCTGGACATATAATGCATCATCAGCATTTGTGCTATAGGCATGTCATGTAGGTGGATAGGAATCACTGGGGTGTGGTAAACGTAAGTGTGTCAATGACATCTGAGTGGTATTAGATGGATAGGGGGCAAGTAGAAAGACAAAGAAGGCAAAAGACAAAGAAGCCAAAAAATTGAGGAAAACAGCTTTTACCACTAAATGGAAATTACCTTCAATGCTGCAGTGCACCACTGACTTTGACAGCTGAAGCAGCAGCAGAGAGAACTTGACAAAGATATTGGTTATAGTGTTTTCTTTGCAAGCAGCTAAGTCTGATTTTCCACTGGCAATATTATTCAGTGTTCTTTCAAAAAAAATTAGACTGAACAGAAGAATATTTTCTTAAGGCCATAAGAAATTATTTGAAAGACTAGATTTGTGTATGTGAATGTCTGTCTGCATGTGTCTATATTTGTGGACTAATGAAGCATAAGAGTGAAAATAATTGTGTATTTTTGCCCGTTGGACTAGAGGCTATGTTATTCAAAACATGAAAGAAGTTCTGTGAGGAATATATATGTTACTTTTATTTATCATAACTTCCCCTTAATAAATCCTGTTTATCAAAACTAGAAGCTTATATATTAAGCTTAATTTAGACTTAGATACAAACTTCCTTGCTTGCTCTTCCTGGAATTGCATTTCCTCCTTAAACCTTGATTTCCAAACATTTTCCTTCCATTTTTCACTGAGATATCAAAGTGGAATAGAGCTTATGTAGTTATTACTATAGATACCAAAAAAGACCATGCACATATAATAATGCTTCACTATCATACTGATCTTTCAATTTATAGGAGAAGGGAAAATGCCATTAACCGTACTTTACATTCAGATATTTGAGTGAAATGCCTTGTATAAAGCCATAGGGTATGTCAGTAGTAGAACCCTGCATGAATCTAAGTCTCTGGATCTTCCATTTAGAACACATTGCCTCTTATCTCTATTGCTTTCACACTTCTTTATTTTGACATACAAACCATCGTTTATATTACCAAATGTAAAAAGTTATGTGACGATTGCCTTATAGTGCTGGTATTAAAATATTAACACATTCACAGGCCAGATTCTGTTCTCATGATTAAGGTTTCCTTTATATGAAAGAGTTTATCTTTGTAATGTGGCTTTATGCTACATTTTCTAGTTAAACTGTCAGTCAGGGTATAACGATGTTTAGTGCCAGCTGCTTGCAGCAGGGCATGTTTAACAGAACAGGCACTGACAGCGTTTAGTGGTCTGAACTGTTGTTCCTGAGCTGCTTTGAGCCACTCAGCATTATGACAAGTAACCTACGCTGAGAGTTTGTTTCGTTACTTTTATAGAAGGAAAAGCTGAGCACGGTTGTTCGCTCACAACGTGGATGCTTCTGGCAGCAAAGATGAGCTAGATGGCTTGCACACCATCACAGTTCATGGCAGGGGGGAAAGCGTTTCCAAAAGCTTGCCAGTCTAACTCTGCCTGTAGAAAAAGTAAAATTCCTCAGTGGGCTCAAATACATACATTTATTATAACACAAGTAGATTAACGTACTTGACTGAGAGGCCAACATCATCCTGCTCAAACCCTGTGCCAGAATAGGTGGACTGGGAGAGATCCATGTCAGGCATGCCTGCCCTCCATACCCCTGCCTGAAACTAATCACTCATAAGCACAGCAGGGCCCGCGTACGAGAATTAACAATTCACACAAGCCTCCTCTGCTGCGGAGCAATTTGATCACAGAGTTGTCTCTCTGCCTACATGGGTTTTTACACATCTGTCAGCTAACCCAAGGATTCATATGTGAACTCCAGCAGCTGGGCCACCAGGTGGATGTGCGATTCTCTCTGCAGACTCGGGGGACTGCTAGCTGATGAATGGGTTGCACTCATCCATGCACAGAATATTTTTCCACCTACAGTCATTAAAACATGGGCTGTTTCCCTGTTTAATAAATAACTGTAGCACGTTTCTACAGCTTCAGATTGAAAGAATTAGCATCCATTTGAACAGTTAAGGCTACAAGTGTCAGAGAATAAAAGTCGAAGAGAATAGCTTCTACTCGCAGACAAGAAGGACTGCAGTGTTTCTGACATGTAGCCTGGCTGTCAGTGATGTGATCAGCCTGGCACACGGAGATGCTGTGGTGGTGCACTATCGCCAGCTGAAAGCCTTGAGAGCCTTTCCTTTTACTGAGAGGCTTTCCCAGTTTGCAAACTGCTACCTTCTCACCGAGAATACGTGTTGGGCTTAAGCTGACATACTTCAGCTGACTGCAATTACTGTAACCAGAGGCAACACAGTCAAAATAGCATACTCTGTACTTCTGGCTTAAATATCTGTTCGTTATTATGTGGACCTCGCAACAACATCCAAAATCTTTTTTTCTCAGATGAGGTCAGTCTGGGTTAGTAACCTCAACTAAATTATAACCAAAAAATGTGTTTCCCCACAAACAACTAAAAAAAAAGATGGGATAAAATAAAATAAATATATATATATACACACACACACAAAGAAATCCAAAAGCTCAGCGTTAATGCTTGAAATGGATAAAAGAGTAATATACCATTCTTTAGGTTTGGGGTTTTTTTTCCTTTCTTTCTTTCTTTTTTTTTTTTTTTTTTTTTTAATTTATATTTACCTTCCTTCTGGGTTAAAAAGGCTTAATCTGGAGTTCCTGCAAGATCGTGACAAAATACACTTACTGAAGCCGTCCACTTTTTAGAGCTTCTGCCTCACTCAACTGCAAGATACAGTCTTCCATAAACTAGATACCTTATTCCTCTGTGGGAGATGGAAGTTCCATAATCCCAAAGTCTGGCTGAACTCTTGAGTTTGCTGGAGGAGAAATCTTGCATCCCCCTAATGAGCCCCAGGAGATACTGTTTTGAGCTGTGGCTTCCCTCCTGTCCTGCTCAACACTGTTGTAACAATCCCAGTCTGCCAATACCTGGGCAGTGAAAGAGCGGGAATTAGAATACTTCCCTTCTGTAAGCCTGACTCTTGTTCCTGCCATAGGGATGGACTTCTTTCTCCCTGCATACACCTGAAAGAGGCAAGGACTTGAAAGCCGTTAGCAAAATTCTCAAAGGATGGCTTGAAGGAAAACTGTTGGAGACAGAGAGTTGTGTAGATGACAGATGTAATAAACTGAACAGAAAGGATGTGAAGGAAGATGTAATTAGAGGATTAACTGGCAGAAAATGGATGAAGTAATTGTTTATGCACAAGTCTCCAAAGACAATTTTAACTAGATGATGTTCTGATGAGAGAAAGGAAACTGAGAAGAAAGAGCAGGATAACAGTTTGAAACAGAGGTTTTGTAAGTCTGGGGATGTTGAACAGAAGGTAAGGAAACAAAATACTGTGAATTGTCTCAGAATTTCAGCCTACCATAAAACATTCAAACGTTAAAGGCTAACGTATTAATTTCTGAAGTTATTATGGCTGAAACTATAGCTGACCAGCATAAAGGAGGAAAGATAATTTGGGTATACAAATAACAATAATATTGGAATACCAAGTTTTGAAAAGTAACTGAAAATGGGTTTGGGAGTCGTAGATGTAAGAAGATGAATGCAAAGATACAAGAAAAATTAGATTATTTTGGGGGGTGTAAGATAAGTAAATCAGGTATAAAAAGATTATATGGAATTATTAGAAATAAAAAGAAATGGAGGGACATGCTAAGATCTTACATTCATAGGGGAAGTGAAAAAAGTTTAGGGAATATTTTGACAAGAAATTTAATGGAGATGTATGGAAGAGGGCTGTGGTGATGTAAAGAAAATCCAGACCGTGAAAAGTGAGTAGGAGAAGTCAGAAAAATAAATTAATGTTTTTAAAGAAAAAAAGGAACAAGAAAAAGAGATTGGCAAACTCGGAGGTTTGTAAATTTCATAGATTTTAAGGTAAAAAAGGACCACTAGCTCATCTAATTTAAGACATTAAATTAGAGGTATTTCATTCAGCTTTCTTTGCTTTGAAAGCAGCAACTACAGTCTTCAGATCTTCAGGTATAACCGTTGTGTCTCAGGATGGCAGAACCACAAAGAGGGAGATGCCATGAATGTCTAAAGAGCTTTCCCTGACATAAAATTGTTTCTATGAGGGAAAACTAAGATGATTCTAGCAGGTCACCTATGCTCCAATGTGGAAACGTCTACTCCACCTAATTATACATTCAGAAAAATTTCTTCCCAATCTAATCTAGGAACCTTTGGAAACCTATTCACATGAGTCACAGCTAGCCAAATGTCTATAAAGGGAACAACCTTCTTCTGTTACAGTATCTGTTGAAAAACATCTGTCTGTATCAGGAAAAATACGTTTCATTCCTAGCTTATAAGTGTCTAAGAGCATAAAACTGAAGCTAGTTTGATTTGTATTATTAAATAGAAAGAACAGAAACAGCAACAATGTTTAGGGCAAATACTATTAAAAAAACAACGTTTTTGTCATTAGGATGACCCAGAAATTAATTTAGAAGACTCGGTTTGGAGGCAGACAGGAGATTCTAGAGCTTTAATATTATACATAAGGAGAAAGTTTTCTATGGAGATTTTTTTTTTCTCAAGCTATACAGCAATTTTCACAGCATCAGATTTGCATCATTAAAGTCACAATGATTTTCTTGGTTACAATGGAAACAAGTTCAGACCTGCTGTACTGCTACAGATGAGGTCTCCAACCTCCAGTGCTAATCTAAGTAATGACTGAAGTGAGTTGATGGACATCTGTATGTATTTTTCTGTCAAAATAGAAAGTTAAATTAGGTCAGTTTACAGAAAGGAAATATATGTTATATTACATATTGACACAGCAGTTGAGGCAAGCAATGGTTTAAAGAAGAGAATAAAGAAGAAAGCAATAATTTCCAAAGAAAACTGTTTCAACCTTTAGTTCAGTAATTGAAGAAACTTTTTATATCTTGAAAAAGTTACAAATTTTTTTTCTTGTTTGACGTGAGTCTTGACGTTAGCCAGGAGTGAAAAACAAAGCCCACATAAGCAGTTGAAGTGTTTGAGATGTTTTTGAGCCAGATAGACCAGTAAATACAGACAAATTATTAAAAAAAAAATAATGGCATGCAATCTCATTTTTAAGTTAATACATATTCCATTTAAATGTGCAGGTGTATGAAACTGTACTTTTATTACACAGTTCATGAGATCTTTAGCTCAGCTCCTAAAACCTCTTCTTCATGAATTGAGTCTTGCTTACATTTGGGAAAAAAGTGACAAGATCGAGTCATCTCTTTGGCATGAATGTCGAGACCTGCTGCTATACATGTAGAGGTCCTGTTGATCACTTTTCTGCATAGAATATAGAAGAGCACTCTTTTTTGTGTGGTTTTGTGTTTGGGTTTTTTAAAAAATCTCTTTTTTCTATGTACTTTTTTTTTTTGGTATGTGGATTGATTATATCCTGAGTTCTTGTGCATGAGAAAAAAGGTACTATATAGTACAGAGCAGAAGGGAAAAATGTAGTACAGATCCCTTTCAGTGTGAGAGAGACACATGAGCCTTAAAATATAACACATACTCTATTCATCTTTCCTCCATGCAGGATCTTACCATAAGACAGATCAGTATTGAAAGCTAACTGAACAACAGGTTGGAGTACAAAGTTATCTTGTTTGTCTTAGCCGTAGCTAAGCTTGGCTTCTATGCTAGTACTGAGGAGTAACAAAGCAACAACACAGAGGAAGAGCTTGATTTAATGATGTTGGAATGATGAATGAGCAATTCATCCAAAGCTTCCTTTTGGTTGGGAGAACAGTCTAAGACCTGTGTGTGAACTACTCTCTGGGCAGCTGGATAATAGGTCAAGGCAATGTCATTCCCTTCCTGAGTTAGAAACAGTACTTTGTGTACTTAGGAGAGATGAGTTCCTTCCAATGGAAGCAAGAAATGCCATACACATGAGGCAGCCTCGAGTGTCCAGGTGGTGCCATTACTCAGTTTTTGGACACTGTGCTACAGCATATTCATACACTCATTCAAACACTTCACAGTTGTGTAAAAGGGAAACATCTTTTCAGATGTTTCTCTTTGAATTCTTAAATTAAGGACATTAAAACAGGCACAATGCTCCTAGTTTCTGAGCCGGAGACTATCCTATCGGTTTTAATTTCCCCTGCCATTTTGTCAGGTGTTCCTAAAATGTGAGGAAGCAATAGATTAAAACAAAACAAACTAACAAAGCTACAGAACCTTCTCTCTTACTGAAAGGCAGTAAACAGATTCTCTTCAGTGTCAAAGTCCTCTTTGCAGCAAGTTTTCATGTTGACATCTTAGACACAAGGTTTCTGAAATGAAATAGAACTTGAATAGTCTACCTAGAGCTCAGCTGACATGCATAATGATATCATTTTATTGTCATTGCTTAAAAAGAGATCAGAAACAGAAAAAAAAGATTGTGATATATTTTATTTTGGCAAGATAAATTTCTTGACTTCAGTATAGTTAAAGTCTTAGGAATCTGAACTACAGAACATACCTTAATTCATTTTCTCCAATATGCAAAGTAATATAAATAATCTATTTTTTCTAGCTTAATAACTGTTACGGGTTGACCTTGGCTGGATGCCAGATGCCCACCATGCCATTCTCTCACTTCCCTCTTCAGCAGGAAAAAGGGGCTGAGAGTAAGATGGGAAAAGGAAAAAAAATCCTTGTGGGTCAAGATAAAGACAGTTTAATAAAGCGAAAGCAAAGGCCTCATGTAGAGGCAAAGGAAAACAAAAGATTTATTCTCTACTTCCCATCAGCAGGTGATGTCCAGCCACCTCTGGGAAGTAGGGTTTCAGTACGCATAGTGGTTGCTCCAGAAGACAAATGTCGTAATAACAAATGCCCCCACCTCTTCCTTCTTTCTCTTAGCTTTTATTGCTGAGCAGCCATCGTATGCTTTGGAACACCCCTTTGGTCCATTTGGGTCAACTGTCCTGGCTATGTCCCCTCCCAAGGTCTTGCCCACCCCCAGCCTACTGGCCTTTGGGGGGCAGGGGAGCAGGGGGAATGTTGGAGAGCCAGCCTGGATGCTGTGCGAGCGCTGCCCAGCAGCAGCCAAAACACTGGTGTGTTACCACCACCTTTCTAGCTACCAAAACAAGCACAGCACTATGAGAGCTGCTGTGGGGAAAATTAACTCCATCTCAGCCAGACCCAACACAATAATACATAGAGTACTGCATTAGTATCATTATCTCCATACCAGACAATCTCTTACCTAACTGCAAATGGGAAAATAATTTCTTCATGGTCACTGGATGGAGTCAAATCTCAATGAAAAGTCTGAAATTTCTGTGGTCAAGTTTTGGATGGGTTAAATTTACTGGGTGTTACTCTTATAAATTCCTTCCAAATTATTCATATAACACTCTTAAAACAGTTTTTCTGTTGTTGCTATGAAGGGTAAATATTTTCTAATTGTTGCTATACAGTGGGCTCTTGTACATCACATGTATTTATTATAGCAAGCCTGAAGAAGAAAAAAATACTATTTTCTCGTAAGTGGTGGTAATTCTCATTGTTTTATTGACTATCCCAAACACTGTATCTTCCAATGTTTTTTAACCCTGTGGAAAGGTTCGCTGTGTGATTGCTTTCCTTACATTACTAGATGCTGGAGTCCCCATTTTGGTAGAGCACTCTGTTACCCTCTGATAGGTATGCTTTAACTTCAGCTCTGTCAGCCGTCTGCCACACTTTATCCAACTTGCAAAAGTATTTCCCAGTCTCTGAAGAAAGTATAGACTATGATTTATTTTGTAAAACTGACAAAAGCTTCATAATCATACAGCTACATGAAATTTGCCAGTTAACCTTGTTCTAAACCTTTATTTCACTAAAAAAGTGTTGGAAGAAAAGACCTAGCAGATTGTCTCATGATTTATTGCTGAAAACTAAAAAACAAATGAAGGAACATTTCCATCTATGTTTCAGGCTTTAGAGATCCAGACAAGACTCTGTAAGCTTAGAAAATAATCAGGATGCTTAAGGATTCAGAACAAATTTTCTAAATGGAAAAATCCAGAAGATATTTATATCTGGCTGTAAAAAGCATGCAAAAGCACGCATCATTAAAGGTACTAAAAAAAATAATCATAAAAGTGGATTTCTTGGTTGGTATGGATTCAGGATAGAAAGGAATAAATTTATTAAGGGACAAACCATAGCTGTGGCTGAAGGCAAGAAATAAGAAAACCGGAATTAAATTTTTACAGCCACTTTCTGCTATTTTGCTGGATAACTTGTTTAATGTTTACTGTTTCATATATTTTGTTTTCCTGTCCTCTTTGGGCAACAGCTTTCTTGTATTCTGACCCCACACAGTAGCTAAAAGAAGACAGTTTAGCTCCTTGACTTAGATCTCTTGAATATAAACAATTACTAATTGTAAACTGGACTTCATGCTAAAAAGAGTTTGCAATATGTGTACGATCCCCCATAAGAAAATTCCATGCCCACAGTGCTATGTTTCTAAATCAAATAAGCAGCCCTTTGACACACTGGAAATTTTGCATGCTGAAAAGTAATGACCACTAGCGTTCCCATTTTCTTCAGAAGTATTTCAAGGAGTGCTGAGTTATTTTTTGCTGTGATGTGCATTATTATACTTGTGAGGAACAGCAGCCTAAAAAATGACTACACCCACATATGGAAAGGTACTTGAGGTTATGAAGACGACCGTGAAGAGTATTGGGCTGAATATTAATTACATTTCTGTAAACAACCACATTGTGTCACAATATAATATATCTTTGCATTGTACCCACTTAAGACGGCCCCATAATTATACCTTGCACTTTGAAGAGTCTGGAATGCTGGAGACAGTAGAAAAGGTTTCTATCATCTCTTCTTATTCTGTAGCTGGAAAGCAAGTCAGGAGGCTTGAGTCACAGCTGTTGAGTTGTTGGCAAGAGTACTACCAGTGATACCATAAATTCTACAAATATATTCTAGTACCTCACCTGGAAGCACCACTAAAGATATTCATCATGTTTTTCTTATAATACTTCCCTTAAAATTTTAAAAAGCTGTAGAACAAAAAAAGGAGTGAAAAGAATAAAGCACAGTTTAATGTCTGAAAATGGTTAATTTTTATTTCAGATTTTCTTTCTTGATTTCCATGCACTCCAAAATTGTATGCTCTCTTCTTGTGCACCCATAAGTGCTTTTAACCAGTGCAGAGTGGTTTGGTACATATAAAACCTGTTATAATGCTATTATTCCTTGTTTCACAAAGCCGTAGTTGCCATCTATTGAATAGTTAATCTCCAATAAATAAGATTTCAAGAATCCAATGATAATTATACCTGATTTAATAAAACCTATATTAAGCGGGGAAAAAGTTAAAATACTTAAACGTCTAATTGCTTTCAAGCATGTCCTGTAGTTACTGCAGATACTGCATTAGTGCTAAGCCAATTTACCGCGCGGAATTTGAAGCACATTAATCCATTTCTAGTGTCAGACTTCAGTGTTTTGTACTGTCTTCCCTGTGAGGTGGGATATGAACAGAGCTCTGTCAGTTCTTGAGATTTAATATGGTATACCAAGGTTAGTGACCAACATCATCACCCTAAGGCTTTCTCCCCAGAGATGTATGTAAAGTGAAGTGCCAAAAGGTTTTTAAAATTTTCATCCCAGCGGGTGTCCCTTCTGCCCAGATCTATGTAATAACATGCCCCTGAGATACTAACCGCTGTGAGTTTCTGGGGTGTTTTGAAAGAGGCAATAGACAACTCGTGACAGACTGACACAGTCAATTCACAAAGTTCCTGAAAGCTACAGACACCACCTCAGATCTGGAGACAAATCCTGTTTGTTCCATGGGGTTTTCTTCGCTAAGGACTAAGATTAAGTTAGAACATGAGCTAGAAGAGCTGTGTTACCTAACCTGATGTAAAACATTCTCTGTAGACAGGTAATATTGTAAGCAACGTGATCTTACCTCGTTTATTGTAGTCAGTTGACAAAATAATGGAATTTAAACAACTGAATAGATTATCTAGTTAAATCTCATACTCTTAAGACAGGTATCTATCTATATTTGTATCCTTCCTGATACAGCCTTTCTTATGTGTTTTTAAAAATGCCTCCTGAGAGGGGTTTCTGAAGTCTAACTTAGCCTTCTCTTCAATTTAAGCTCCTATTTCTCATCTCAACCATAGACATGACAAAGAGATGAACCTCCTTTTCAGACTGTCATCATGTTGTCATGGTTTAACCCCAGTTGTCAACTAAGCCTCATGCAGCCGCTCACTCACTCCCCTAGTGGGATGGGGCAGGGAATTGGAAAAGTAAAAGTGAGACAACTTGTGGGTTGAGATAAAGACATTTTAATAGGGAAAGCAAAAGCCGCGCACGCAAGCAAAGCAAAACAAGGAATTCATTCACCACTTCCCACCAGCAGGCAGGTGCTCAGCCATCCCCAGGAAAGCAGGGCTCCAGCACACGTAACGGTTACTTAGGAAGATAAACACCATCACTCTGAACATCCCCCGCTTCCTTCTTCTTCCACCAGCTTTTTATATGCTGAGCATGACATCACATGGCCTGGGATATCCCTCCAGTCAGTTGGGACCAGCTGTCCCAGCTGTGTCCCCTCCCAGCTCCTTGTGCCCCCCCAGCTGGTGGGGTGGGGTGAGGAGCAGAAGAGGCCTTGGCTCTGTGTGAGCACCGCTCAGCAATAAGGAAAACATCCCTGTGCTATCAGCACTATTTTCAGCACAAATCCAAAACATAGCTCCATGCTAGCTACTACAAAGAAAATTAACTCTATCCCAGCCAAAACCAGCACATGTCTCTCTCTGGACTTCTCTAGAAAAAAGAAGCTCCGTACAACTAGTCACTGAGCTTGGCCATTTTCCCTTAACTATCTTCAACTAGGTCCTAAGTCATAATTATCACAGCACACATTGCTTAACTTGCTAAAATCCTGAAACAATAGAATATTTTGAAGATAAGGAGTCGCAAGTTAATGTACACTGGCTTTAGAAACCTCATTCATCATTTCTTTTTGCCTTGACTCTTACATGGCAGAATGCTGTCCAGCACTTCTGTACTGTCACTGGCCATTCTCATACCTTGACACTACGCTCAACAGCTATCATAACCTTAGCAGATGAATAAGTTTGCAGACTGTGAAATTCAACCTCTGTCACATAACTGAAGGAAGCAAATCTCAGAAATTACGACCTTCAAAATTGCACTTCTGTCGGCTTCTTCAAAGTCTATTCTGGAAACAGGTCATACTTGCTAATAGTAGTTATAAGGAAAGAGCATCTTGAAGCCACCCATGCTCTAAACTACAGGAAAGGTATATGCACACAACATAGGGCTGATTGAGTAGTGTTAGCAAATAATATAGTAAACAAATAATTTCTGTAGTGAATGTCAAATAAATAAATTATTTTTTAACAAATACCTTTACTATTCCTCTGTGCTCGGAGATAGTGGCATAATATTCAGCTTTTAACACTACTTGCTTTTAAATGACTGTCGTGGTTTCAGCTGGGATGGAGTTAATTTTCTTCTTAGTAGTTGGTGCTGTGCTGTGTTTTGGCTGCGATGTGAGAGCAATGTTGATAACGTGCTGATGTTTTCAGTTGTTGCTGGGTGATGTTTATACTAAATCAAGGACTTT
>JAVJGI010000063.1:58728594-58781599 GCA_035590275.1 Ibycter americanus
CCACCACCTGTGAAGCAAGCCCACAACTGTATATTATCAATGTTAATTAACCCTCCACAATTCCTCTACAATCCCCAGAAGAAGGTTTTATTCTCTACTGGAGAGATTTTAAGCACATTGCACAATTCGTGGCTTGTGGACAGCAGGTACTTTGACAGTATATTGTAAACTCGGTTCAGAATCCTAGATTCAAGACCAGGTCTACACCCCATTTGAATGGCTGAAACCTTCAAACCCATGCCTGACTGCTTCCTCCTCTGAACTGCAAAATGTGCAGGATGTTCATGGAGTAGTGCAATGAAGCATGGACAGGCAACTAATTATTCTTTCCAACCCTCAGACAGGGGGTGGCATTTTCCCATAGCGCAGATATTTAGTTTTAGACAAATCTAAGAAACAATCCTTACATGAGAATTTGTAGCCGAGTCCTGAAGATGATTCCCTTTTCTGGTTACTGATCGCCAAGAAACCCTCTTTCAGACTCACAGCTTTACCCTTGCACCAGATGCAGAACTTTAGCTCTGGATTTTGCTGTAGGTGTTTTCTAACTCCTTTTGTAAATCGGTCCTTTTTGAGCATACAAATGCATTGCTTTATCAACCCTCGCTTTTATGTGTTTGAGTGCAAGAGGAAGAGACCAGATATGCTGTTTAGCTAAAATACTGTTCCTTAAGAGTTTAAAAATGAGAAGAAAATTCCTTAATATTTCTGTCTTATGGATATTCTCATGTTTCTGGTGAGCTACTAATTACACCTAGAAGAAGAAATTAAAATACGAAGTAAAAGGAAGATCCCTCAGCCTGTCTTAAAAAAAATATTTTTTCTATCCTGTGTAACTAAACAACTAACATCATCAACTGCAATGCACAGGAGGATGTAGATATTTGAGGGCCATTAGGCACTAAGCGTTTCCTTGAATGAATCACAATTACACGATCGCCAGTCCTAAGTCATTTTGTGCTGATCCCTCATGAAGATTTATTAGTCCTTAACATTTCTCATTGTTTACTGGTGACAGGAGTGCTTGGTGCCTGAAGGTGATCTGACACTCCTCTGGTTGCTAGTATTGTATATTCCATTCCATATGAAAATGACATACGGACGCCTCGTACCAAGCACCAGTATCACCTACTACTAAACATCTAGTATCGAACATCAGCCCCTAGAAATACCTCTAGGGATTACAGGCCCCTGGCTGCCTTCCCACATCTCATGATAAGCACACAGCTATTTTATATTCCATTACCCTGATGTCCCTGTGCTTGAGCATATGCTGTTGTCTGTCTTGGGCATATATCCAAACAGAGTGCCTGCAGGCTGTATTCTCCTACAATCCATTGTATGTTCCGAGAAATCATATGATCCCATTGGTTTTTCAGCTACCACGTTTTTAAGCTGTCAAAATTGACCTCGTGTCATGTTTCTCTTTTGCTTTTTTCTGTTAAAGCTGTCCTAGATCTTCAGGTTCAAGTGTGATTGAGTGCAGCAGTATGCTTCTGTCACAAAAGAAACAGATTTTCTAAGATCAGACACAGTAATATATAGGCCCTACATATTTCTAGGATGTGCAAATTATATTTTAAAATATACAATTCCATCCCCCCAAGAGCTGAATTCAAATTTTTGTAGCTGGATCTCAAGACGGTTCTGATATATGCAATAAAACTGTCCATCACTTCAGACCTCTTGGCAAACATTTTCTTCAGCTGTGCTATACTCAGTGTACCAATTTGTACTTTTAGGCACAGCTCAGAAAATGAAGTAACACATAAGCCACAACAGTCCAGGAGCAGAGCTCCCTCCTGTGAGTCTCTTTTTGCCCATATCCCCAGCAAATGACACCACCGCTCTGCACCAGCTGTGTTCCTTAACACAGTGGCTGGCTAAAGCACGGGTATGTCCTCTTACCTCTGCTCCCTGCCTGACTGCACCAGGAAGGAGGGCAGTTTAAGGTCAGGACATCACACACAGTTCCACAGTAAGGACCAGATGTCAAAATCCTGCCCTACATTATTACCAAGAGATGTCCAATATTTATTATGGTTTCAATGGTTTGTAACTTTATGAAGTGTTTACTGATTGGAACAACATCCGATTCTGTCTCAGGCTGCGTTATTAAGGGTCTTCTCCAAGAACAGCAGTTCAGCTGGTTTGAGAGTCAGATAAAAGAAATAACAGTTTTGTAACTGTTTTTAAAAATGGGTAAAAAGAGGAACAAAATTACATATAGTTAAGTAATTAAAGATAATGACATCATCATCCTCCTCTATGCACTCAAGGGAGTCTACTTCAGGCTGCACAATCAATACTTTGATATTTTTTGTTATATTTTTTTCATTTTAACACCTTTCAACAAAGTTTTCTGTAATTGTATGCTTTTGGGGATGTGTGTATATGTGTATTTTTTAATTGCATGGAGTGGTATTTAATGTATTTCCCTGGAACTTCTAAGTGATGTTTCTTGCTGTGAGAAAGAATATTTTTACTCAACAGATTCCACCCTCACAGCAGGAAATTTTCAGCCCAGCAAAGGAATTTTACGACCCTTGGACCATATCTCGCTGTTTATATGTAAAATTTACTTTCTAAACCCCTCATTAAAGTCTATTCCCAAAACTGGAAAAGGGCCACAGGAGTTTGTCTCCAGTGTTATACTAAGTTTCAGATACAATTTCTTAGTGGACATTAAAAGATATTAATGTGGACATATAAAAATACTAACGAAGTAAGAAATCAAATACATTAAGAAGCCTGAAGTGAATTTTCATTTACAAGGAAACAAATAACTTTAGAATATTCTCAGAAACATTCTTCTAATATCTTCTTATATGTCAAGCATCCAGTGGTCATTAGGGGACTTATATGTGAAACAGGTTAAAGTAGACTTCTAATAGATTCCTATGCATTAAAAAAACCAAAAAAACCACCACCAACAAAAAGCCCCCAAGCACAACAAGAAAAAAAAAACAGTCCAGCTCTCATAAGGTCATAATCCAACAGGAATTTGTCATTTTCTCCAGCAACAACACAGGACTGAGTGAAGATGAAAAATTAACAATAATAAAATTTTATATATTGGCTTATGGTGGGAACACTGAAATGTTGTCAAGCCATATATCTATACTACATTCTATACTGAGATAGTCATATTGCGAAGGTATTGTAGTCATTATATTTATTGCAGTATTAAGGTTTTTTCTTTACATTGGTTATATAGGGAGATAAAACTTGACAGACCTGAAGAATAATTGATTTGATGGGCTTTTCATTCCCATGTACTCAGAATCACAATGGGTATCAGTATGTAGTCCATGGAGCTCTCTGCCTTCTTTTCAAAAGTCCCTGGCTCCTTGTGGATTTATTTCAGGGTAGGGTAAATTTGTCCATGTTCTTTTCACAACCTGTGAATAATGCGAGGAGCTCAGTCTGTAGAGCTGCCATGATTACAACTTGCTTGAGCAAAACGCAGCACTCTGAGGTGCTGTCTGTGGGAGAATAGGGCGGACAGAGACCTCCTGAAGTTCAAAAAGGCGAAGTGAAAAGTCCTGCACCTGGGGAGGAGATATTCAAAAGATGCCTGGCCACAGGCCTGGGCAGCTGTGTCCGGGTGGCCTTGCCTGAGCAGTGAAGTTGGACCACATGACCTCCAGAGGACCCTGACTACCTCAGCCAGTCTGTGATTCTGTGATATGTCTAGGCTTAGGTTTTTTGATAAGTGCATTTTGTGGTGATGTCTACACAAATCAAGTTTTAATACAGGCCCATGCTAAAAATTCAATATAGGTTCTCCCAATGAGAAATGTAGTGACCGGAATCTTGTAGGACTTGCTTCTACAGCAATAATTCTACTAACTTTTCAGATAGAAAAATTTTGTACCCAGATAAGAGAGTGGGTCTTGATGAAAGTTTACCTCCAGCCACAGGTAACAAATTGAAGGAAAGAACAGTTGAATGAATCTAAGATGAAAGGCTTAAAAAAGCCATTAAAACAATGGAAACACTCCTTTCTTTTTAGTAAATAATAAGATAAAAATCAAAGTACTGAGAAAACTTGGTAACACCATGTCGTAATTTTAATCCAAATGTTTTCCTTAGTGTTTCAAAAATTCAGATTGAAAGAACAGTAAAGTTATTGTCAACCTGCAGGGAATACGGGGTGTCTGAACAAAGATGACAATGTTTTTTCCTATAACTGTTAAGCAAGGACAGGTCATAAATTGTTTCAGGTGTCTCTCCAAGTCAAAAACTGTTTTACAACACCTATTTAAGGACATTGCATTCAGTAAAAAAAAAATAAATAAAAAAAAATAAAAATTCCAAAGTTCTTATTAAATTTACAGCTCATCACATTTTCTTATGGGTGCTAGTTGCAGGACACCCTCTCCAGCAATTAGATGTGTCTTCATTATCTGAAACAAACAGGGATTTGCATTTGGCACAGAGCATGTGTCTCATGTTTAATGTTGCATAACTTAATAGTACTTCTTGTTTTTTAAACGAAGCTTATTTCATTTCTATTTCTTTTCATTTCAGGGACCAACATCTTGCCATCAGTTGTCAAAATTTCAGAAATGACTGCTGTGTTTGGCAGCAGGTACTCCTCATTAAGGTCATGGCAAATTGTTTTCTAGCTTGACTGTAAGCTCTTTGGGAAAGGAATGTGTGTTTGTGGAGTGCCTACCACAAAAACTCCTTTCCAAACATTGGCCTTTACGAAGCTCCAGCAATGCAGCAGTAGAAATTGCTCTGTTTTAGCTCTGTAGAAGAACTGTTTCACCCTTCTTCTCTTTCACTCTCTATTAAACCCTGTAAACACCCTTCTGTTTTCTTTTGTATTAAGTTCTTAAGTACAATGCTTTGCCATGTTTTCGGTATAAAGTACACAGAAAGATTCATTAGGCAAGTAGCAAAGGATTTCTTCAGGGGACAGTAACACTTGAAGACATAAAATTAGAGCATCTCATTCTTTTTATCTGTTAAATAAAACAAATCTTGTCCATTTGTTTCCTGCTGTCCTGAAGAATATGTAAGTTTCTGGCAGGAAATGAAAGCACTAAACATTTTCTTGATGAAAACCATTAATTTTCAGCCAAACTATGAACATTTAGAAATGCCATTATGTGACCTCCAGGGAACCCTAGGATCTCATGCTTCAGTCATTTTTACAGGCTGGATTTCATGGCAAGACACAAAGACCTCCCAAGATGTATCTTGACTCTACACGGAGCACACACGATGCATTGTGTGGTTTCCAGCTAGCCACCTGCAGCCACAGAATGGTATGGTCACACAAGTAAACCAGATTATTTCAGAGGAGACATTAGACTGTTAATATAACACTAGATTTTCTATTTGGGAACACCCAGTTCTCTCCCTAAAAAAAAACCAAAACAAAACAAAACAAAAAACCCACAAACCCCAAAACAGAAGATACTTAGAAAAAAATTACAGATTCAAGAGACAATTTCCAGTATAGAAATCTCCTTTTAGAAGGAAAGTTTTCCCACTAGAAAACATGAATGATTTTTCACATTCTTTGTCATGTAAAATAAACGATCATATTCCCAGGCTACTCTTTGCATAGATTCATAAGAATATGTTAAGAAAAAAATAGCCAGAGTTTTCTTTTTAGAGTAGTCCCTTTGACTGCTTAAGTGGCTGGGTACAGAATTACCAGCATTTGGGAATCTGAGGACCTAAAAAACCTGGGAGGATACTCTGAATATTTGTAACTAGTTTCAGGCCTAATTTTGTTGCCTTTTTACAAATACTTCCAGAGGTCAGTAATTCTCTGAAACAGTCAAAATATGCTTACTTACCAGAGATTTATATAACAGAATTGGACAGATATTTTGTATCTTTCAGATGAAAAATGGCCTACCTTACAAACCCAAAATTTCCTCCAGAAGATTTTAAAATTAAAATAAACAAATACCTTTTCCTTGCAGAAGAGGACAATTGCAGATTTCTTCGTTCTTTTTATTACTATGCGGGCAGCGGTTTCCAATCCACCTTACCACCATGTCAGAGGCTTTTGGCTCTTGTAAATCTTTTGGTTGCAGGGACAAAGAGCCCTCTAGGCAGACTACTGACAGGCAAAAAAGTCTGGGTGAGCGTTCATTAAACAGAGGTGGGGGGGGGGGTCCCCCCCTTTTTTTTTAAAGAAGTCCTTTTGCCACTTGTTCTGTTTGCTGTGGGAGAAATAGGGGAAACCTGAACTTTTATGTATGGATGTACATTTTCCAGTTCTGTTTTTGGTTCTGATAAGTATACATATATATTTGTTAGAATACATTTATATAAAACAAATGCATATAAATACATGTATTTGTATAAATATGTTTAAATGTATAATTTGTTATACAAGTGTATATGTGTTATAACATTAATTCCCCTCAGCTTACAAATACGCTCCTGACTTAATAAACTCAGTTTGCCATATGGTTAGTATGGAATACAGCTTAAATCTTTCACATTTTAATTGTCTATTAGATTTCAAATCTGTCTCCTCTTCTCATGCATTTCCATCTCACACACCTGCTCAGTGTTTTAATAATTACTCACAATCAATAAAGAACCTCATTATTGTATTTTAAGGAAAACAGGTATATTTATATATGCATTATTTTGTTTTTGAATAACATAGAAGCGTATTTGTGATACTTAAGATGTTTTCACCATTCATTTATTGTCTGGTGGTCTAGAGCTACTGTTAGATTTTCACGTTTAGAGAAGCCATATTATAATTTTGGACGGATCTTAAAATAATGTCAAAAAAAATTTCACGTGCTGAAACCTTCCTCAAGAAAACCAGAAATAGGAACCGCACTGAATTAAAAACTGGTGGTTTTGTATGCAGTGTGGAGCTCTAATCACTATGATATTACTAAATTCTCATACATTAAATTATAGTTGCTGGTTATAGGAATCTAATTGTTATATTTCTATGAATATAAAATGGTCTGTTACAAGCAAGTTTTATTTGCAATAGTACAGTATAAAAATAATGTTTTTTCTTATTTCTATGTTGATGTTTGTGAATTGTTTACAGAGAGCTAATAGATTCATCCAGTTCTTTCTAGAACAAAAAGTATAGCTGAGTTTTAGCAGAAGTGACCTCTCCATGTGTGCACACCCAATAACTTTTGTTCTTCAAAGTCTTACAGCATATATTTACATTCTGATCTTTCAAAGTGTTGTACAAACTGGTATGGCTAACCAGCATCACTAACTATTGATCTTAATTCTTTTAGCCACCATGTAAACTGAATCCTTTCATAACAACCTTTTTCCTGTCCCACCCCACTAAACTCTTAGGCATTTTTGCAATGCAGAGAAGCGATTCTCTTGGAACTGGTTTGAGATATATAGCAATCCTAATAAATGCAAGGGAAAAATGTGTTTATGACTATGTCTTTTACACATTTATTTCAGAAGAAAGCAGTACAGGTAAATTGGTATAAACTTTGTGTGTAGCCCAATAAGGTTTATTTAAAGTAGGTGTGATGCGAGCTTAAAAAACGTTTTCAATAATGTGAATTTTAAAAGGCAGCTATTAGTTTTCAGAAGCCAAACAATTAAATCTATTTTGCATTTTTTATAAGAGCATATCTTTTAGCTAAAAGAAAAAAAATGCAAATAATCAATTGTAATCAATTTATAAATAGCTTATAGTTTAAAAACTTGACACAATAATCAATGCATTCAAAATACAAGAATATGCAAATGAGAAGCAGAGCCATATTTGTAGCATACAGACCAATTTAACACTTGCGTAAATCTTACATGACAAATTTCCCCTTGACTTCGCTATGGCATTAGTTGTCTGGTAACCAGATCAGTTTTATTGTTTGTACTAAGATGTCTGACTGTCTTTAATGAAAGGCTTGTTAAATTTGAAGCTTATGCTTTCTGATCAAGACTCAATACAGGAGATATTCTGCTGCACTTCGGATATTCATTGATTACTATTGCGAATTTTCTCTACCCTTCATATAGGGTATGAAACTTAAAAATTGAAAGTCTATGTATTCTACTAGAGAAATTATGCATAACAGCATTTCCTCTGAGACTATTAGCAGCAGATAAGCTTATATTTATATGTATTAACTCACAAAGTACTCTAGAGGTGTTTGAAAAAACACTTTAAGAACTGTATCTACTCAATCAGTATTTCAGAATCACGTAACCCATCAATGAAACCCTACCTCTGGAATGGAATGGAGTAGTGGTTTAGCAGAACACAGCGATATTTTATAATAGCTCTTCTTGCATTTACAGTTATTTTCTAAAAATGGATGAAATATTATATCATGGAACTAAGGGCTCATATGCAATGATGCTGAGCTCAGTATCAACCAGAGCAGGAAATAGTTAAGCTCTTGTATTTACTTATTCCAAAGTTTTAACATTTCAGGCAGTAGGCACAAGAATCAGGTTTTTGCCTTTCTTAAAATATTTAAATTGAGACATGGGTATTAATTTAAACCAAGAAAAATGCAAGGGAAATTTTTTAAAAAAAGGAACATGGTAAGCAGAAGCCAGGCTTCAATTAATAAAGTACAGACTCTCCTGAGTGTTCTATTTGCGCTGACCTGAAAACGTTCTGATATGCTATTGCTGAATATCTACTTATTTTTATGTGTATTACTTTGAATTTACAAGGGAGGTGTCACTGTTATAAATGATCTTTTTCTTGCTTTGGGTCCTGCTAAGTAATGAAACTACCTTGATATGTAATGGTCCGTTGTGAGAATTATTGTTGCATTCTAACAGTGAATTTTGACTTCATGTGATAAATAGGTTCAAGGAGATAAGATATGGAAGAAGAACTTCATGATTTACTATTTGGGAAGGCAGCATCATAACTGACAAAGATCTGCAGATGCAAGCTGCCATAAATATTCAAAGGTAATGGATTTTTAGTGTCACATTTTACTACTCTTTTTGATGAAGTTTTTCATATCGTGTTTATGAAATAAAACTACTGATACATCCCATGCTCTTAATTTCACTTGACAGAACAGCCTTTTCCAGAGAGAGTTTCCCATTTCTTTCTGTGAAAAAAAGACAGCGTACTGTTTCTTTCCAGTGTTTCTGAGAAATGGAAATGTCTGTAACAAGCTCAAGGCAAAAAAGGTTGAGAAAAGGCAAACATCTCACCCACGGTCTTTCGTGCATGTGGCTCAGGTTCTCTTACTGCTTCTCTTTTTCACCTGTGAATGCTGCTGCCTGTTTAGACGGTGCTACAGTGCTACCTGTTTGCTGTTGCTTCATTTATGGGTAGCTTGTAATTGTTTAGATATGCCAGCCAAGACTAGGACATTAGGAGCTCTGTAAAAATGTTAAGTGCAAGTCATTTTCTTTTCCATTGTGCACTTTGAACATAGAAGAGGGGCACTCAGTGAACAGCAAAAGCTGTCACTCTATTGCCTTAGCAAGTGAACCAGAATGCTTACAAGTAAGCGAGTGCATTTTTGTGCGTGAAACAACCTTTTCCTGCTTTTAGTAACGGAAGCTATTGTGACCCCTGCATCTTCCTCTCATCAGCATTCCAATGGTTTATTAACATTTGGAAAGCCCAAAAATTCCATTCATTCATTAAAATCATACGGTCCCAAATATGTTCCCAAGACATATTCGACTATTTATAATGTGCAGTCAGTTTGATATTCTTGAAGATATCAGAAATATTAAAGATGGCTTTAATCATTCCATTAAAGAAAAAAGAAAACAAAACTTTTTTCTCCAGCAGGCTGGGGATATTTCTTTTTTCTCTCCTTCAGCATTGGTGATAATTAATGTATGCACATCTATGTGAGTATTAGGAGAAAGGGGGAGGAAGAAGAGAGAGCTCATTTAGAACAATTCCAGACTTCAAAACTGGCAAACCCAAATAACAGTATAATATTAGTACTACTACTACTACCACCACCAATAATGTGTTTGTTTTTTCTTCCTATCTAGGGTATCGTCTAAAATATGTTAAATCTCTTGTCTGTTTACTCAAGGAGAAACATTACCTCATTTGCAATTGTCTCCAAGGGGGGGGGAAGGGGGGAGGAGGGGAAAAGCTGTTCTCCAAATGCAGCCATTTGAATATCCATGTGTTGAGACTTACTATGTTCTCTTGCTTTTAAACTGTTCCTACATATATACCAACATATTACAACAGAGGAAAAATTCTTATAAGAAGAAACTGATTTCTAAACTATAGTAAGGTTTTTTTCTACATGAATCTGGCTTTTAGAGTTTAGGTGCTGTCATGCCTGAAGTTTGAAAGGAAAAATACATTGTTTTTGTGGGCTGTCACAGTTTCATATTTACGGCGGCATATCACTTTACTCCTCCTGCTGACGGCCCACCTGTCTCCATTGCTCTGAATCGACACTTCAGGACTCAGCACCTACTGTTAGCCACCAAGAAATACTCCCTAAGGCAGGAAAGAGGCAGCAAGCCAAAAACAACATTCACAGCCAGTTAATGAATGCAGAAATTAAAACAAACAAACAAAAAAATACCCTGGAAACCATTTCCAGAAAAGCAATTAAATCATATGATAAAGAGTAAAAGGTAGAGTTAAAATACAGACTGCTAGAAAGAACAGAAACAAAATCATTTTATATGGCACCAGATTAGTTCTGTTCTATTACGTATTGAATGGTTTATTGTCTTATTCTCATGTCATACTAGCCTAACTGATGCCCTTAGTCTTGATTTAAACTGTATTGAATGGAGAACAATACTTGAATTTCTTTATGAGCATCAGATGCAACATTAGAAAGGCAACTCCTTTTTATATGAAATTTTTACCTAGTTGAAGGTGCTTTTGAGGTTCGTAACTTCCACTCTTGTCACTTTATCCTATAAGGTGATACCCTTAGATGGAAAAAAAAAAAAAAGAAAAAAAATCATTATCTTCTAGAGGGTTTTTAAAGCACAATCTGGTTTAACCCAGGTGTATGACCGATACACTGACTTTTGAAGCAGTTCAAAAGATCTCTTTTGATTTCAGCAGGAGTTTGCTTAAGCTGACAGCATACTACAGAATTCTAATGTTACTTGGATGGTAGGGAAAAAAATCGTGTTTATAAGGTTCTCAGCTCAGCAGGAGCTGAAAGTCATTCACTCTCAGGCTGATTGGAAGTATTTTGCTTTCATCCCAGCTCCTGCTGAGCTAGAACGAAGTGGAAGCTAGAAGCCATTGCCTGTGGCAGGAAGGGAATTCCAGCTCTTGCTGGTTTTGAAGCTTCTCCTGAGCTCCAGAGAAGATGTTTCACTTGTGAGAGGTGAGGATATCTTCATCTTGATGAGTTTTGCACTCAGTGGAACCTGTGAGCTAGAGCCTGCAGATTCACACCTGACTGGTGACTGCCAGCATGTTTCAGGATTTATTGAGTTCAGGCCTTTGGGTCTTTTCATCATTTTTCATCAGTGACCATGTTGTCTAGCTTCTGCTGGGAAGAAAAGTTCAGCTGCTGCTACGAGTTGGACTGCCTTCAGAGATCAAGCAGAAATTCGGCTGGAGCAATACATCTTACTGATTTGCAAATGATATGCAAATTCAGTAATTTACCTCCAAAGTGGCAGTATGTTAACCCTCTGAAAAGTTGCACAACACCACACGCTGCCTTATTATGTACTGAATGTACAAAAAGCAACCAAGAAGTGAAAAATAATTGAAGTGAAGAAACAGCAAAGGGTTTAATTGATCCCAAATAATCCTGAGTTTGTTTCTCTGCCCGCAACCATGTGATAAACAGGGCCTTGCGGGTCATGTGCTACTTCATCCAAATTAGAATATACTTAGGCATACATCTCATCAGTATAAAAGCAAGCACCAGACTTGTCTTTTGCAGCAGTACCGGTAGTCATTGCTCAGACTAGTTCCTGAACTCAGAAAACAGCTTTTTTAGCTAGTTTGGGGCAAAATGTGGAAGGAACTAATACATACAAGCTAAGAGGCAACTTCATACCTGAGCAGCTTACTACTGTTATGCTCAACTGCTTCACTTCAGGCACTGGTGAAGCAGAGCAGAGCACAGAAATCATGCCGTTGCTCTCACTAGAAAGCAGAAACTAACAGCACCTCTTCCTGAATAAAAGTGAAGAAAGGTTCGGCTCTTTCCTTTGGTTTTAAGGGGGAGAAAAGCTCTAGGCTGTTAGCTATTGCAACCTAAGCACTGAAGAGAGAACTCACATGGTGAACCTCCACTCTACTTTGGGAAAAGTACCCTTAATTGCATCTTCTCATCTTTACTCAGCTAAGAGTAAAGACAAATCCTGAGATTAGTCTTCCTCTCCTTGTCTCCAGGTGGTCACATGGAGAAATATTGGTCTCAGCTGGGAGATGGAATTAATAGCTGCTACTTTCCAGGACAGCAAAGGAAGATCAGTCCAGCTTGGGCTCAGCTGGGAAGTGGTAATTAATACTACGAAGTAGCAGGGAATAACTTTCTATCCTGCTTGAGTTCACACTGATAGCAGAGGGAGCTCTGATTTTTCTAGAAGAGAGCTTGTGAAGATCCTGGGTTAGAGTATTCTGAAATGCAGAAGTTTCAGTTTGCCATCATACAGCAAAAAGTCAGTGAACAAGCCTGGGCTCAGGCTGGTCCAAATCTGTACTCCAGGCATGATCTCTGTCACCTCCTCTCTTCTCCGGCATGGAACTTGTTGGGCCCAAAGTACATGAAGAGCTGGTGCATAACCTGGCCTGCTCCTGCTGTCTTTCTTATATGCCTTTCTATAATCCTCCTAAGCTGGTCATCTGAACGCAAAGTAAATGGCTAGTGTCAGCCTGCTTGTGTTGGTTTCCTGCAGCGCAGATATTCCTTAGTAGTAGCTGTCCTATGAAGACAACTTTCCTGTATAGAAAACCCTCCTTTTGAAATAAATAGGAAATTCAGCTTTTGTCCTCTATTTTCAGCTATTATAAGTTATTTCCTCACTATTGATAGTATTACTTAAAACTTTCTAAAGTCTGTTTCAGTAATCTCCAGAGCTGAAGTTGAATCTGATTGTTTTACGGAGGTAACTTTTTTCTAACCACAGAAGTTAGCTTCTTTCTAATTGTAACTGTGTGATGTAATAAAAGCAACATTAGAAAATATTGGAAAATTTCCAAGATGCAATTGGAAACACTGGGGACACGACTATCAAATACTTGTAAGATCTTCTTTGTTTCTATAAAATGCCCTTAAGGATGGCATATATTTACATGATTTTTAAAAAAAACTTTTAATATTATTAGAGGTGTGTGAAAGGTTTTAACATTTATGGAATCTGGCTTTAAGTTATTTTCTGTGTAACTCTCTGTGACTATCTTAAACCTTTTGGCTACTCTACAAAATTAACAGAGCCCAAATCTTCTCTAACAGAATTTGAAAAAATAAAGATTGAAAAATGATGAATTTTCATCAAAATCAGAAAATACTAAAAATTTTCAAGGCTCTGAATTAGGCCTTATTTCATACATTTGTTCATAACCTAGAGAAGTAGCAAAATCTGCAGAGCACGCACATATGCAAGTCCATAGAAACCTTTGAAAAGTATCAGTGAGATCCAAACAAATTGAGTGAAGGGGAGAGTACAAGGGCAACTCTTGTTCCTTGTTGGTAAATATTATGTAATGAATACTGGGATGAAAAATATAAAATAAAATATAGCTATCCCTACCGGATTTCAATAAGCTATAGCTACTCAGAAAGAGGTCTCAGGCATCATTATATAGGTATATAGCTGTGGCCAAAATGGTGCCCATCTCTCAACAGATCACAGTGCCACTACAACATACTTCTGGTAGGCAGTGTAGCTATGGGGCTTCTGTGATGGGTCCCAAAAGCAAAATCCTCCAAAGCAGGAGAGAGTCTTGAGGTTGACTTTGTCAGTGCTGCATCAGTTTTGTACTGGCACATTGATACAGAATTTGGTCTTTATGATAGAAAATAAAAATACTGCACTAAAATTACGACTGAGCTTGTAGCACTGACTTGTTCACTTCAGTGTGCATTTGCCAGTCCATTTACTTCCTGCCCTCTCAGAGCTGTTATAGTCATACTAAATATATTGCCATTACCTTTAAAAAAAATAATAGCAGCAAGGGGTAGACCAAATAGTCCTCATAGTCAGCTGTTCTAAATGCGTACTGATTGCAAACAACAATATGTGAGGGGGAGCAGTCTGCAGGGGAGCTACAAAGAAGAAGAAAAAAGATAAACAGTGAAGAATCTGAGACAGAACCAACCTGACATTTCAAACAATGATCAGCAACTGCTGAAGCTTTCCTACAAAACAGAACAGAACTTTTCTACCTCCCCATATACACAGATTATATGGCAGCAACCAACAGTTTTTAAAAAGGAACCATTTCAGGTAGGTCCCGCTGCGTGGCTCTTATTCCACACATTGTTTCTTGTCTTGTGTTACTGTTAGCAGTCAGCAGTTCAATGGCCCATTCAGGGAAACAAAAATCAGAAAGGAATCCATCCAGTAAAGGCAGCTTCTAAATAGTATGGGATGGGTATTAAAAACCCTGTGTCGTGGATTTGCTGGAGACAGTTGCAGTCTCCAAGTTTGTACCAGTTTCCCCATTGCCGCAAATCATCAGTGCCAGATTCATAGACATCCTTTGATGATGGTCTTTTAATTTACTTGGGAATATTTGGCAAAGTTGTATGAACTCAATGAGACTTTTCCAAAATGGATTCCATGTCCTACCGCATGCAAGTGCTGAATAAATTGATTTTTGTTTGTGCTGTTAGCTTGCCATTGGAAGCATTGCGAAGGAGAGAAAGTTCTGTGAGGCAAGACTGAGAAAACAGCTGTGCAAATGAGAAGCTGAAAGCATTGCCTATGTACCAGCCATGCCTGTGTCATGTTTTACTCTGGGATTCCTCTTCATGGATTTGATGTTTCACAATATGACATCTTGGTAATACATTGCAGATGTGTTTTTAAAAGGAGCCGTGCAACCTCTCATATCCCTTTGCTCACTTTAAGCAGTGCAGGCCTCCGGCAAAGCTTTACAAAGCTGCGGCTTTCAGTTCATATGTAATTTAAATCTGATTAAAGAATACAATCTTAGCAACTCTAGGCATCAAATAAGGAGAGAAAACTTTAAATTTAATTTGAGTGACTTCTTGCTTGGTACTACATTAAAAACAACTCTATCTGACTGCCTCGATTCTGAGTTAGTAAGCAACTTGGTATGCCAGCCAGTAAGACTCAGTTCTCCAGAATCAATATTGCAGTTATTGAGTAATTACAGTACTTGCCTGGGAAGATGGACAATGTGATATTTGTTCAGGAGCTGATGGGTGATAATGATGCTCAATGAAAAACGATAATTGAAAACAAAATGATCTTAATGCACTTCACTGTCACAATAGAAAGACTATGGCCTTTAAATCAAAACACACTTTATCATCTTGATTATCAAAACATTAGTTTAAAAATAGTAACCAGCAGCAAGACTTAGAGAGTAATATACCACTTGCACTTCTTCGTTAGCTTCAGATTATCAATAAAGTCTCTTTAAATGCTAATCCTCTTGGAAAAGCTTTTTCTCTCTCAAGGTGTTCTTACAGGCTATTACCAATAAGAAATAAGAGCTACTGTCTGCATTTCTTTTAAATGCTAAAATCCTTTAAAGCTAAGAAAGCTAAACTTTGGCAATTCAGTCTTTGGCTCTTCTGTCACTTTTAGTGAGTGCTTATTTAACATATGTCATTAGCCTGTGAAGCATAGCACGTACCCCTCATCCCTCTGCTACTACATATACACGCTGGAGAGTTTGTCTTGACCTCGTGAAATCCCTGCAAGTTCACCAGCAGGCACTCCCAGTAAGTAGGTAAAACACCATGTTTGAACATCCAAAAAGTACTGCTGAATTACTTAGTATCATAGACTTTGGTGATACAGTCATAAATCATTCTCCTCAAGCAGATAAGAAGCTCACCTGAAAATACCACAATAGGAAAGATGTGATTTGCCAGAAACCATTTTTGGTTCCATGGTATCTCCCCACTCTCAACTAAAGATGTCCGTTACAAGTAAAGCACTAATTCTGTGAATTTAATGATGTATAGCTGTGCAACATACTCAGCAATGGTGATGGCCCTCTCTAAAACTTTAGGGTGATCATAACAAGTCAAAAAGGAGCAAGTGAATTTGTGCATCACTCACCGCTGAGTGCATTTCAGAATCAAAATATTCTAGTTTCAGATGTAAAATTTTGAAGATGGGGTGAAATAGTTAAGGTTTTATTTTTAATTAAAATTGATAGCCTTCATGGGGAAAAGGAAATAATCCTAGCTCATGCAGCATGCAATGTCTCATAAGCATCTCATAAATACCGCTTTTCTGTGCCAAAGTACAACAAAGTTGATGATACATGTTTTTATCTATTACACTACTTCTCATGTGTGTTGACCCCAAGCTTTACTGGACCATTTGCCCATGCCTAGTGCTTTAAAAAAAAAAAAGGCTGGTGGAGGCTCTGTCCAAAGAAAGCTGTGACAAACGTGACTAATTCATGAATCCCTTGACAAGGTTGAAGTGGCAAGGTACTAACATGATGATGATAATGATGATGATCAGAAATGCCAGGTATACAATTTATCATGATGGGAAGAAAGAAATACTGTATGAAATGCAGGATGACCCAGGTTAATCTGGAATGAGAACATCAAGAAGAGGATGTATTAAAAAATGAAAAAAAAAAGATGAAAGGTAAAAAAATTGTTCTTGTTCATAGTTGAGCATGATATAGGAAGGAATATCTCATTAGAATAAGAAAGTTTTCAGTGCTTTGAATTGTGAACACCAGGACAAAATGTTTTGCTATCTCATCTCTAAAATTCAAGCATAGGTATGTGAATAATAATGATTTTCTCTAATGTAAACAATTTTTTTTCCAAAGGTGGTGGTTTCCTATGAAATTTAATTCCTTAATTACCTATCAAAATATAAATCCTTATATATATCTGAAGAGTAATCTAGTAATTTGGAAACAGTGTGCAATGTAAGTAATAGCCTATGTAGTAGAACTACCACTGTGCCAAACTATCTAGAAATTATTTTTGTACATTCCACTTCTAAGGGTCATGTTTTTACTGTCCAGTAATTCTGTTAGCACGTGGGTTCATCTAGAATAACAGTGACCTCTAGGGATACAATTTAGTGTGATACACCAAGCTTTAAACTCATAACTACAGATTTTATATTACATGTAACAATTGAAAGAGCATATATGAAAATGCTAAGTGAAGTTTCTCAAACCTTTTGGGCTCTTGGGCACATATGCTCTGATCATTAATTAAATTCACATATATATGTATATATGTAAATATTTAAATATACATGTTTATGGACATCTTTATGCTTGCTGCTTTTTTCAGTTTAGGGCTACTCTGAATGTTCTTTTTTGACAATGAAAAAAATGTATTCTTTCAATGTCTTATTCCTTTTAGTTCTAGATGTTTTCTTAATAAATAATTTGGAAATTGAAAACTGAAATGTTTCATTTTAAAGTAAAATTTTTTTTCTTCCTTACTCAAACAGTTAAAGTAAATAAAAACAAACTTGAAAATTCTTCACATTTACCTGAATATGCTTTTTTCCCAGTGAATCTTTATGAGAAAATTCTTGTCTTTCTTCTAACTGGACAAGAATACAAATGCAAAGTAGTAGTTAATCTATTTCTTATTACTGCTGTAACAGAATATATATTCTGAAATCTTGATTAAATATTATGTACCAGTAATTTCTTCATCTTTAATATTATTAGCTTACTGTCAAACTCTGCTTACTCAGATGAGATTCTTAGTGAAAGATAGAAACTTCCTCACTGAAGAATATTGTGTGCTGAGGATTAAGCTTTACACAAATAATTTTATTATACAAATAGTAATAATATTCTGAACAGTGTAATGATTTGGTTAGCCTAATGGTTTGGTTAGATGTAGAACTAAAGAACTTCATAAATTTTCAGTACATTGTTAACCTCCATGGAAGAAACTACAGAACTGTTGAATCTGTTGCACAGTAAACAGGTCACACAACCAATTTGTAATTCAAGCCAGGGTTTACAGAAGCAATAGGCATTAAGGTTACATTAGTCATTCTGGGTGTCAGACAGATGAGGAAATTACAAGTCCCACTCTTGTTATAATGGCTTGACTAATCTACATCATTGCACATATTCCAGCAGACTCCAATGCCTTTTGTGCTTTATGAATAGACAGTTGAGGACTTCTGAAAATCAAGAATCTGTGATTTGCCAAAAATGTACTTGGTGAACGGTGCTTGTTTCTATGCAGACTAGGCAACTGAATAGGGCAAGGACCCTCAAAAAGAGTAAAGGTCTGGAGTCTGGCTGAAGGGTCTGTTGTCCTGTCCCACAAGGGAGACAACGAGGATGTAGCAGGAACACAGCGGAAGAGGTACTCCACAGTGAAGAATGGACTGCAGCTGGTGACGTCTGCAGATCCCCACCTGTTTTAGCAACAAACTCAAACATGGGCAAAAGAAGCAGCAGGATCATGGCCATCTTACTGCTGCTTCTTTGTTGCCCTAGGCAGGTACCTCCTTTGCCTTTGACAAGAAGATTGACAAGAGTGCCAAATATACTCCAATTATCCAACAACCTTTAGGACCTGGCATGAATAAACACCCCAAGGATGTCTTAGCTTGTGCTGGAACTAAGAGGCAACAGCTGGCTCTCCGGGTGTACTCACAGCCTGAGCACCCAGGGGAGAGAGCTCCTCAGTCTAACCCTTCCCAATACTTGTCTCCTCACCCCATGCATGGCATGAGGGCAGCTAGGCTATCTAAAAAGACATTCTAAAATCCAAGTTTACGCTAGCTGTGCCTTCGGTGGTCTCTGTGTGCTAGAGAAGGCTCAACTAAAAGAAGGCAGCCTGCTCCTTCTGACACCTTGTTTTTTAGCAAGTACATCTCTGCTCCTTCTTAAAAGAAGCTACAGGAGAGACATGTGACCATACATCCTAATAATTCGTTAGACAGCCTTTGCTAATGATAAAATGAGGTATAACATTGTATGGATGATGTTATGGAAGCAAGCGTATAAACAAAGGGTTCCCAATTTTTAAGGTACATTTCTTTCAGTGTTTTTTCTCTCAGTGTTTTCTTTGTAGTTTTATAAGACCATTATTTCTCTCAATATATTTTCTTTCAATTCTGCAATAACATACTGATTCTTTTTTTTTTCTCTTCTAGACCAGCACACCCTAGAGCTGTGCTAGCTTTTTTATATGAAAACCAGCTGAAAAAATGGTGCAGTAGTTTACACATAACAGAAACAAACATGTTCTCATTATGTTTATATTATTTATCTTTATTGAAATAAATATGTGATCCATGTACGATCAAAAAATATTTAGTTCTCATGGAAGTTTTCAGCTAGCTGAAACTAGAAGGGAAGGCCCATATGGAACAGGTGGAAGGTGATGCTTCTTTCTCTGAGTAGGTCAGTGGACAGGGAACTGGATGTGAGAGACACCTTTCTGCCTGAGGGAAACCCACCCTGGTCTCCTGTGTGGGAGCTTTCCCATCCCCATTGTCTAGTAATTTGGGGAGTAAGATATGCACAGCCAATCCATACAGAAATTTAAACTATTTAGTAATCCAACAATAACCACAGATTTTGGGTCAGACTAGGTAATCTCAAGAGGTCCTTTCCAACCTCAATCATTCTGTGATTCTGTGATTTTGTATCCTGTACAGGACAGTTGCAAGTTTTGGACATGTGGGTCTCAATTCCTTTACTTTTCCTATTCCTTTCATTTCTTTTACAGATTATTAACCAATAGGACACTTGCTTGAAAAATTGGCAATATGAATCAAAGTCCTTTTAGGAAGCAGAAGAACAGAATCTGAGCTTTGTACACTTTGGATGAGCCTCCTGTCCTTGAGCTTGTTGCATGAAAGATAAAGTAGCTCTTGGTTTCCAAAGGGAGCTTTGTGTTCCTCCCTTCCAGGTGGCTATTTTTCAGCTAAAACTACTCAGCGAGCTTGGATGAAAAGACACAAGTAATTTCAAGTCAATGTAAATTGCTTTGTTCATCCAGTAAACTATTTGCCAAAATATTGTTGTTAGTGATTAATTTTACCGGTTCCAAACTAACTTCTCATAGGTTTTACAGTTTCCATTTGCACGGTCCCATGCATCTGTTTTCAGTTGTACAGACATTTAAAGATGGTTGTTTCTATTAATTCATAAGCTAAATGAGAGCTTATAGATCACTTATATTCTGTGTATATCATCCACCATGTACGTCTATAGCATATACATCTTCCAGCATGATCTCTGCAGAAGAGAAAAATCCATAAAATAATACATGAGTATCACAGTTTATTATCAACAGTATGACTTTTATTAAGTTAATTATGTCAACAATTTTGTAAAACAGAGTTAATAATTTTACATTACACTGATTTGATTGTCTCTAATACCAAAATAATATACTTCTGTGGGCCTTTTCTCTGATGCTTTAGTATTAAAAAAAAATAAATCAAAGCTGTTTTGACAGATGAACAACACAATTTTGTAACAGAATGGAGAATTTAAAAAACTGAATAGCTGATAAAAGATGAGTAGAACCAGGGAGGATTGATGTTATAGCTGAAGGCAGCATTAGAGATTAGGTACTCATTTGGCTTTTCAGAAGGCCTGGTGACTCATTCCACATAAATGAAGTTTGTGATATGTAATGAAAAGCTTTCTATCTTCACTGCGAGCAAATTAGCAGGTATTTTGTGGGAAGAATGTTAATGTTATCTCGCATTTGTTTCAGAGCAGGAACACATTAACAGAGGAGATTTGAAAAGAATTTTACTTTTATAACATCAGGTGCTGAAGGTATTAAAGCAAGGTCACCTCTGTAAAGCAATGAGAGAAAATTAGGTTATAAACAAGCAGTGCCTAAAAATATATCCTGTCTATTTCACTGACCAAATATAATACAGTATTGCCCCAAACTGCTAATTTTCTTTACAGAGAGCAATACTCACATGTCCAGAGCTGAATCGGTAAAGTTAAACAATAAAAAAGGATGGTTTGGTGAGAGAGGAGGGATAAGCATCTCAGTGGACAAAGTCATTGCATTCCATTAAGACAGCAAACCAGCCAGGCTGTTTTACAGCCTTTACTGTTCCACATTATAAAGCAATAGACTATTTGAAGACATTACATCTTTTTTTATCTTTTTTTTTTCCCAGAAAGGCAATGAAGAACAGGAAAGGAAACATATCTGAGGAAGAAAACATAAAAATAAAAATAATAATTTTTCAATACCGAATAACTGAGAAAAATAATGATCAAGGTAGAAAAATGAAAAATTCATTCAGAAAAAAAATGTTTAAAATTATACTATAGGAAACTAGAGTATATGAGAGAAACAGAAAATCAGTATGCACTAAAAACAATGCAGACAAGACAGAGAAATAAAAAATACCATCTTTATTTGTTATTTGAAAACAAACTAAGACTGTACATTTTCTAGCATTGGAATAAAGAGGAAAACAGGCCAAAGGGAAGACTAGTTAGTAAATTGACAATATTTCCTTAGAGAGGACTGGATTACTTTGTGGCTGGTTTGTGATTTTAGGCACAATAAAGTCTTAGAGTAAGAAAATAAATATATATATATATACATGTAGAGATAACATAACAGAGATTATTTAGGAAGAAATACTGAACATGAGGAAACGATAGCTAGATAGGAAGACACAGATAGGGAGACAGATAGAAAATTGATCTTCAAGGCAACCTGCAAAGGTAGATAAAGAAACACCTTTTATGATAAAAGTGGCCTTGCAACCTGAAAGATACGACTCACTATCGTGATGACTTGTGGTAACAGTGGAAGAACTCCTAAGTAGGTAGCATATTTCTAGACGTGATACAAGACTTTTACATCCCTCCTGGTCTATGAAAGGGTTGTAAAGATCAGAGACTTCCCTTAGTTATTCAATTTATATTAAAGTACGTACCTTCTACATCATTCTCTTCAAATACATTTATAAAAACCTTGCAAGCCTTGCACAAAGAAAATCACATAACTCCTCATTCAATCGGTGGTTTGTACATTCACTCCCCCTGGCTGGCTCTATGTCAATGCAATGAATCTGATCTAGGATGTAAAAAGTAATAGGAACCTCCTTCATCAAAACATTTTTGTGTCACCTTTGCAATTTGGTAGGTGGTCAAGTAGAAGTCTGTGCACTTTGGGACAACTTAAAGTTGAGTAAACTTTCCTGTTAACTTCAGTAATAGCTTTAGAAATGTTACTTTAAGACACAACATTTTAATATTTCACTTTCTCTAAAAAGTAGTTCCCTTCCCTTGAAACAGTTTATAAACTTAACAACTTCAAATGTTTGATAAAGACAATGCTAGGGAATCTAATAACATTTGTCTACCACACATTGGCAAAATAAAACTTGTTCAGTTAATGTTTCTAAAAGACCTTGAGGGCTTTTGATGAGGTGCTTATTACTTCTTCAGTGTACCCTTATAAGAAAATATTGTACTCTATAATTTCTGCTGGGGTACGCTGACAGAGCAGCAATGAAACCAATACAGCTACAGATTTATACCAGATAAAGATCTGTTAAAGAATATTTAATGCTTATTACAGATAAATAACCTGAGGATCCCACATAAATAAAGAGCACAGTCTTAATACTTCTAAAGAAGAAAGTCATAGCAGGATGAAAAAATAAGAAAAAATAAAGCTTGATTTTGTACCACTGTCGCAGATAAAAGCATAATATTTTAACCAGAGATTAAATCTATGGATCAAGAGACTGGAGGAAAAAAACATATGATCACTTACTGTTTTATGTAAAAACAAGCAGAAATGGAAAAAGGAGGTTTAATACATATTTCCATAGGTTCACCACATGTAAAAGGTATTCCTGAACACAGGTCAAGAGCCAAAATGATGTCATTATTTGAAATATGATTGCTCCCTTTCTAACTTAACACTTCTGGTCACTGATTTTAAAGCAAAACTAAAACAGTCTCTCCCTGTCAGAAAGACTGCACTTATCATTAGGAAATCCAAACTGTAAGATAAATTAAAAAGAGAGATGAAGGAATGGGATATTTATTAATATGTGGTAAGTATGCCAAAATAGACCCATGAGATCTGCCTGTAGTTGTATGATTAATATTTTCAGGAGCCATGGTTAAAATTCCATTGAAATGCAATTATTTGAATGTGAAAACTGTATACACCTTATTTCCCACAATAAGAAAACAGAATGGACGAAAAAACGATTAAAGAAATAGAGGGCACTTGTAGGGTCTATAGTTACACAGAATTTGTATCTTACTCCACAATAGCCTGAATGAGCTTTCATGTAGGTTTGAAAATCATATTTACAGTGGCAAAAGTGTTTTGTGTATTGATAGGCTCCCGTGTAATACAGTATTGTCTAGTGATCTGACCACGCTTATAACTCAGACTTCATTTTACATTCTCGTTGGAGAGTCTGAAGTTGCTCTCCAGGCAGCATCAGCTACTACAGAGATTTCTGAGTTTTGTAGCCGTGTAGGCCTTCCAATTAGGGATCGCCTGTGCCATGCAAGTGACAGGCAAATACCAAAAGCTGCAAGTATTCAAAGCCAGCTCAAGGATCTCAGAAGGGCAGAAAAAAATTAAGGACATAACAAAATCGAAGGAGTGACAAATTTTGCTGTTGTGGGGTTAGCTAAATTTTTTTCATGGAGAAGGAGGTGAGAGGTCAGTCTGAAATACCTTCTTCAGTGTCAGAGGATTACCAGAAAGTATTTATTTAATGCAGATTACCCATTTTGTAGCCTCAACTTATCCTTCAGAATCCCCATCTCTTTCTCTCCCAGCCATAAGAAATTCTTTGACTGCAACGGCAGAGAAAGAACCACAAGTCTTATGAGGGATTTTTGAGCTTTTACAGAGAAGAACAGCTTTTCAGTGTTCAGACTAAATTCAGTCAAGTCTTTCATTTATTAGCATGTCCTACTTAAGATTTATTTCTGAGGTAGTTCTTCATATACACTACGTGAAGTGATATTACTTGGAAGCAAATTTAGATGTTTTAGGTTAGCTTACAGTTAAATTTAGATCTTTGTTACTAATAGACTGGTAAGGGTTTCAATTACTGTAATTTTCTCTTCAAGTTTAGGAATATGCAAGGGCAAAATGCTCAACCTATTTGTCAGTTGATCTTGTGACTGATAATTTTCAACAAGTGCCAGTATGAAATTTTAACATAAATAATTTGTGACTCTTTGTTGCTGATTTTTCTATGACATGGACCCTCTTTGCTTGCTTCACAAATTATCAGTGAAGACTCCTATTTAGTAGGAGATTGAGGGGATGATCAGAGCTTCCACTTGTAGGTCTTCGTTTGGTGACTGAAAGTTGCATTAACTCCATCTACTCACCATTTGCTTGGAAATTTCCAGTCTTCGGAAGTTCACCCATGATACACAAATAAAAGATAGAATTGTTCATATAAAAATGTGTATCATCACTTCTATGGATGAATATGAATTATTGTTACAAAAAGCAAAATGTATTATTTCACCCTGGAAATTCTTCTGTGATTACAGTTTATAATTAGAAATTTGTTAATTTATGTTTTAAAACTATTTTAATACATACACTTTATGTTTTTGTTTCGGGTTTTTTGTTTTGTTTTGTTTTCTTGTAGTTTTATAAGGAAGAGTACTGAACATTAATGGGAATTCTAGAAAAAGTTTGTTTAACTGGTCATTTTTAATGAAGCTGCATTAAGTTTTTTGAACTGTAAAATCAAATGCTAGTAAAATATATCTGCTTCTCATCAAATCCAATTACACAGCAATTGATGAAGCACCATTTGTTCAATAAAGCAGGTTGTAATCTCCGTGAGTACACATCCTTGCTGGTACTTAGTACTGCAGAGAGGTATTTTTTCTGGCTGGTAAGCATCACTGTGGAAGGAGCTCAGTATTCCATGAAAGATTCTTTTTTCATCTATAGCATCTGGTCTGCCGCCAGTGTTTGAACTACAACTGAGCTTAAGGGTGTTTGGTTTGCCTGCATAGTCTGTGCATCATCACTTTCTAATACATTTGTAAAGTACTCTATGATAATTTAGTAGACAATAATATTCAAAGGTCCAATTTATTAATTGTTAACGTTCTTTAGAAGTCTTTTCATTGAGGAATGTCAGCGCTGGTTTTGCTTATTAGAATGGATGCCTATGTTAGCAATAAAACTATCACACTCAAAAGTAGTTCTGATTAGCAAGACTTTTATATTTTCTCTAGTACTCAAAAGAATACTGGGAATGTGCTGTAGTAAATTGCCAGAACAGACACTTAACCTGAGCATCACTGGAAGGTCCAAAGAAAAGAAGTTCAATGCCTTCTGCCTTGGACTCTTGTCAGGTACATATTGATGTATCAGGCATCCAACATGTTCCAAATACTTTCAACCCTACATAAACGGATGGACTCTTCATCATAGACACAGTGTGTCCTGCACATCTATGAACAATAGTAGATCTTTTTATGTGTCATATATGGGAAGCATCTCTCCTGGATTCCTAGATGTCAGGCTGCAGCATATAGCCTGTCACTAGCTGACAAAGGAGCATTTCAGTCACAAACTATGACCAAAGTACTGGCTGGCTCTCACGCCTGTAGAACTGAATGGGTCTGGTGGCCTGAATATTCTTTCCAGCAGCAGAACACTATTCTATAGCTAAGTTTCTGGTTTCATATAAGCCTATAATTGTACCATACAAATCTACTTTTTGAGTAAATAAATAAAAACTAATGTGAGAGCAAGAAAAAAATATATTTGTGCTAAAGTACATATTCCATTATTCTTAATCATAGTAAGTGGTACTGTACTATGAAAATCATTTCAATGGCTTTTACTGAAAAGATGGGAGTCAAACTATTATTTTTCCTTCTTTCTCACTTCGTATTTTTCCTCCTCTTTTGAGATCTTTTAAGCAAACTGTGGTGACATTTAGGATACATAGATAAAGACATTTGTTTTCTGTTAATGGTACTTAGCTCTACTTCCACAATAGAGACAAATATCGAAACACAAATAAACATTGTGGCCTAGACTCTTAGGTATGCTAAACACTGGGCTATTTTGGTTTTATGCCAGCTTTGCTTTTTTTCCAGGTTGGGGGTATCCCCAGCTGCTCATTTGAATCAGCGGAGGTAAGCAAGTATAAGAGTAGAAATGGGCTGCCCCAAGTCTCACATATCTCTCTCTAAACGATTTCCCAGGTGAGTGGTTTATCAGGTTGTAAATATTTACATTTAGGAAATGTTATTGCTATAATTATTATTTCTTATGTGGTGATAAAATATGAGTGATGAGTTCATTATGGAGTTCTAGCAAAGCTCCTGCTCTGAAGAGTTGTGAGTTTGAGTTGGAACTTATTCTAAACATCGCTGAATCCAGCAAAGTGAACTTTCACAGTAGCATAACTAAAGAAGCTAGTTTCATTTTCAGTCTAGGTCTGTATTTGTATTAAAAAATGACACATTCCCAACATAGCTTACATTTACTACAAGAAGTGAAGTAGATAAAAAAAATAAATAAATATCCATAAAATTGTATTCCTTTTTGATTTTCAGAATTTGTACATTTTACTAATTTGTCAAAGCAATCTGATGCTCCATCAGTCTGTGTACACGACTGCAGGTATACCTAGATTCCCCTAAAGTGAACTATATGAACTTACAGTCATTTATCTGACATTATAACATTTTGTCAGTCGTCTTTCTTTTATAGATTCTTCTGATTTCTCTTTGTCAGATTTTTCTTTCACTATGAAAACTAAATCAGCTATTCCATTGAAAGTATGTGCTTTGGAACTAGTTTCAGAATACCTTCAGACTTACAAAGATTCTAGGAACAGATCGTTCCTGAGTCGTTTTTTATGGCACACAGACTAGATCTTTTTTCCTTTAAATTAAAAGTTGTTATGAACTGAAATAAAGAAAGGATTAAAGCCACTGGAGGCCCAAATCTGTTCTTATAATATATCTTTCTTAATTAATATGTCTGTATTCAGAATGTGAATCCATTTGGCTATACAATACTAGTGTGAAATTCTTTAGCAAAGCATTTTAACATAACATTGTGGTATTAAATTGATGTGCAGATTAGATAAGAAAGCAAAAAGATGCCTTCTGGGGAGTAAGGTGACTTATTTTACTTTAGAGCTATATATTGGTGTCTCTCAGAGTTTCACGGGCAAATCACAGTCTGTATCTATCTGACAAATGAATAGCAAATCCTACCAGCATGTATAACATCCAGCATATATCTGCAGGGTATAGGAGGTGTGGCTGCACTTGGAAGGTTTTGTTTGACTTCTCTGCCTTCTGTTCAGAAGCTGTGTTAATTGTGCATGCAAGAAAGATTTTCAAATGCAGATCATTTTCCAGACATAGCATTAAAAATTAATCAATTATACTCTATTTCCTTGAGATTACTCTACAATTCATTCACCAACAATCATGAGACTGAATCCTAGTACTAGGAGTCAAGTTGGCATTTTAACTCAGTGAGTTGTTAATGGCACATTTCCAGGTCATGATCGCGGGACAGCTGTTTTCTTCCATAACAGGGTGAATTATAGCAGACGGTGAAGCCAACAAACCTCTTAGCATTTGAGTAAGGTGCTCTCTGCCAACCAGGGAGCAGGCATTGACAGGGATTGGCTTTGGAAGGGTTGGCATTTGTTCCATTGCTTGCATTTGCCCACAATCACTATATAGAATGGTCCTGTGGTGCCTCCTGTAGGGACACAAGATCACAGTAAGAGGTAGGTAATGGCACAGAGAACACTGGTGCTCTCCTTGGAAAACTATCTTTGAAAAATCCCATTTTAAAATGACATTTTGTACATGTATGGCTGAAAGACAGCTTCTGAATCCAAGTCAACCCTGAAATGCTCCCAACTGAATATCTGATTATCAAGGTAACAGAGTATGTCCTGAAACACTTATAAGATGGAGAAGCCACATATGTAAGCCTCTGCATTGTGGAGAAAAATCATGATCAAACTTTGCAGCCTTTTGGGTAAGATGGTACACTACATTTCAGTGAACAAACTGGTGATCTCCATGGACTTTCAAAATAAAATCTCAAAGTAGAGGTCAGGAGAAGACTTTCTGAGATGTCCCTGACTGAGTTGTTATGGTAAAGATGTCCTAAGTCTTCATAGATTTCTGAAAAAAACAAGCAGTATTATTATTGACTATGGGTTCATTCAAATCCTTTGGGCTTGCATCAAAATTAACTGCTTCTATATCTCATCAGAAAAGTACAAATTTAACTTATATCCTACAATGATAGAAGACAATCTGGATAATATTACTTTTATTCTTGTCCCATAAACATGAAATAAATGCTCTATCTATGTTACAATGTCAAGTCAAGTCATGACCTTTTATTAATCCAGCAGTAAGGTACCAAAGTAGTACACAAATCCCTAAAAAGGACCATCTCTTACGTTGTTTGATATGTTTAATAATTGTTCCCTAACCATGAGAGATTGATGGTTTTTGACTGCTTGTTATTTAGGCTGGCTCCTTTTGGGAGGTTGCAAGCCCATTGTTTTCTAACTAGGGGTGGCTGGAAATCTTTGTACTTTAGTTATCTGGCTCTGCTTCTTTTCAGCATCTTGTGTAACAATACTTTTCCCAGCATGAATTCCAAACCACCTGCTAGCAATACCTTTAATGTATCTTTTTCAGGCATCCTGGTTAAGCTGAGACATTCTGATACAACAGCCCAGATTGTTCCCCTTGTACAAACATATATGCATGGTAAATGTTAAAATACAATATGGTTGTGAATAAAATATGAACTCAACCATATTTGCTAACCATATGTACAGACACACAGAAATACACAGAAGTTGCTTATAGGAATGTTTTCCATAAGAGGATCAAACTAGATCTGTTCATCTGATCAGTATGTGAAAGAAGAGTTAGTTTTACACATTAAGTAAACACACAGTTCATCTTAATTTTTCACATTAAAAGAATATGACATCCAAGTCTGAGAAGTCAGAAAAATAAATATAACACCCTGGCAAAATTTGGATCGATTGGAAATTTGACATAGATTTTCACTTGCATAACAAGAAATTAAGTTAAAGGTGAAACAAATCAAAGGAAATCTATAAAATACAACATTGAAGATCTCACAATAGCAAAAAAGTTGCTGTCAAAATGAGTTTTTAATTGAACTTTTTGTTTTATTTCTAAAACAGGTACCAGTTTCTTGCAGATGGCTATCAGGAACAGCCATGATCAGTAAGGTCAAATAAATTGTAAGTACAGGAATTCAAATATAGTATTTGAATCAATATTACATTTAGGATCAGATAAACGATACCATTACAAGCAAATTAATAATGTGAAAGAACTATATCCAGAGTTATTGCTGCATCTGTTAAAACTGTATTTTACACATTTCTGTAGTGCAAATTTACATTCACCACTGTGGTCAAAGGAGTTAATGCAATTTGCATCATCTAAGAATCCTTTTCTTTTTTTTTTTTCTTTTTTTTTTTCTTTTTTTTTTTATTTTTTTTTTTTCTTTTTTTTTTTCTTTTTTTTTTTTCTGTGGAAGCAGAATTATGACATCAGATATTTAGAATGCCATTATTTCCACTACCCAATCAACAATCTTCTTTCTCCTAACAGTCACTGGAAATTATATTAACTGAAAAAAAAAGCTGATATAAAGAGTACTGGATTATTAACTGATTAATGACTAAACTATGCAGATTTACACTTTCTGTGTTGTTGGAATCACTACTAAGTTACAAAACCCTCCACACCTACAGCATATTTGGATGTAGAAGGATGAGCATGGCCAGTCTAAAGCAAAACTTAAGGTATTGTGAACTTCACAATATCTATTATGACCAAAACCTCAAACATGCATATGGAAACATGTAAAAAAAACCATGGTAAAATATTAGTCAGAGAAGTTAAAAATAACATCAAAAAGTTTTAGTCTTACTATGAATGTTCTGAGTTTTACTCAGGAAGAATACTGAAGGAGATTTGATTACTGCCATATCTGATGAGATATAAAAGAACCAGGATCAAGAATACAGGAAAAGGCAATGGAAATGATTGGGAAAGGGAGAAAAAAAACCATGGAAATCCGTTATACTTCCATAGAAGGAAAAAGGATGATCATATCTCAATGATAACCAAACAAGAAAAAAAAAAGGATATAATACAGGTGTCCTAAAATATGAAAAAATAAACAGAGAAAAGCCAGACAGATGCTGTCTCAAGTCTTTCTTTACTAGTGTCTTCCTCAGAGTAACTAATGAAATGAGCTAGTCAACTGTAAATCACATTACTTTTATGGCAATAATAATTTTTATTGTGTATGTTTCAGATTAATTAACATTAGAAAAGTAAAGGAGCTGCTCTGAACTATTCTGGAGTTATTCATGGTGGTCTCAAACTTTTCTCATACTGAAGGTGATGTGAAACGTCTAATGCAATAAGGCTAAAATAGCATTGCTTGTTTCTTGAGAATATTCTCAGGGAACAGCGGTCATTTCCAGTAACAAACTCCTGGTATCAATTCAACTGCTAAGGAGCTGTTGAAATGAATTACAAATCAAGTTTTGCTAACATGGAAGAAAGGGCAAGACACACTTTCAGTATGGCATTAAAATAGCTAGTAGCTATCCAGGTAGGTCTACATAGCGATAACAATCATAGAAAGGAAAAGCGTAGAGCCATGTGTTGCTTCAGCTGGATTATGGTTAGCACCTGACCTAACTAGTTTAGCGCCAGTTTATGTATCTCTCTAGCAGACTGACGGCAATGCAGACATACACTGCATTTTGTATCTTTGCAGGGTTCCAGTTCCAATTTTCAACATAACTAGTCTTTTCTTTATAGACAGTGTGCAGTTAGGTGTAGCCCCCCATGCAACTAATTAACTATTTTATCCATCTTGGATAAAACGCAGGACTCTTGACTCTTAGGAAAATAAAATTATTATTTTCTCTATCCTGGATAAAATACTCTAAATAACATGAAAACCAAATTTTAGTGAAAATATATTTCACTTGGCTTAGGAAATTGATTTTAAAATAAAGGAAACAAGAACATGGGAAGATCAGTCTAAATATCCACTATCAGGACTTTCATAACGGAGATTAAATAGAAGAAAGCTGAATATCAACCCCTCAAGCAAACTCACTCAGAAAAAGATCATAGATAAAGTGAGAGAATGAGAGATACTTCAGCTTCACTATGTAGCAGATAGGTCAAATTCAAAGAAGAAAACAAACACTTTCCATCTATTTAAAAATATTTATTTATAAAATGTTGAACTTGAAAAAAAATTAATCCAGAACCTCAACACAATGTTTAAAAACAAATTTAAAAACTAAGCAGCACCTTAAAATGTGCCTATGAGGACCATAAAAAATATTATTTTTTTCTGATTAAAAAAATTGATATATGCTTAGGATGCCTTGGAACAGCTTGAGTCTCTTGACTTCCAGGTTTCTCTGTTAACCATGAGGCCATTCTCAGAGTGTCAGTTAATATGCCAGTTGGAGCTGGCATCTGAAATGGTTGTAACAGATCATGAGTGTGTCCATTTTTATTCGGTTCCGAGTGCATTGATTTAGCCATTATGTATAGAACAATAGATTCTAAAGGCATTTTATAGAAGATGCCTCTGCTCTGGTCACATGTGAAAGCTAAGAACTGAGACAGAATAAAGGTCTACAAAATGGTTAAAAAATTACTGAGTACAGCTGAACTTCAACAAAAAGATGGAAAAGAGTGATTAACACATGTCCCTTTTAAAGATCTTTCCTCCCACCCCAAGGATATTTTCAGGAAAAATATTAAGACATTTGTTACTAAATAAATATTCTTGTTGATTTCAAGAAATATTTTTTTTCTTTCTAAGAGAAATTTATTTTCCTAAACTTGAGATTACTCATTAAAATGATTAGTGCAATGGAGTGAGAGTAAAATAACTGAAGAGACATCCGCTACTGTCAACAGTGGTCACTGATAAAAGAGTTACATCCGACATTGTGAATAAGCTGTACACACCCACATTAGCAGAACAGGATCAATACCTGTTACATTTGTAAAGTCCCTAAACCAGTATATATCTACTAAGCCAACTACAAAGTTGGGTCAAACTAGGGGTGCCTGGCATGGTAGGGAGTGTCATACTCTAGAATGGAAAGGATTTACTTCCTTTCACATTATATCCATTTCGGTTGTTGATATTTGAAGGGCATAGATGTGTTGGTGAATAAAGAATATATGACAGTGACTTCTGTCTGTTTTTCACTCCAGCTATCACAATTTTCTTCATATTGGGTTCCAAACATCAAAGAGTAATTTTTTCTACTTTATTTGTTTGTTGATACTCTGCCATGATCTTAGGCAGAAAGTTCTGCTGAACTTGCTTATAGAGTCAGAAATCAGATTAGAATATAGAGTCAGAATGTTTACATTAATCTCTGTGTAGTCAGGAATCTGGCTTTTTTCCATTTTTCTTTCACAGCTTATGTGAGATCTACTAAAAAAACCTTCTCACTCTTTTGTGTGCAAGTTTAGTCAATTTAATGTCCTTATGTGAAGTATTTTTGTCATATCACTCTTTGATGCATCATCTTTTCTGTTTCAAAACATTTAGTTACTAACAGCATAATTGAGATAAAAACTTCACACATAATTCAGGCTTTTATATGTATAGAAAATGGATTCAGACAAAGGTTGTCTTTGTATATGTTGCTAACCTATAGAAAAAATACGTGGAATATTTAGGAAACATTAAAAAGTGTAAGCAATTTTGGGGTTTAGAGTTGCAGGAATTTAGGTAAAGAGGTAAAAAGAATTGACCACATGACATACAATTTTAGGAGTTTACAACCTGGGTAAAATCAAGCTAATATAATCCTAGTAAACAGTTATCAAGATAATAACCAAAAACAAAAGCAAGCCTGACTAAATTCACATTAGAAATATTTGTGAGGCAACTTTTTCAGTTGTCTGTCTTACTAAGCACAGTGATAACAGGCAACAGCTGCTGCACACTTATATGTTGAAGTCACGCAGAAACGTTGACAAGTCACAAAAAAGACTGGCACAGAATCTGGTCAGATTACAAATGGGATTTACGTGCAGCATTTCACTTTAAGTAATAAATTATAATTGCTCATTTTTATCAATTTCTACTTTAAACAATCTTTGTCATTATTATAAAGTCTACCAGATGTGATGCACAAGTCATGTACTTTATTTTTATATATATAAAATTATCTGTCTTTTCAGTTCTCATCTCTTATTTTCCCCATGGAGTAAACTGCCCCCGTAAAATACTCTGCGTAGTTTCTGCATCACATTTATCATCAGAGTTTAGTTAAAATAAAACTTAGCAATACATTGTTTTAGGAAAATTTTAAATATTAACCAGGAAAAAAAGAGTTTATGTGGTGTGTTAAGTATTTCCTAGTATTTTTTGCCAAGTGGAAATAGCTGTCATCTTGCATCCAGTTCAGAAAACATTTCTTATGAGAAAATGTATATTAATTTGCCTATATGTCAGGACCAAAAAACTTACTATCAACTATGTTTTTGGAATGAGTACTACCTACACACAAATATTATTTGTGCAGTGATTTCTTATAGGAATCTTTGGGGTTTTTTTCAGCTTTCAGAAAAAAACTTGCAGATGTCAATAAAAGGTGACCTTACCAGAAGTTCTGCAGCATTTCTGAACACCTATAAAATTTTTGTAGAAAACTAGAAAATACGTCTATTTCAGACAATATTTTACAATAAATTGTTGAATGCATGTACTACACAGAAGATTTCAGGAAGAGCTTTTAATTCTTGGAAAAGAAGTGGATCTTGAAAATGCTTCTCTGATTTTGAAGAGCATTACTTTCATGAAAGTGATACAGGTTCAGCAGAGCACTAAACCTCATATTAAATATAAGCTTAAACCTGTTAGGTTTTTTGTTTGTTTGTTCGGGATTTATTTCTGATTTCAAACTAGATTGTATTAATCAAACTACTAAGTAAAAATATTTAATTCTTTCTTTGTAAACAAACTATTACAACAATTCTCACATTCACCTATGATATTGTTTATTTCAATATATTTGCATGTGAAATATCAGAATTTTTTTTATGATAAGGAGTTCCTTTAAGAAGCAAGTTATTTTCTTTTTTTTTTTTACTTAACTTGAATTCTAAAAGAGTTATTTAAAATTATTGTGCTGTTTTAAACAAATCTTATTCTCAAAAATTTCATTACATATCATACATTCTGCAGAAAACATATGATAATTTAGTTTGTAACAGCAATAAATATTGTAACATCATACATCCCAAAAATAAATCCATCATAAAAACATATTTAAAATTGTATCTTCCAAGAAGTTGATTTTCTATGATTTGACAAAAGTCTTACAAACTAAATTAGCAAAACTATTTTTATTATGAGAAGTTGCTTTACTTTGTTATTCTTAATATGCTCAGTTCACTATTTCTATTACTGCATTAAATTATTCAAGTGATTATTTATCCTAGTACAGGGATGTTTCAGGAATAACCCCTCCCCCCTAGATGTTATTTTTTATTACTGCCTATAAATATTAATCATGATCCTGGGATATAATACAGTGAGAACATGGAGAAATTCAACTACATTCATACGGTGTTACTGCCCAGATATTCCTACTCCGTGTGACAAGAGATATAACCTGTAGTACCAAATCCAGGGATTCTCCTGACTGTATCTCATTTCTTAGCAGTTCTTGATCTAAATAGAGAAGGACAGCACACTCTGATATAAAAATATTCATTTCTGATATCTTGCACTGATTTTAGCATTGCATATGTTAGAATGTACTCTAGAATGTGCAGGTTTGAGGATAATATGTATTCATTGTATTTTTCTTTCTCTAATTAGACCTCTTGGCAACGCTTGTTTTTAACCATATTTTTTTTTCTTTCATGTCTGCATTTATATTTAGTGTGAAAGCTAACTGTGCAGATGGTATTTTCATTAAAAGCCCATTGAGAAAGGCTGGGATAGTAATTCCAAATAAGTTCCTATGAGAAATAGCAAAATATAAGGTTACATCTGGAACTATGAATTTCTTTCACTACAACAACATGCCTTACAAACAAATGAGTAGTGTAGTACCTCACAGGGATAATTAAAGTGTAACAGCTCACTGTGGGCTAAATCTACAAAAGGGATTTAGCCTAAAAGCTCATTGCTTGAGTAGACACCCACTATCCATAGTTAGGAAAGTTTCATGAGATGCCTGACTCTCTGCCAGGAGATACATGCAAGAGCCCTAAATCTCTTTCAAGTACAACTCCCCTCTCAGTAGGATTTTCATTCTACTTTTTTCCAACCTATTTACTTCTATGTCCATATTCACACTACACCTATGAAATCAGGTCTTTCCAAAAAGTTTTCTGGGGACTTTGCTGGTCTGTTACAGCAAAGGTCACAGATTGGATGATCCCTTACTTAGGAACTGGGAGACATACCAGAATAAAACTGGGAGAAAGACCTTTTGTAGTTTGGTGTCTGTTTTCTGTACACGCTTCAGTGGCTGTATGCACCAACAATCACTCACAAGCATGGAAACGTAACACATCTAACTAGGTATGATGAAAAACTTTAACTGGAAGGACTCCATAAACATCTGCCACTATTGGCTGGCGAATTTCACTCTGTTTTGTATCCTCATAGCTTTTCACTTCAACAAGATCTCAGTAATCTACTTTTGAATTTCAGTTGGCACCATTTTTACAAGCGATGTTCAGGCTGGGGTTGGAACATGGCCATTAGTGCAACTCATCCAAAAGGAGAACATGTGCAACTCCCTCTTACAAAATGGCCACATAACCTTCCTACATTCTCAGGGAAATCTGTTGCTCAAATGAAGAAAATACAGGCTTTTTGCTTTGGTTACATGATTTTCATCTTATTGTAGTCCTCCACAGATTCCACAGTGGTTAGAATTACTTTTAGAAAATAAATTTTCAGGAAGTAATTTTGAGTCCTAAAATATTCACGTTCCTGTCAGTATTGTTTTTTATAGTATTCATTGGTAGAGCAAATCCCTATTTACAAAGTATGAATATTTAATAATTTCGTACTAGAATTAGTTAGATGTTGAATTACCAAGTTTTGACAGATTTTTTAATTAGCTTGCAATAGAACTATTCAGAAAAATTAATATGCACTCTCTTCTTATGCAGCTCAAATAAGCCAAAATAAAAAATCTTAACCCCAAGATATTGGATGGACAGGGCTTTGGAGGTGACTAAAAATTGCCTAATTCTACTGATAATCCTCAATAAGATAAATGAACTTCATCTTTTAAAATGGAGCTTTCTTTTTTCTCAGATATGGTATTACAGAGCAGAAAATGTTTTGTAAATAAATAAAAAAAATGGAGTACATGCTCTCCTACACTATATCATTAGGAGAAAAAAAAATCTGTATTTTTTTTATCTGTATCTTGGATACATGTTAAGCAAAGCAGATATTAAATCCTACATAGCCATTATTCAGGAACTTTGACCACATTAAGGACCACATTAAATGTACACAAAGTTTGAACAAGGTATTAGTTTTTGCTTGATTCACTTTTTTATCCATAGCTGAAAGTAATGTCTATTGATCAGTTCGACGCTCTTGCTTCACTTCCACTGATAGTGCAACTGAAAAAGGTGTTGTACGCTAGCTGTGTGAATATCATTCATTTCTGTGTGAATTGTGAGAATGTTATGCATGTGAATATAAGTACCATAAGTTTCAAATTTAACATAAAAGTTTTGAAACTAAGGAAAAAATACAATTCTGTAATAACTATGAAGACCTTAATAAAAATGTATTGTTTCTGGCACTAGAAAAAATCATAAAAGCCTAGATACTAAAACAAAAAGCAGAAAAGTGTACAGCACTGCAGTTTTTATAAGATTCTATACCGCAGTGCATCAATTCTATGAACCTGCAGTGCATCAACCCTACCACAGAAAACAAACCTAGCTAGTGCAGAACATGTCTATCAACTATATGAATCCCATCAATATTAAATTAATTGATGTTAGTGTATGAAAAAACGCATTTCTTTATCAGTTTGTCTTCAGAGTTTGTTATCTGCTGTAATAATATTCAAGTACAATGGCAGAAGCCTGCAGCCTCATCACCACTACATGCCTTTCTTCTGTGGCCTTACTCCATTAAATTTGAGGCTTCTCAGGAATTACTCTCTTAATCTATTGATTCTATTTTCAAATGGGAAAGAAATGAAATTTGTCACCCAGCAAGCAGAGAGATATTTGGGTCAAGATTTTCAATGGTATTTAGACAGGAAGATATATTTGAATAAGAAGCTTAGGCAACTAAATCTAAAAATATGTCTTTGTCAAGCCCTTAACCCTCTTTGCAACAAAGTTTTCAGCAGTAAAACATTCATGTGCCTGAAGTTTCACAGCCCTGCAGACACCTTGGAAGGACTGAGCAATTACCAAAATCTAGTGAGAATCTATTTACAGTCTCTCAAAGGCCAAGTCCTGTAGCTGAGCTGGAGACAATGTACAAGAAGAACAGAGCTCCATTCAAAATACAGCAAACAAATACATTTTCTTGAAAGAAAGATGACAGGCTTTTTCCCCTAAAGCACATGAATTAGCTAGCAGATAGTCTGGTTGTATCTGACCTCACTTCAATCACACCCTCATCAGTAATGTATCCAATTAAACCTTTCTAAGAGTCTAAACTGCAAAGGGGTCTCTGAAAAGTTGTTCTCTGTTTCACTGAAGCTGAGCCAGCTTTAAGAAAGAACTCAAGATTCACAGGGAAGCGGCATGACCCTCTAGCCTGTGATTAGAATAACCAGTTGCATGAGAGAAGGACCTCTGTCCTTTACAAAGTTGATAATAGATTAAACAATAAAAACTGCAGAAATTGAATATGCAGCCTTTGGAAATGGGTCTTTCCAAGACAATCACTATCATAAAGAAACAAAACTTTCTATCTTCTCTTGGGTCTTTAGGTTTTTTTAGTTTCTTTTTTTCCTATGGAGTGGTACCCTACAGGTGGAAAGGAAAAATGTCATTCTGCTTAGGAATAGGAAGACTCCTGATTTATCCCCACTTTCCAAGCTACTAAAGATTTAGAGGCAGTCACCATCACAGCCTACGAAAGTTCTCCAGAAAATAAGAACTGTAACAACAATCAAAAAGCAGAAGTTAAGCCCTTGTGAGCTCTTGAATAGCCCTGGTTTTAGTTTTCTTTGTGTATTTAAAATGCAAAGCAAAAGACAGAGAAAGTACTGCTGGGAATAACAAGGAAAATTGTACAATGCATGGCAAACTGTTTTGCAAAAAGGTCAGAGTAGTCCCTGCATTCCATATTGGGCTTAAAATTCACCCTGATGGATTAAACACCTGCAGTCAGGTAACAGATTGCTAGAGAGGAGGCAGCTTTCATCTGTCTACCAGTGGCTACTGAGGTCTGGTGTTTATTGAAGAAATATTATCAGTACTTCCTGCAGAGATGAGAGTTTAAGTTCACAAACATGAATTTCTAAAGTGTTTCATACCTGCATAAGTGTGTTCACTTAAGCATGCCACTCTGCCAATACTTTTCCCACAGAAATACTCAACAACTAGTGAATTCAAATGACTTTAATACACAGTCTTACGATTAATGGAAAATGGCAGAGAGTAAGGGATTGAAACAGTTCGTGCTTTGTTTGATTAATTAATAAGAGACTCTCTTTTCCCAGCTTCAACTCATTATGCTAATGAAATGTCATCAATTAAGGCTTTCCCCTGATTATTGAATCTGTCAGGTTAAAAAGGTGCATTCCTTTGCTGTCTTTGTAGTTGCCATCACAGCTTTTTATGAAATGTTACTTCCACTAGACAGTATTTGTTCTGCTTTCTCATTATTGTGTCGTCCTGTTGACCTTGAGATAGGTGAATATGAAGGCCCAAAATGAAATAGGAACAACACTATCTGTAGCACTGTGGGTCAAGATAATGTGTTAGCAGAAAGATAAATACCATTCTTCATTCACAATTCCTTCATAATTATTAATAGTCTGGTCAAAGATAAATCCAAGGAGAGCGTGTGACATTCAGAAACCTATCTCATGCTGTACTAGACTATACTGGAAGATTAGTATAAGATGGAGGGGAAATATTTTAACCATTTAAAATACATCTTTTGTTACAAGAGTGATTTAATAGACATATGGAAGTCAGACTGTATGATAAACATACTCTCCTAAGTAGTTCAAAAAGACAGAATAAAGAAATCCACATTTTAAAAAAGTATAGCTATTTTGGGATATTCATTTTCTGTGCATGTACTTAGGACTCTCACTTACTTGGAATATCAACACATGGGGTTCAGAATACTGATCTACGTAATGCCAGCAGCTACAGTAAATTCTGATTAATCAGTTCTCATGGAGGGATCATAAGACATTACACAGCTGCTTGGGAATGAGCTTTTGGAAAGGTGGGAGGTGGGGACTGTGAAGGTCTTATCTTCCACTTTTACTGCAGCAGCTGAAACACTATGACTTCTGTCTGATGAATTCCTCTGCACATTAGTTACAGATGATCATAGGTCCAGTCAAACACCTGTGTCTGGCACACAGGTCATGAACTAGAGGAAAAGCTGTTGTGCTACAATGCAAATGCATGAAATACAGGCACTATGGCAAGGAAACATGCAGAGCAAGCAAAATGCATGACTGGAATGTTTCTGAACTTTCAAAACAAAATCTCACGAGAACCCTCTTTGAGAGAAACAAAGCTCAAAGCTCTCAAAGAGCGGGTGACCTCTGATTTAAAAGATATATTTGAAAGATAATAAAGATAAAAAAACAGATTAGAAAAAAATCTTGACAGTGATTGATATGGGTGATGATTATATTGGGTCACCCACGGATCTGTACTGTTCCTGTATAGGCTTATATATTATATGTGCAGGCTGGAGCTGGAAAAGAGATTGAATACCGAAGCAACAAAATTAGCACAAGATATGAAATTATTAAAATCAAATACAAAGCTAACTGCAAAGAGGTGAAATACAAAAATATCTCATGATACTTTATGTATATCTAGATGACAAAATGATCGGTGAAATTAAATTACAGGCTCTAAGTTATCTATTACCACACAACAAGAAGATGTTGGGATCAGTGAGGATAGCTTTTAGAAAACTTCAGGATTCAATACCTTTTAAAATGGTCAAGATTCAGTAGCTGTCAAAACAGTAAACAGGATATTAGCAATTACTAAGAAAGCATAGAGAAAAAAATTATAGCACTATTTTAATGTTATACACACACATCATAAAGATTTAATATAGTTCTTGTCCTTGGTCCTCAGAGTTATATAATAAGGCTTGAAAATGTAGACAAAGGCATCAGAAATGATCAAAAGCATGAAATGGCTTCTTAAGAAAAAGATACTATGTAAATGTCAATTCCTGACTTGAAAAAAAGAGAAAGGATAGGACACATAGTTGAGTTTTATAAAGCTTGGAGAAGATAAATCAGTAAAGGTTTTTTCATTATTTATATATTATGTTATTGCACTGAAGGAACTAAAGTGAAAATGAAGAAGTAAAAAGATATAAAACAAGGAAGTCTGGTGAATTTTGGACACACATGCACACTCTCAATATGTCATCAATTTGTGGAACTTACTGTCATTAAATTTAGCAGAGGCCAAGAATATAAATAATGTTCAATAAGGTAGCAGATGCCCTTGTGCAGGACAGGTACAACATCAACTGGTACATGTGAAGACTCTGCTGCAGTTTCTGTCTCAAGAAGCCCACTGAATTCTGCACACTGGGAGAAAATACTTTCAGGAAAAGAATCACTCTGCTTCTTGCCACCTTTCCCTAAGAATTATTTCCTGGCTACTTTCAGAAAAATGGTGCTGGGTTAGAAAATGGGGCTTTTGGCTTGCACAAAAAACCCCTACAAAACAACCAACCAAGCAAAAAAAGCAGATATCTAAGTTATAGAGCTACAGTTCTTGTACATCTTCAAGAAGTCTGTAACTCAGAAATTTGCCACTTGGCAACCATATTATACAGACCTTCACTTTAATAAAAAGATCAGATTCTAGAGAAAGGAAAGAAAACCAGCAAAGAAACAACACACCAAAATTATAATCTTTGAAGTATGCTTTGTGGCTTTCTTCTGATGGTGGGACTTCACTTTCATATTTTCCCTTTCTCCCCACATCACTTCTGTTGGAAGGGGTACAAAAGGTCATGGAGGCTTTTAGTGTTAGAAAATTTAGACAAATACTAAAACATATTGCACAGCCTCTGAATTATTGCACATATTTTTTTTCATATTTTAGTGTGGTGGACAGGAATTTCCCATTTATCACAACATTTATAAGTTTCTTCAGCGATCCTACCTACGTTGCAAGTTGTAAAAGATATAGTGTTCACCATTTTGTTTTTATCGTCCCACAATCCAATCACTTTAATTAATAGCTAACAACTCATCCAAAGTAGATTCAGGGAACTATTGGGGTGACGATGTTCTGTTTATCACTAAAATGACTAATTCTATAAAGTTATTCTTAAAAAATCTGCAGTGTTAGGATAGGCCATATAGATACAGAAGAAAGTCATAGTATACTCTCAGACTCTTAAGATGCCAGAATTTTTTCCCCCTTTTTTTCTCTTTTGTACATTAGTCATGAATTTCTCAGTTTAAACACATACATGTGTCTATAGTATCAGCTGGCCTGTGACAAAGACAAGAATTCCAATTATATTTATTTTCTTTTACTTTTGGTCAATCTATTCATTTAAAGCATCCACCCATCTGCAAAGGTGGGTAAAAAATGAGTAGTTATTGAAGGAATACATGCAACTTGGGTTCAAATTCAAGTCATATATCTATTTTAGATGGGATTTCATACTTATATGGTTCAAATTCCTTTACAGTTCTTTTCCTTACCCCACAAGCTTTTTTAAAATTGTGGGATATTCTTAATTTTTCATAGTTACGTAGAATCTACAAAAGAATCCAGAATTTCTCAGAATTATTTTTTTCCGTATTTTTAAAAATTTATAATAATTGGGCTGTATGTGATTGTAAATCTCTTCTTTGATAGGTTTGCTTGTAGGACTTTGGAACTGTAATTGGTGTTGAATTATCTCTTCTAATGCTCTTGGGGGAGGACTGGAAATAGTCTGAATACATTTCATTTAATGAGATTAAGCACCTTGACTGAGACTGCAGTATATTTGAAGCAGGGCCTGAGACTAAGGGTGCTTGATTGACACTTTCAGCTTCATTACAGATTTGGTTTATAACATTTGTGGAGACATGCAACTTGTATGCTTCATTTTACTCAGTTATTAAGCAAACCAAATAGTTTAATTAAAGAAGTTGCAATAACATTTTGAGTCTCTCAAGGCTCAATGATAGAGTTCTACTTCAATATGAACTGTAACTATTATTTACCGTAGCCATTACCTTTCTAGTATCATGAATGCTTGGAATTCCCTGCCCTCCTAATTCAACCTCTTGTTACTGTGATTATGTAGTAGTCAGAAGGGCTTCCATGTGTCATGGAAACTGTACAGATACAGGAAGCCACTACTTCAAGAAGTATAATATATAAACTATATATAAAAGGAAAATTAAAAAATCAGAAAAGGGGTCCAAATATGATAGCTACATAGTCAAGCTGATAACAGTCAAAGTGGTATTTATTTGCATATTTATTCAATGCTGCTGTACTTTCTCTTAACATCACTATGGCCAATCCCTCTTCTCCTCCTCTCTTCCATACAAAATGAACTATCAATTTGGAATTATCCATAAGCCATTCCGGATAATTATTCAGAAGAGTGCTGCTATTATAGGCAGAACTCTCCTTCAGGGAGAAAGATAATAGTTCACCAATACAGATAATTGCACACTAACATAATACATGGGCATGTGCTTTGGCCCAGTTTAGCTCTATAGTTAAGCTGCATATCAGTGGAAAATCTCACAAGATTTTCACTCCCCTCTTATGAGTAATGCAGTTTGCTTTAGATGGGTTAATAGAAGAAAAAAACCCCAACCTACAGGAGCCAGTCTTTTATGGGATAGCAATGACTAAATACAAAGAAAAAGACGATACAGACCTACAAGAAATATTTCATTGAAACCTAAACTGAGCAAACAACATGAAAAGCAGATCTTACTGGACTTTGCCATTGTGTACAATTTTATAAGACAGCTAAAATATCCCACACAGCACACTTGGTGAGCTTTATGTTTACTACCCTGGTGAAGAGTACTATAGAAGACCAGATGGAGTTTACTACTAAGAAAATAATGTTCCTCTTTCAAGGGTATAAAAACCTAAGATGCAGCAGATTTGGCAATTCTGGCATTGAAACCATCTTTCCATTTCAAGAAATGAGACCACAGAGAAACAATACAGAAAAAAGTCACATAACAACATGTCAAATTGTGTATAAATATCCCAGTTCTCTGTGAGGAAGCAAAGAAATCAACCTGTGAGTTCACTTGATGTTTTGACCAATTATTGAGGTAACATTTTTCATCAAACTTTCTCCACAAACTTCTCTCTAAAAGACTAAATATTTAACAGGATTTGTAGAGGACAAAAGTATTTGGCTACAAAATTTTCATAGCTTGCCACAACTATCCAAAAAGTTTCCAGTAATATTTTGAATACTGGATTTATTTTCTATAAAATTGAGATTTTTAATTATTTCATGGGATTTATTTCTCCTGTTTCTCCTATAGGTAAAGCAAGGTACTTTTAAAAGCTAAAGTATCTGACATAGTGTATGCTACACATTTCATCCAGGAAAAACTCAGCTTATATTAGTCCTCCAAATCATGTCACAGTCTGGTACTAGAGTAAAGGAGAAAGAAGAAATGCAATTAAATTGAAGTCTTTACCACCCATATTTGCTGAACAACAGGAACAGATTTTCATGTGCATTATATTAATGTGTACTAATGATTTCCGGGCCAAGCTAATTTTAGATGTAAATAGGTGCAACTTATTTGATTTAAATAGCATATATGTACTCAAACCTGCAGTATGTCCCTCTGATTTTATTATATGTGTTACTCTCATTTTTGTTCATGAATCTGATTCCAAGGTCATTTAAATTTATTATCTTCAAACTCCTCTTGATTTCCAAGGAAAAGAAAGCTAGACAATTTCTTATGTATTTCAAATCTTCCTTTATTCATTCCTGAGGCATCAGAATGGAAGAATTAGTCTATTGAAGAGCTGTAATACCAGAAACTGAGTTTTTCAACTGATCATTGAGCTGCAAAGCTTAGATTTCATCAAATTATTCTCATGGTTCAGAAGGAAAATGTATTTAAGGAAAGAGTTAAGAGCTGTCTCTTCTGTCTTCATACAGAAAAAAAATGCAGTTAAGATAACAACTGTGTTATCTTGGACAGAAATGGACACAATGGACACAAATATCAGTGTAATTGTTTCCAGCACAACAGCAAAAATAAATTAGGGAACATAGCTTTTAGATGGAAACAGCTGAACTTTCTCTTTACATGCTATTACAAGTTGTGGTGCAGTGGTCTTGTGGGGTTTACTGAAAAATCAATACAACTGAAAATAAATATCACTTCCCCAACATTTAATCAACTCGTGGTCTATGACGTTGCCCACCCTTGAAGTAAATAGGAATGTCATAAAAAGAGGTGTTTATCTGTGGTCATGGCTTGATACCCTGCACAGTAAATAGTGAAACCATTGGCTAACATCTCTGCTATTCAAAATAATAACCAGACTTTTAAAGACATGGAGACATAGAAAAAGAAAATTGCCCCTGAAAATGATTATCACCATTGGAGCAGCCATTTACTTACAAAAATAGTTCACACAGTTGCATTAATATGCTGACAATTTTTGTCATTGTTTCAATGAATTGAGCATATACAGTATAATTCACACAAATGCCATCATATGCAAAGACAATAGTTAGCAGAACAAACAGAAAATCTAAAGGTCCCAGCTTTTTATGCTTTACATACGTGTACATACAGAAACACAGAGAATGATAAAGAGGTGAAGGGATTAGGAGTTACCAAATCAAATTGTGATTTCTCTTGCATTTCTTAAGTAAGTGACCTGAAGTAAGCTAAAGAATCTCCATTATTGTAAAAACCAAGATCAGAATTATCTTGTTTATTTAACTTAAGTTTTTCAATGGGTACCTTTTTCTAAAATAGATATTTAACAGTCATTAATCAAGGAAGATTAAAAAGAAATATGAATTACATTAATACACTGTAAGCATAAATTTCTTGATGTGCGACCAGTGTGTGAATCCAAAGACTGGAATTGTAAATAATCAACTGACTCATGAAATATAATGGATAACTAATAAACACTACAAACGGTAGAATTATCCGTATGAAAATCTGTAAGCCTATTTTCACATATAGTCAGAGTAAGAAAAACTTGAATTTAAAAAAAAAAATTATATGTAGAATGTTATGTATGAAAAAAAGGACATTAATTCATTAACAAAATGTTGCAGGCTGTCACTTTACCCATATTCTTTCTTTAAATCTTTTAGAGATATCAGAGAATACTCCATTAGGGGTAAAAAGGGTATAAAATCCTGCATTTAGTCCAGTCCAAACACCAAAATGAAATACAGGAACTGACCCTCTCTATCAAGCTTAATGCTCTTGATGACATCTTAATTTGGAACCTGAACTCTTGAAACTTGTTCTTTTAATCAGGATTCTAACCAGTTATCTCAATAAAGAAGTCACCAGACTCTCACAGCTCATAACTACTTGTATAAGAATCAGAGGAAAAAGCTTTTTTTAAAGTGTTAAGCAATGAGACTGTTACATTCTTAATTTCCAGGAGAGTCTGGCTATAAACTTATTTTGATTCACTAGATTAGCTAGAACTGCCATATTTTATTATATGAAGTGTATTTCATCTTTAACAAATAATTAATTATATATATTTAACATGCCTTCTTCTAGCAAAAACTTTCTTCTTGCTGCTATACAGCATCTGAAAGTTTTCCATTATTTGATTCATTCCCTTATTAGAAATACCTTTTTCTATATTTCATTTTAATATTTGTTTCTACTTCAACTGTTCACAGAGCTGCATTAATTGTCTTTGAGGCTTTTTATTTTGGGAGGAGGAGGTAGTGGGTTTTGTTGGGGTTTTGGTTGGGTTTTTGATATTTTTTTTTATAAAAAATGTAGGCATCATTATCTGGCTTATGCATTCAGCAGCTAATTGGCAAGACGTTTACATAGGTGAAATGGTGTCAGAATTTCAGCAGGTAATACAAAGATCTGGCCCATAACTCTGCTTACTTGTGCAATCATATATATGTTAATTCACACATAGTATATATTTGCTCAGTTGTGGGAACTAAGATTTTGCCTGATTAAGTAGTCAAGACACAAGGGATATTGAGAAGATAAAGCAGGAAAAAAGAAAGTCAGTCAACTTGTTTGTATAAACGCATGCAAATATATTATGAGAAAGAAGATCAGCCAATTAGTTGAGAAGTGATAATTTCCAGCCAGGTTACTGTCCTAGGGTTTGAGAAGAGGATATTAAACAGCCAAATTTTATTCTCCAGGTAAGGGCAGGTTACTTATTAGATGCTGCTCATAAAAGGTAGAGCTGGAAGTGTCTAGCAGCCTGGGAGGTCCCTGTTGTAAGCAGGGCTGCCGGACCTCAGCAGAGGGCTAGAGCTGTGGCTCAGTGCTGCTGTTTGTTTCAGGGTCACAGTAGTCAGTCATTGCTGTGATGTAGGTTCTTCCCATTTTCCAACATCTCTGTCCTGACCTAGGACCCTGCTTACTTGCTCTGGTTACTAATCCCTAAATCTGCTTCTGCATACCTCAGCTCACAAAGTACTATGCTGCGAGACTCCGTGAGCCAGACTAAAAAGCTTTCAACTGCTGCACCTTGGTCTGCCAGGTCAGTTTTATTTCTAAATTTTAAATAACTGCTTGACATCAGTATTTTAGGACTGCCAATTCTACTGAAGTTTAAAAAGAATTATTTTCAATAATGAAGATGTTCTTTTTATTTTGAAATGTGGTTCTCAAAACCCCAAATATTCTACTAGCTATATTTTCTCAGGAAATCCTAGGAAAAGGACAACAGTCCTTAGCAGGTAAGTGGTAGCTATGGCAACCAAACTATGGATTGCAGTGATATCTAATTGCTAGATAATAGGAATTAGTGGGTTTTTTGTTCAGAAATGAAAACTAGAATATAAAGACATTGTAGTCATTTACACCTGGCAAAGACAATATAAAAAGCTACTAGCTCAGCATGGCAGTACTTGGTATCCACTTCATCATACAGTTGTTAGCAGGTAACCTGCAATACAAGACAATGGGAGAATCAAATGCCAGGTTGTCAAATTAATATTTTTCTTTTCTCTTCCTTACTTAAGGGAAATATTTTCTTCGATATAATCAGTACAATACCTAGTCTTGAAACTGATGGCTTTTCTTACAAAGAATGTTGTCATTCAAGAGTTTGTCACAATTTTCAAGAAAGTGCACACACACTAAACATTGTGCCTAGTTGATATATTTTTATCAGGCTGAAAGAAAACGTACAATTAATGTACACATGTAGGATAGAAATCATAAAGTACCAGCTGAGAAAGTATACAAGAACTCATTTTCCAGATGTCCATAATCTCAAATATGCTAGCATGCCTTTTGAATTTCTGGAACTATCAACATTCTTCCATTTTGTTCTGGAAAAAGGTGTTTAATTATACTGGCTTGATGCCATAATACTACTAACAATTGTGTCTGCACTGTTTGAGGTACACATTTTTTAAATGGTTTGGGTTTTGAGGTTTTTTTTATTGTTTCTTTTATTTCCACTTCTACTGGTAATAATTTTCAGATTGCAGTGTGATGTCACATACTTTAAATTGTAAGCAGTGGTATCGGAAGTGAGCAGAGTGATTTCTTTATCTGCAGAAGTTGGGCAACCATATTTTTTAAGTTAGCTTTAGTTTACTTAAAAAAAAATAAGAAATATTTGAAGTCTGCACAAGAAGAATAATCATAATCAACCAATCTAAAACTTACTGGTATATTTTCTGCAGATGTGCTTATCGCTGGAGCTGTTGGAAGTGCAACAAATCCGAATCAGCTGTCTTTACTAAGAAGTAGAGAGGCCACTACAAATTATTTATACTTTGGAGGCAACAGATGCATCAGATTCCACATTAAAAATTACCACTTTAAATATTAAAAACAAATTTCAAAAGGATAAAAATCTCAAACAATTCAATAGGGAATTCTGACAATATAGAATGAGGTGGGGTTTTTTTGTTACAAGTTAATTGCAAAATTAGGAGAGGGGCTTGATAGAGACAGAGCATTCAGGTGGCCTTTGTTTCTCTGTCTTTTAAATACAACACTTAGGACACTTAAGAAACCCACCTAACTGACTTAGTTTGCTTTTCTGCTGCAGTTACTCCTTTCTTGGTGTATTGGCTGTACATGGCATGGTTTTGGTAGAGTAGTGACTGCAGGGGTGGCCTTTGTAAGAGGAGACCAGGGCCTGCCCTGTGTTGGACACAGTTGGTTCTAGCTGGCTCCAAAACAGACCCACTGCAGGGTCAAGTGTGTGGCACCTCTGTGAAAACATATTTAAGAAAGGGAAAAAAGTGCTGGATGGAGAGAGTGGGCAAGAACAAAAAAAGTGAGATGCACCAAAGAGAACACTAAGGTCAGAGCAGGAGGAGGAGGTGCTCCATTGTGCTGAAGCAGATATCCCCTGCAGCTCATGGAGGGGATCATGGAGCAGATGGATATTCCCAAAGGAACTGCCACCTGCAGGAACCTCATGCTGGAGCTGAGGAAAAGAGTGAGAGGAAAGCAGCAGCAGAAAGAAGCTACTACATACTGACCACAACACTCCTCAACCCACTGCATTGGTTGTGGGGTAGAGAAGTCAAGTAAAAGACTGAATCTGAACCTGGGAAGGGTGAAGGAAAGGTGTTGATGTAATGTCTGTGTTTTTGTTTGCCACTACCTGAACTGTTAACTACATTTTTTATTTATTTGTCAATAAACTAACCTAGTTTTCCTCAGGTTGAGTCTGTTTTGCGTGCGACACTAATTAGTAAGCACTCTCCTTGTATTTATATCAATCCTCAAGCTTTCTCATTCTTATTCTTCCTATTTCCTTCTCCTGTCCCACTGAGGGAGGAGGTGAGTGAGTGGCTGGGTGGGAGTTTGGCTGTCAGCCAAGGCCAACCCACCATGGTTAGTTACAGAATAAATATCTACATACCATAGACCCTACTTTCAAATTCTGTATGTCTTTAGATACAACAGGTAGTAATCAATGTAGAAGGAAGATAAATACACTTTTCCAAGCACCCTGTTCAGTGGGTTCTTTGTGTTTTAATGAAGAAAATGAAACTCATTAATACAAATGAATGTATTACTGATTTATGCATATAGCTATTCTGTATGTTAGCTCTATGCTGTCTATCGCTGTAGCAGCAAAATAAATTAGCATTAGAAATTGTAGTAGTTCCCTCTTGAAAGCTAGAAGCATTCTGATCATCCCTGTATCTTCATCTAGAAAAGAACCTAAAAATGCACAGGTCTTTTGTATTTTACATATGCTCTTTCAACATCCCCAGAAGCTTCAAGATCCTGCGTTCTGAAATAGAAGTAACCCAGCAAAACCTGGGTGCCTCTGATTTTTTTTCTGCCTGAAATACTGAGATAAAGGCTGCTGAAATTAACATGGTTTCAATTCTCCCTCAGTTGTCTCATGGAAGTCTTCAGGGTTCTGTTGGAAGAGAGGCTCTGGAAATATGACATCTGAGTTTTCCACGATCAGCAAGACCTAAAAAATTGAAGGGTAGGGCAGCAGGAAAAGATAGTTCCCTAAAAGAAAAAATCTGGGGAGCTATTCATAAGAACTAACAAGGACAGAAGTTAGCTGGCTAGTCTCTGCATTCCTTTTATGCGTACAATTGGTACCTTCTCTACAGAATGTTTCAGATCAGGAACCTAACTTACGTGCATTGAATTGTTTTCTGCAGGAGTTTGTCCTTCTCCACAAACTGCAGAAGACACCTATGGAATCTGTTTCATAACATAGGTAATTAAAATTTAAATTTTGTCAATATGAATACCTTTCATTTTTCATTCAGTATTAAACCTATTGGGGGAAAACATACCCTGTGATGTATGATACTTAAAACAACATTGAATTGTGAATGTCCTTTGTTTGTATTACATTGAAAATTATTGAAAGAGGAGTACCTGTGCGTTCAGCATGGTAAATCCAGATCAGTGGATCAGAACTATTAAAAACTAATATCTTCCTCAGGTTTTGTACCCTAGAGATCACAAGAAACAAAATGTAAGTCCTTTTTCTGGATGCTGAGGTGATCAATGATTTTATTTCTGGGATGAATATTAGATGAACAACAGTGCAAACTTTAGATAAAATAGGAAAATACAGAAGATGATTAAGGAGTTTAATTTACTTGGTATGTTATAATTATGTTAAAATACAGAGAATTACCACAAAATTTTTCTTTTTATTATTAATACTACTTTTGCTCCAGCAGGTTTATATTAGGAAAACAATCTTTGAAGACAGACACACAAAAGGCTTATTAAATATTTTTAAATCTTTCCTTTCTACATCATTGTTTGTCTGTCTTTTTATATCTGATATCAGGATCTCTCTCCACATTTTTTCTTTTGCATTGCATTGTAATTTCAATTTCATATTGGAAGGCTGCTCAAAAAAAGCTAGATTCTTGTCAGTGACAGCATTAACTTCTATGTGCATGTTTCATCCTGTTGTTTTATACAGTTTGTTGTGTAGTTAAAATCAATGATGGCCAAGAAAAAGGTTTATTAGCATTAGACAAGTGCAAAAAATAAACTAGGTGGTCTAACAAGGTCACACTGGATCTAATGCAACTGCCACTGAAAGCAAAAACCAAACCATTTCTAGCTTAAATGGGAGCAGAAGCTGTTCCTGCTTTTTCATAAATCGTTGTTCATGCTTGCAGGTGTTCTCCATTTTTTATTTTCTTCATATCCCAGTGTCTCAAAATGTTCATGTCTATTTTAATAAATATTTAAAAAATGTTATCCTTACCAAATATTGTATTTTTCAAAATGTAATATATAAATGAACTGGGCAGGTTAAAAAGCATTTCCTCAGGATATAAGAGGAGCTTACTCTTATTATTCTTTTCACATCTGTAGCTACAAGAGAACATTTAATGTTGGTATAGGCCATGGAATTATTATTTTGTTAGGCATACTATGTAGTCAGATTTAAGTACTATATGACCCTTGGCTTCAAAGTGTGAAAGACCAGCAGAAGGGAGGTGACAATATAGAAAAAAGGATGTCCAAGAAATGATAAGATGTTTGATAACACTGTTATACAAAGCTTTGTTTTAGGGGTTTTTTGCTTATTACAAAAATATTATGACAAGCAATCAGAAGGTGGTAGATGTTTCCTGGTGATAGAATTAGCCCAAATAAAATGTTTTTTTTCCAGTAATTACCATAAATGCAGCAATGTTTCCCAGTTTGTAAAGTATCATGAAGGTGGACGTTGTTTAATTTTCACCTTCACTGGTACTGAATAACATTTCATTACATGGATAAGAAGTCTCATTGTTGCAGGAAGAGTACCATGCTACTTACAGTGAGACTTTACTCATTTGCCATCTGGCCTCCGATTCACTGGCCTAAGCTTGATTATAGATACATTGGCTGAACATTTTCACATCTATCTGCAAGGCTAAAAAAGAGGAAAGCTGAGTTATTTCATTTTTAAGTGGATGCATGCATACCTAGGATATGTCAGAAACTGAACAAAATAATTAGTATTGTAGGCTATTGTTATGGGAACACAGTAAAGTAGATTCATTTCAGTGTGGGATTCTTTCTGAAGGGTTGCAGTTTTAGATTTGACATTGCTATTTTGAACATGATATTAAATGAAAGTTGTTTTCAACTTTAGATTCTGCTAGTACACAAAGATAACCTTGAATTCTTTCTGTCACACTCACGCTGAGTCCAAATTCACTCTACATGTGGCCTCTCAGAGTTCAGTGGTGGTTAGTCTCTAGAAATCTTACAGACATGAAGCCCAGAGATGTGGCCCATGCAGCCACCTCTAGGGACACGCAGTACAAATCAGACACAGTATTTGTGCCTTACCTTAATGATATAAAAAATACTGGTTTTTTCTATTTGGGAATAGTATATTGTGCAAGATATAGTCATTGAGGGTACTGAGGATGCTGGAAGAGGAGCCAAACTGCTCTCCATCATCTACCAACAGTCCTGGCTAACTGGGGAGGTCCGAGCAGACTGGAGGTTAGCCAATGTGACGCCCATCAACAAGAAGGGCAGGAAGGAGGATGCATGGAACTACAGGCCTGTCAGCCTGACCTCGGTGCCGGGGAAGGTTATGGAGCAGATCAGCCTGAGTGCCATCATGCAGCATGTACAGGACAACCAGGGGTCAGGCCCAGCCAGCATGGGCTTATGAAAGGCAGGTCCTGCGTGACAAGCATGATCCCCTTCTACAACAAGATGACCCGCCTAGTGGATGAGGGAAAGGCTGTTCATGTTGTCTACCTAGACTTTAGCAAAGCCTTTGATACGATTTCCCACAGCATCCTCCTGGAGAAACTGGCTGCTGGTGGCTTGGAAGTGTATGCTCTTCGCTGGGTAGAAAACTGGCTGGGTGGCTGAGGCCAAAGAGTGGTGGTGAATGCAGTTACATCCAGCTGGCACCTGGTCACAAGTGGTGTTCGCCAGGGCTCAGTATCGGGGTCAGTCC
>JAVJGI010000063.1:58784120-58841419 GCA_035590275.1 Ibycter americanus
CCCTCATCTCTGCCCTCTCAGGCACCCAGCTCATAGCCTGAGGGGTCAGGGGTGTCCTGGGCAGCTGCTGCAAACAACGCATCAGTAACAGTTCACGATGGATGGCAGAGAGGGTATAGAATACACAGTTCCAGTTACGCCCACACAGTGATAAACTGGTCCCAGCTCCTATAACTAGGACAGTTATGAAGGATGAAGTCTATAGAAAGTAAGTTGCCCTGAGCTTTGACATAAAGGAATTGACTCCTGCTCTGATGAACACAACTTAAAGACAGCACTGGTGGGGCTTTGTCTAGTGATTATGAAAGGTTCAGACTTTCCATTCCAGGTCAAAATCTGCATTCTTTTGCATGTGGAATCATGCTACCAGTGGTAAAATTACTTCTGAAAATCAAATCCACACTACTGTTTGCTCAGATGAGTAGAAGAGCAAAACTTGTGCCCCAGCTCAGCTGATGGAGCTAAGCTAACTCTCAGCTCCAAGTGGTGCAGACTCCAGCGTATTGTGTCAGGCAGGTGGAAAATGCCACTAAGTCCTCTGAAGTTTTTTTAAAATCTAATATGATTCATTGCTGAAATGGCTGGTGGGTAAGCATATTTTAGCAAAAAAGAGTTCAGACACAGATGTGATAAAACAGGTAGGTTATTCATACCATTCATTCCTAGTTCAGGTTTTGACAATCTGAATATTAAATAATTAACCATTAAATTGTGGTATTAACAAGATTTGCTTCAATAAAAGGTGCTTCAAGATCCATATTTTGAAGTGCTTGACAGTGACAACAATATACCTACATGGGAAACTAGAGTATTAAAAAAAACCCAGGGACTAGACAAGAAATTCATTTAGTTGCTTCTCTGCTCTATGCAGTGCACTTGTGAAGATAAGTACCCCAGAGGACCAACAAAAAACCCAGATGCTCATTAAGGGCTCAAGTTTTGGTCAGTACAAAACACAGTACAGTACAAAGCTATAGGGTTTTTTTGTTGTTCTTTAACACTTTTCACATTTTTCACTTGTCTCCCTCTCGCACATGGGGAGGAATAACCTCATGCACCAGTACATGCTAGGGCTAACCAGCTGGAAAGCAGCTTTGCAGAAAAGGACCTAGGCTGACCGTGAACCAGCAACGTGTCCCTGTGGCAAAAGCGGCTAACGGTATCCTGGGCTGCATTAGGAAAAGCGCTGTCAGCAGGTCCAGGAAGTTGATCTTTCCCCTCTACTCAGCACTGGTGAGGCCACACCTGCAGTATCGTGTCCAGTGCTGGGTCCTCAGTACAAGAAAGAATGAGGAGAGTTCAGTGAAGCGCCATAAAGATGATTAAGGGACTGGAGTGTCTCTCCTACGGGGAAAGGTTGGCAGAGCTGGACAATTAGCCTAGAGAAGAGAAGGCTCAGGGAGGATCTTATGTGGACAATTAGCCTAGAGAAGAGAAGGCTCAGGGAGGATCTTATGAATGTGTACAAACATCTGAAAGGAGGCTGTAAATAAGACAGAGCCAGGCTCTTTTCAGCGGTGCCCAGTGACAGGACAAGAGGTAATGGGCACAAGCTGAAACACAGGCTGCAGTGTCTGAGCATGAGATGTGAGGGTGACAGCACTGGCACAGGCTGCCAAGAGTGGTCATGGAGTCTCCATCCTTGGAGATATTCAAAAGCCATCTGGATATAGTACTGAGCAACTGGCTTTAGGTGACCCTCCTTGATCAGGGGGGTTGCACAAGATGATCTCCAGAGGTCCCCTCTAACCTCAGCCATTTTGTAATTCAGTAACACCATTCAGGCATTTGACTGTGGCAAAGATACTTATATTTACTCTGGTTCTAGGGCCTGAAGCTGTCTTCTGAGCACTGGTAATGTAACTTTTAAAATGCAGTTGAAGTACTGACACAGGCGCCCACATTTTTGTATAGTGGACTAATAGCTGCTGTTTTCTCAGCTCCACCTCTGGAAGTTACATCACAGTAGGTATTGGAAAGACTTCAAGACTGATGAAGCTAGAAAAAAAGAGATATCACAAATGATGTGACTGTAGATTACTGTTAGGCCATTTACTATCTTAAAACACTGATCTGGGAAATGTATGATCCAATCTGTTATCTCACAACTTGCTATGCATTGTATGTTCTATCCATCTACACTGGATAAAAATTACAAAAATTATCTTGGATGCAGAAACTGGATCTTGAACAATTAGATATCTCACTGTTACTAAAGACAGAGCTCCAGAGTCATGCTCCTTTGTGCCCCATGAATCTTGCAGTGTGCAGGTGAATCAGCTTTCCAACAAAGGCAAGAATGCAAAGTGCAACTCTGGCTTGTATAGTTTAAGAACTGCAATTCTGTCCACTGAGGTTAGGAGGAAAACAGACTAGGGTTTTTCTCTTTCTGGATGAATGCTTTAGTTTGCAAACTGTTGTAAAAGGAGAACACTAGTTCAGGAAAAATTGGTTTTATTTAAAGATCAAAACTACCTAAAGATTGCTCAGCATTTTGAAATGAGCTGTAAATGAAAAACCTGTTTCTGCTTCCTCTGTTGACAGAGGCATCTTCTCAAAATCATTATTCTCAGCTCTGAGATTCATTCATCAGACACCATTTTCTTAGCAGTTCTTGCTGGGAATCTTGCAGCTCTGTATTCAATGTATAAATCTTTGTATCATATCTTTGAAGTGCATAATTCTTCTTATTCTCAGAATTCAGGGCCAAGTGCATTAAAGTTAAGAACTGTCCCTTCCCCATCCATTCAACTAATCCCATGTATCGACGTCTTAATTTGAAACTCTTGTTATGTTTCTAATACCTGTGAGTCAGTAAAGTGTATGTGAGGAACAGAGAAAAATCAATGTTTATTGTAAAATGGATACTTATATCGACACAAACCCTATTTTTATGTCAATAGGTGATAAGAGAGATATTCTATGTGATTTGATAGTCATAAGGTCAGGGAAGGAAACTCTTCCCGTGATGAGTATAGCAATGAAACTCTTTTGCACAATGTTTAAGAGACAGACATATATTTGTCACACTCAAAATATTACCTTGCTATAGACTTCAGTGGTGTATTTCATTAAGGGCCTGACTCTACAAAGTACTACAAAAAACGTTTCAACACTAAGTTTATGAATCACCTTACCTCATTAAAGCTGTGATGCTTGTTAAACTTCAGTATGCTAAATTAGAACTACCAACCCTGTAGTTTTTCATAACACTCATAATACTTTGTTTAAAAAATAACATATATTTTAGTGTCATTGGCTGCAAATTTCAGGTTATTTTTGTTTAATAAAGACAGAAAAGAAAACCGATAAGAAATAAAAAAGTAAAAAGTTTGCAGCCATTATAATCTTATTTGTTTGTGGTGACTGACTCTTCTTGCATTTGATAATGATACTAGCATTGCAAGAAGCTTTGTCAGCTCTGCCAATGGACTTTAGCTCTTAATTACTGTTTTCTCTGATTTTTTTTGGTATTTGATGGTAATTTTGAGCCACAGCTGCAGTTTCCATTTTGATTTGTTTTCTTTCTATAAGGCAATTTGTATTACGAAAATGAATTCCATTAAACCGGGCTTCTTTTGTGTGATATGTGAGTATAATTCTTGTCTTAGAGTTTTCATTTTAATGAACACTTTTTTTTTTTATAATTGCTTGTTTACAGAATATTGGGTTTTAAGATTTAGTTTATTCATGTTTATTTTCGTAAGAAATAATGCAAATAGTTTGTGTTGATATTGCATTAAGCCAATAAATTAAAAAAGAATGAATGAGAAGTCCTGCAACTGGAAAGGAAGACCCCTTCGCCACAGTGCAAGGTGGGGACTCACTGAGGAGCACCTCTGCTGAAAAGGACCCTGGGAATCTTGACAGGCAGCGAGCTGAGCGTGAGCCCACAGTGTGCTCGGGCACACCAGAAGTGCAGCCGGTAGCTGAACAGAAGTGATTGTCAGCAAGTCGCAGTGGCAGACTGTTCCATGAGGAAGGGCAAGCTGGGAGCTGAGGGTAGCGGAGGAGTGGGAAAGTGCACCAACCTCACTGACAAGCAGTCAGAGAGTTGAGTCAGTAAGTCAGGATCAGGATAGATGTGGAAATGGTGATTAGAGTCAGCCTAAATTCTGTGATCACACAGCAAGTCCATTGTAGCAAGGTAGGTCCAAAGTCAATCCAGAAAGCAAGTCAGTGGTTTAGGATTAAGGTAGGGTCAAGGCAGTACGAGCCTGGGGGCTTCTACACAATTGCAGTGTTGTTTAGGTGGGGGCCAAGTGTGACAGCCTCAGCTGAAAAGGAGCATCCCAGGGAAGGAGGAGCAGATCCTCACTTCTACCTTTCTTCACTCTTAGAAGCTGGACTCGGTCAACCCTGGACTCAGTCAACTAGGCTCCTAGAAGAGGGAATGTGCTCACAGCTATCACAATCATTATTGTCCTTTACTTTGTATTTGTTAGACCAATCTAGAATACTACATCCAGATTTGGGCCCCCTCCAATACAAGAAAGACAGTAATAAGGTGATACTTGCTCAGTAGTGGACCACCAAGATGGTCAGGGAGCTGGAGGCCTTGCTCTGTGAGAAGAGGCTGAGGGAGTCCGCTCGTTCAGCTTGGAGAAGAGGCAGCTTTGGTAAGGTAACAAATCGCAGTCTGCCAATGCCTGGTGGTACCTTACATCTGACCCAACTTTGAGAGACCTCCTGAGGTCCCTTCCAGCCTGAGCTGTTTTATAATTCTAGAGTTCTACGGCATCTCATTACTTCATTATTTTAACTCTTATTTATTTCAATTTCTAAAATTTTATTTTTTATTATTGTTACATTTATCAATATCAATTTTGAGAGGGAAAACTGGAAAAGTGGAATGGAAAAAAAAATTATTTCAGGATTAAAAAAAAAGAGGCAATGATGTCTAATAAAGATCTAAACTAGGTCTTCAGAAGCTAATTCAAATTTACTTATCCTGGCCACCAGTAAGTAAAGGCAGGAGCTTGTTACAAAAACTTTCTTCAAAGGACAACTAAACCAAATCCAATTCTACCACATTAAACTGCTGGGATTTTAGGTGGTTGTGTTCTGTTACTCAAAGGAACAGGTTAAATACATACAAAAGTCAGTAATAAGTTCTCCACATCAAACTAATCAAAAAAAGAAAGTCTACGGTAAGTCATTGAAGAAAAGGAACTATAAGGCAACCAAAAAGTCTTCAAATTGATCTATTAGGAAGTGTATAACTACACATTAAATTCCTTGGAGGCGGGGAGTGAGAGGGAATTGTTCATTTTACTGTCCTGATACCATCTTTGAAATTAATGCTCCTATTTGCAGGGATAAGTGTGAATCAGCATGAGCTAATAACATCTAATTTATCATAAACTAGTCATACTGGGTTCCTTTTGTATTGGTATTTTAGTTTGGGTAACAGCTGTGCTTCTGAGGACAGTCTCCTGATCCTTCCCTTTCACTACATTTTGTTTCACATTGCAGACAGGTCTTAAAGCTTACCAATTGTACTTTCGGACAAAACTAAATCAAGAAATTGTATTTTAACTGCTAATGGGCACTCAGTCCGCAAGTCCAGACTAGAACCAGTTCAAAGTAGAACCTTCTGCAATGCATATAGCATGGACATAGGTCTCAGTGCCAGCTGTCATTCTATAGACCTCTTCTGACTGGTCTGCACTGTTTACTGACACAGACATAGCACTTACTTTCAGCAATTAAAGCACCTCTTATACCAGGGGTGGTGGTGGTGGTGTATGTGTATGTGGGTGTGTGTAAATCTCATCTAAAGGATATTCTAAGAGATGAAAGTTCAGTAACATCAACTGAAACTCTTCTAATGAGATCACAAGAAACTGGATCAGATCGAAAAACAGGTAACAGCTCATCAGTATGAAATCTTATACCTACCTTTTGAATCATTCGGATTTTAAAATTCCAGGTCAAAACAAATCATCTGTGTTTTTTTCACAAATCACTTTTTTTAACAAAAGGTATCTTATTTTCTGTTGATGAAGTCAAAGGAAAATTAAATCTGGCTCCATATCTTTTTCTTCTAGTGGCAGACAATAAAGGTGTACCTCTATCCTCTAGAAGGAGGAGCTTAAGTCAACTCATCTATCTATGCTTCCATCAACTCAGAAAAAAAAAAAAAAAAAGACTTGGCAGAAAGTTAGGACTTTGGTGTTAAGGATTCATAGTAAGAACATTTCTGAATTAACAACAAATGAATAGTTGCCTTTGATAGCTCTTTTATAGCTGGGTACAGCTGGATTAAACTTAACTGCAAAGGGAACTCAATTTTCTTTATCATCAATTTGACATTGTTTAACAGATGTTTTCTGGAAACTATTATAATCTCTTTAATTTGTCTTTGTGTAATGTGCTGCAAATATCCTTGGTTAATAGTCTGATTATTAAATTTAATTATTTTTCAATAGCATTTTTCATTGTTGCAGAAACTTTGAATCCTAATAACAAGACTATAAAGAAGCCTGATTTCACTCTGGTTTTAAAGCCCACAACTATTTTACGACAGACATGTGCTAAAACAATCCTTAATATGAAACAATCTGTGACAGCCTGATGCCAATAGATAGTATAATAGATGAGGGAATCTTTAGTGATGAGTCTTTGTCTAAAGCCTCTGAGATATATTTTGTCTTGATGTTTTTCTTCTGATTTCCCTGAAATCTTTCTCCCTTACACCATCTACCTTCTCTGCCCTTTACACAAACCTCTTTCCACCCTCTACATCTCATAACATGATATTCAGATTTGTCTGTCTTCCACTCCCAGCATCAGTGTATCTAATTTTAGATAACTTCTGTGGCTAAAATGTGGAAGTCCTCTCTGCACTTTCACTCCCTTTCACTCCTATTTCAGTGCAGTGTCAGTATATCTTTTAAGATCTTACATACATGCTTATATTATCATTTATTATTTGTTTGAAGTCATACTTACAAAAGACTAGGCTGTTCAAAGCAGATAATAATTCTTATTAAGAATTAAGAAAATTAAACCTGAAGAAGTCTACAGTTCAAGTTCTGTAAAATATAGTACACAGACTCACACTTTGCCTGCTTGACACATTGTTGTCCTCTGCATTTGGAATATATATGTCTTTCTCCACTGCATAGCTCTCACTACCACTGAGAATTTTTCATAAACATGCCAAAAAGGCCCGCAAGACCTCAGCATGAATATAAGATACATAGAAAAGATGAGTTAAGATGACATGTAACACTAGCTGGAAACCTAGAACAAATACTACTGGTGACTATACTCTGAAATTACATCAGAGTTGAATTGATGATCAAGCAGGTTCATTTTCAAGAATTAAATAAATTCTATTTTAAAAAATACTGTGGATTTGATAGGTCAGAAATGGAATGCCAGCCTTACTAAAATATAGATGAAGAAAAAGTCACAAATCCTTTGGAAAGTGTACTGAAAAGGGAACTAAATCCCAAACTGAAAAGAAAAAAAAGAAAAGTATAAAATTAAGCAATGCTTATGTGTTTTGCTAGAGAGACACATCTATCTGTAGTACTTCAAGTGATCAGCAACACAGATATTTTCACTGATTTTTATTATTATTCTTTTTAATATAGAAACTAAACCTGTTTATAAAACTTGTGGAATAGAAATTAATATAAACAGAGGTAAATAGTAAGTAAGAACTGTCTGAACACAAACAAATTAACAAAAAAGTACTAGAGTTTCAATCTATTAGGGGTTACTACACATGCACAAAAGACTTAGGGCAGAGACACATTCAACATGTACACACAAGAATAGTAAATGTGTAGTTGTCAAATAAAGTAGAAATTAATACTTCATATCATTATGGAAAAAGTCAACATATATTTGTTTTATAAGATCCGAGTTTATTAGTACATATAAGATAACAGTAAGGTATGTATATCAAACTATATTGCAAAATGCTGCTTTCCTGTACTGCTACTTTGTTACACCATGTGACTTCGGTAGGCATTTGGGGATGGATTCTTCTTCATAGATCTATTTTGGGCAGGGGTTGTAATTAGTTTTTTATTATCTGCATATAGGCTTTTCAGAAGGAAAGACTTATCTCCTATGAAAAGGCAAATACGCTTCCGACACCCTTTATCACAGGCACATACTTTAAAACTTCCAAGTGTTCCTGCACTGCTGGGGGAGGGTGAGGTAGGATCCTACAGCCAGATGGAAGAAGGTAGCGTTAAACCACACCATGCAGGAGAAGACAATTGCCTTCTTCAGGAAGAGAGTCAGAGGGAGGGATGCTAGTTCTGACAGAACCCAAGCAAGTTTTATCCCTGCGTAGGATCTGGGTAGTTTGCTTTAAAGATTTCACATTGAATTTGTTCCATTTCATAGGAAAATATCCAAGTATGGTTTGAACCAACATATACCCTGAATGAAGGCGCATCCTACCACATTACAGAGTTATTGCCTAAATAAATATTCTACACAAAGCTTCTATACAAAATGAAATAACATCAGGGTAAGTGATTAAGAATCCTCTCAGAATATTCCGCTAGTTCAAACACTCCATCTGACTTGTCAGAGATTTCTCTCTTACCAGATTTGAAATGTGCATTTGCAGTTTCTTAGAAAATACCATCACTGCTGATGAAGTTTCTATAAGATACTGATATTCACCTTACTAGAGAAGGCAATAAAAAGGAAAGACTTGATTCCGAAACCCAAAGATGACTCCATAACATGAGAGACATGGGAAAGTCATTCTCCACTTCTTACAATTTATGTTTAGCATAGAACAAACCCTGCAATTTATTTATTTTAAAATATTTTGATTTATAAATGATTTATAAAAAATTTATTTATTTATTTAATAGCCTACATTTTTGTATACCTCCCTCCTACCACTAGTGTTTAGCACAGAAGTGGAATTGTCCCAGGAGACAGATATCTTTCTTAGAATGTCTTTCATCCAGAAGGCAGCATGCAGACTGCCTGCAGGAGCAGTCACCCTTCCAAACCAAGTGTTTCTTTGGAAGGTTTCTAGCTGGCACGTGCTAAGCACGCAAGGACTATAGAAACAACCCAGGTTTAGCACGCAGGAGCAGCCCTCCCTGCAGTTACAGTCTCAAGACAAACGACCTATGCTGCTTTATGGAGGTAGCTCTTTGTTCCCCCTCTAAGTATAACTTTACAATAAAGAACAATTAGAATCGACTTCTTTCACAAAAGCATTCCGCATTTCTCTTCTGCTCTCCAACACCTCAAAGGAATTCAGTGGCATAATAAAAAGAACAATTGAGTTCTCCAGTATGACATTCCATTTCCTTAATTCTGAGGCAATTTATATTATTTTTTTTTTCACAGCACAATTTATTTATTTATTGTACAATATCAAGTGCTGCCACAAAGGAGGCAAGGTTCTTTCACTAAGTATTGCCAAGGTGCCGTGTGGGCTGCAGCTCCATGTGGGCCTGGGGCCAAGTGCGGCCGGGGCTCCCTGGGCTGGCTACAGGGCAACACCTGGCAGCCTGGGCCTGCCACAGGCCCCAGCCGGGAGCGGGGCACAGGGCACAGCCCTGGGGACGGGGACTGCCTGAGGCCGGGCTGGGATGTGGCCCTGCCCGTGGGCCTGGCCTGGCAGGGCCCATGGCGGGGCAGGGCCCATGGCAGGGCACGGCAGGGCTGTGGGGAGCTGGACACTGGCAGGCCCTGCTGCGGCATCGCTGGGGAAGGGGCTGACGGCCCCAGGTGCTGACATGGGGTCCTGGACCGTGGGGAGTCCTGACAGGGAGGTGTGGGGCCACGGCTTGTGCAGACCCTCAGGGCCCTGACAAATATTTTCAATTTGTCCTCAGAAAAATGGTGTGTGTGGAGAATCCAGTCACATAATCACAAAATCCTATAATTCAGGTACACAGGGGAGCACAGAAAGGACTGCACAGGCAATTATAATTTTACCATAGCCTAACTTTTGACTGCATTGACTGTTTGATGTTCTAATATACTTTTTGTACATAATGTGTATAAAATAAAAATAGGTTATCCAAATGACTCAAACACCAATAAAACTATATCAGCAATACATAATACTTAGAATGGGAATAATAAATATAATACTCTGAGAATTAAAATATCACATACAAATAATGGCTTCCTGTTTTGGAAGCTTACACATGTACTGAGAGCAACTAGACAGCTGAGCAGTATTTATAACACACTTTTCCTAAGATTGAAAGCTTTAACATAATAACAGTGACATCATACTTTAGTCTGCAGTTACAAACTGCAGATCTGAATGGACGAACTTCTATATTTGTCTTGTAAAGCTTTACACGTAACTCAGTTAATTCTTCCGAACCTTTGCAAAATTCTGCAGTTGGTGGCCCATAGAACAACCTGTAAGCTTTCTTGAACAGAATTTGTTTATAGCACTGTTCTTGCCTGTTTAAAAGAATATATATATACACACATAACAAAGAGTATATATACAGCTATTGGTACATAGGAAAACTAATCTGGCTCACATGAAGCCTCAACATAGAACTAGTTCTGCAGACACTTCACTCTTCCCTGAGACCTGTCTCTTGTAGGACCAACTGACAGTCTTGTGCTTGCACCTGCTTTCCATCTCAGGTGCCTTGAGTTACAATCACAGTCATAATAATTGAGGTGGTAGACTCAGGGATCACTTCATCAGATCTCTCTCTAGAAGAAGTGAGTTTTTAGAAATCTGAACATCATAGAACACATTTATCTCTCATTTGTGAGTGATGATAATCATTTGAAGTGTTTGTATGATTTGCATTAATCAGTTATTTATAAGACTAATTAAATGATGCTCTTTGTATGCCAGAACAATTGCTTTTGATTTTTTTCCTTTGAGATCAATGCTATGCCACCATGATGAATATTATGACACAATGACAATGTCTCTACAACTACGGATGATTTTCTAAGCATACTGCTAAAAGTAGTGGAGATGTTCCTGACTGAAGGACCTACAGCATCTCAAACCTTTCACTGCTATTATTAGTGTTAGCTCACAAAAGTTAAAAAACAAAATTACTAAACAGTGATCAGGATACTTCGACCTTTTGCTTTCTCCCTGTTCTGTCCTCTTAAGGTTAACTAATGGACACTTATCTGTAATCAGCTATATTGGCTTTACTTTACCTATGCATTAATTTATACTGGGAAATTTCTGGTTTTCCTTGTACCACAGCAGGAGTCAAGATACGTCCCCTAGCTCTTGTAAGCCTTTAGCATCTGTTTTGCAGTTCAGTCTTGCAAAAATTCTAGGCAATGCTATGGTTTTTAACTGTACTTAGCTATAATTTGGGAGCTGTGACTGTTCTTATGCTTCCTTTATATGTAGTCTTTTATATGTTAAAGAGATCAACATAAGATTCAAAAAACATCTGAAGCTTCAACAAGAGTAAACAGACTACCAATAAATGTTGAAAAAAGAATTGACTACAAGAAAATATATCAAGTGTAACCAGAGAAAAGGAAAAAATTACTACAGGAAAATGTATCCATCACAATCAGTGAAAAGGAAAATAATCAAAGATTTCTATATAACAGACTAAGTGGTTAAGCTAATTAGTGTGAAATGCAATTTGTATTCTACAGTTCCAGAAACAAAAGGAGTCCAAAAGGAATATGACATATTAATTTTTTGTTTTACAGCTAATCCTACCACACACAACAAACAAACAACAACAACAAAAAAAAAAACCCTACCCCAACCCCCTCAAAAAAAAAATTGGGTAACTTTTGTTGCTGTTCATTATAGCATGGACATGTGTGACAGAAAAGTGAGTGCATGGACAGGTATACACACAAATGCATTCATGGCTTTAAGACTTTTCCAGTGTTATTTGACATTTCAAAAGATATCCCTTAAAATTTATTTTCTTTCATCTATTTTTCATGTCTCAAGTTCATATCATGAAACATGCTAAAGCTTTTTTTAAATATTATTATTTTCTTACTTTGACTGTCCGCATAGTTTAGTAATCTTTTTCTCCTACTATAGATTGCCTGCATCTCCTTTGGGCAGCAAGATATTCTGACATAGTATGTAATTTTTTGTTTTTCCTGCAATTCCTTATCTTCTTCAGAGGAAATTGATTTTGTTTTACTTTTTATCATTCTATTAAATGATTGTTTTTCTCTGGAAATGGATTTTTCTGCTTTTGACTTGACTTTATTTTTGTGGATATAGCATATTTTTTGGCTGAGATTTGACTAACATGCTTTTTGTGTTGAGCCTTAAACTGTCAGCACAAATACATTAAAACATAAGAAGAAAAAGAAGCATAGTAGCATTTAAAAAGTAGTAAATAAAACGAGTAATCTATCCAGATAAAATGTTAGTCCTACAGGACATATAATTCACTGCCATATTTACTTGCAGGAATTTTATTTTCCTATTTCTCTGATAATCAGGGCAGAGTTGCTTGTTTCAGTAGAATTTCTTGGAAGAGAAGACTTCAGCTCTTGACATGCGACTGGCTTCCATCTTTCCTCCACTTGCTTCTAAAGCCAGAATTAATATTTCATCTACCATAGAATTTGATAGAAAGAATTTATACTTATATTGTTACCTTAATCTCAGGTCATAGATATTACGTAGCATTAGCACTGTAAATATATAAAAAAAAAAACAGTCTCTTTGGACAATTGTGCAAAATGATGGTGGGAAAAGGGACATAGCATAGCTGTTTCTTTCCCCACCCCCACCCCCACATATGTCTATAGTAGTATTTCAATGTACTACTTTGATATTTTTCCTGAGAGCACTGACTTAAACCAAAAATTTTGCCAGCGATAAACACGTAGAAGGTAAAGCCATATAATAAGACTCAGTGAAATAACAGTGAGTAAACTACTTGCTCAAACCAGCAAAAATACCCTTTCTAACTATCAAAATGCACCCTTCCCAGGCCTGAAGAGTAAACTAAACAAATGGGTGATCCTGGATTTACAGAGGAAGGGATGGACTGGGTAAATAGCTGTGGATGGCTGTCTGCCTGTAACACAGCACCATCACATGAATTAAAGAGAACAAAACTACTGATGCCCAAGACAAGGGTGTGGTGATGGAAATATTTTATTAATACTTGAGACAAGGGTGGAGTGATGATGTTGGAAACATTCTATACTTTTTGCAGACTAGTGTCATTTTCCAGACTAATGCCATATTCCACTTTTCTGTGATGTTTTCCATTAAAAGATGAAGACACATGGCATGAATGGAAACGTGGTGATAGTTTTAGTGAAAAGACTGTGAGCCTGATGCTAGGCTTGTCAGTCCGTGCAACAGAGGATTATATGCCATGCTCACCTCTGCTGCATGTGACAAGATCGGAGGAGAGGAGGAAACTAGCAGGTGGGGAAAGCAAAATCCATATAACACAGTGAGAGCTTTATTCTTAGTAGAGCTCAAAACTTGGGCCTCTTGGGCTTTTGTCTACGTAACTATCTATAATAATGAACAGTGTGTGCATTTCCCTGTTCAAAATAATACTGTTGGAAAAGTCACCATAAATGAGAGAAGGAAAAATACTGCTGGACAGGCATTGATCTTCTCTGTATTCAACAGCTACTGGAGCAGTTTCAAGGGTGCTCAGGTGGACAGCAATGGCCAAAAGATTAGATTGTAACTGGTCTGTGTTGTCCAAGGCTGCCCTGACAAAGGTCTATGAAGATGTGGGTCATCTAACAACTTTCTGGGCACTTGGGGACACAGTTTTAAAGGAGATGACTCTCCGGTGGGGTGGGGTGGGGCGAGGTGGGGCAGGGGGTGGGGGGAAGAAAAGATAAATCCTGAAGCCATTTTATGTCTTTATCCACAGCCAAGGTCAAATACCTCTTGCTTTTCTGTTAGCATTGCTTCTTAGGACTATGGAAAGACAGGGATAAATTAGAGTGATGATGAATGACAAGTGGGCTGGGACAGCTGGCAACTAAATCCCAAGAGAGGTAGTGTAACATAGTCCTCTGTGATGCAGGGGGCATTTTTCCTGCAGCCCTTTTTATTTCTAGCAAGTCAGAAAAGGAAGTTAAATAAATTACAGGATTGGAACTTTTAAAGAGACATAATGGAGCCTAATGTGATGATATGCTTTCTACCTTACCAGCCTACTGGAAATATGTTCCCTCTTTTCAGTAGGGACATTCTTGAATATTGCTCATAACCAGAGGGCCTCAGAAATATGTAAGACCAAATGGTCCTCGAGACTTTTCATTTGAGTTAGCTCCTCTAGTTATATCTCCAAGTATCCTACAAGAGCAAATCAAATGAAAAAAAATGTAAATTCACTCCTGAGGTCTCTGTAATAGAGACCTTTAAGAGAACAGTATAGGTGCAGCCTCAGTCCTTGGTGTTTTGTTTGTGCATCCTGCCCCAATCTGAACAGCAAAGTGTCTTGCACACATCTGTACTACTCAAGGAAGCTTTTGGGAAGGGCTAGGGGAAAGATTTTGCTGTAAGCATGACCGCAACATTGCAATCTTTGTCCATAGCTGTCAAAAAGTTAACATAAGTGTGCATTGTAATGTGAAAAGTTAACTGCATATTTGCTTCTCTATTTAAAATATTTGGAGGTGGTGAGATTTCTCAAAAATTATTTTGTCATTGTGCTTGAAGAAAACTTTAAGGGTTTTTTTTTTTAAAGCACATTCTGGCTCAGTAACTAGAGGTTTATATAACTTGCAGTGAATGGACCTGCACTTAGGTCAGTATCATTTAAAGATACATTTCATAAGCTGCACTTTTTTGGTGGTTGTGTTGTTAAGACTGTGACTGAGGGGGGGAAAAAAAGTATAATGAGAAAGGATAAATATATATGTAAAATGCCAGTTTTCTGCACCTGTTCAGCCAGAAGAAAACAAGTGATTGTCAAATAACGTACAATTAATTTTTTTTTTTTTTTTTTCATTTTCCTCTGGCTGGGTAAGAACTTGTGTATCTTTTGTGATGTGTAAATAGCTGCTTTACTGATTGTATGCATGCAAAGTATGTGCACACTCAGGGCTTCAGATTTATAAAGAAAAAGGGAAAAGGGCAAAAGGAAAAAATATTTCTCTTAATACTGAATTTTAATTCTGGATAAATTAATTTGTCATCTTGACAAATGCCTATACTTCTTAATTTGGAAAATTGAAATTAGAGAGAAGCAGAATTTTTTTGGGGGTAGTAGTTTGTTGTAGAAGATGGTACTGCAGTTGGATGAATGATTGAAACACAGACTGAAGTTCTCTGTTTCCACAGAGCTTCCTCCATTCCAAGCAAATATTATAATCATCACAATATTATGGAGTCTAGAGTCTTCTACATATTCAGCTGAAGGATGGTTTGAAATGGGCTTATGATTAAATTTTAATTTACTTTTTTGGTATGAAGTAATTTCATAAAACAAGTAACTGACACTATGTTCTACTTACAAGCAGTCAGAAGGTATAAGAAGATGTTGTACCACTCCACCTTCAATACTGCTGAAAATAATGTGACTTTCAGAGTAGTATTTGGAAAAATTGAATTAGGTGAGAAGCAGAGATTATATCCGCAGTCCTTGAGAACAAGGTGGTATCATAAAACTTGCATGCACACATTCAGTTCTTGATCTTCTGAGCCTCAACAACGCACTTACAGACCTGGTGAAAGTGATGGAAAAACAAGTCTGGTTACAAACTATGCAAACTTCCGTTCACTGTTCGGTTAATATACCAAATTTTGTACTTGTGATGTGGTCTCATAATACACAGAAATAAAAGCTACTTAGAATCATAGAATCTTATATGGGAGAAAGTATTCTATAAACAGTGAAACACCATTCTCATTTTAAAGAAGATACCACTAGTTTCATTCTTTGTTACTGCTCTGGTCCTTGCAAAGGTCTACTTCTTCCATGCTGCAACCTTTCATCCAACAACTAATGGGCCCTTCTTGATTGTCAGCCACCTACAGAATTCCATATCAACGTATGAGGTCCAAAACAAATCTTTGTCCTACTATAGGCTGTGTCCATCACAAGGAGTCATTTCTGGGTGAAAACACAAGAGAAATGAAAGCAAGTTTCTGCTCACTGTACGACATGAACTTCTAGCGCTTTCTGGAAATATCTCCTAGTGACTTACTCATCTGACAGTGACACACAGAGGTACCTCACAAAGCCTACCTCCACCCCAAAGTTATCATGGCCAAAAGCCACCCTTACTTAGTTTGATTATATTCTCACGGTCTGCAGCTGTGTCAACACACTGAGCTCAAAATGAGCTTGCTAGCTCCTGTTAACTGTTTCTCTACCAACACAGTAGAGACATATTATGTTCCTGTTTCTGTTTTGTGGGCAGAGGCATACCTTTTAGGCTGGCTGACTGTTGTTCCATACTCTTCATCTGTTACTATTTTCAGTCTAATAGATGAAGCTATTCTGAGAACATAGCATTTTCCTTTGAGCACCAACCAGCTCAGCCTGTGGCTCTGAGAACAGTTGTTTCAATCACTTCAGCAAATTAATAGACAGAGAGGCCTTACACTCAAAAAAATGTCGGTCTCTGGTCTTTTTGTTTACTTTTATGCCAGTAAAAGAAGAGATGAAGGGCAGTTTTACTTTGCAAAAAAACAATTTCTTCAGACCTGGCACACCATCATCTCCAGAATGTCAGTGATTTGTTTTGCACACTCAGAGAAGGTGGTATTACGCATACCTCTCCTTGAAAAGGAGCCCTACACGTGTTCTCTTGCAGTTGCCTATGCAGAGAACAAAAAATGTTCCATGCACTCCACACCTACTATGGAGCCATCTAACATGAATATTGAAACCGTACTTTTACAGCTGGTTAGAGATGACAGCTCAACTCAATTAAAATGGAAATAAAATGGAAAGCAAGCCAAACGTAGTATTAGTAGAGAGAAGCGTTTTTTGCTTTCTAGCTAAATGAAATTCACTTGTAGCCAGTAAAAGAGTATCAGTAATAATATGTAAGAATGCTGACTGATAAGGACTACTTAAGAGTTACTACTAGAGCTTATGTAAAATATGGTTTAATTGATACAGGTCTGATATGTTTATATTCACATTCACATCTTTCTGGAGTGTTGAAATCCAAGGATTTTGTTTGGGCCAATCATTTGTTTTCGATGTTTATTCTTCTTTCTTCACTGTTTTTACGGTCTTCTTAAGAAACATCCCTTTCTTTTCCAGATCGGTTATTTCCATTCCAATAGACACTGTTTTTTCCCAGTTTCTTCCTGATTCCCAGCCAAAGAGACTTACTTGTTTATGACTGTAATTGTATTTGTCAAAAGCATCTGTGATTACATCATCAGTGATGTCTGTATATTTCTGGGAATAGACTTTCTGAGTTAACAGTCCTGGCTGGAAGACTGCACCTTTATACACAAATTAAAAGTGCTAGAGAAGTGCGGTATTTTTAAAAAGTTAAATTTTTCTCAGAGAGTAATGGATCCAGAAAACTAGAAGTTAATTTAAAAATCGGGAAGATATTTTCTCCCCAGTTTCACTTAGGTCAAAACTGGATCTAAACTGCATACATATATACCAGAAAAAAGCATAAACCAAACCCCAAACAAACAAAAAAACCCTGCAGAAACCCCCCAACACCTTCCCAAGTAGAGAGGTCTTTGTTTCACTGTAGAAATGTTGACAAAATATTATATTCTCTTTCATGTTTTTCTCAGAATCAAGAGCTTCATGTAGGTAAGAGCTGCATTTGTTAATTTTCTAAACAGCAGCTGCACAGTGAGACAGAAATGCTGCTTGTGGGAGGAGGTAGGCAAAAGAGAGCAATAGCATTTATTTCCCCCAGGAAATATTTAAAAAATAAAATTGTTTTGGTGGATCTCTTGCACTTCATTAAATTTAAATTAAAGGCAAAAAAAATTTCAACAACTGCAGTGGCTGGCCATCTGTCCAAATAACAGCTAGGAATAAAAATGTACTGACCCTTTCCCATCTGTATTTGTCAATGGTTTGGGAGAAGTACATAATGCTGTCTCTCTGATCAACACTGAATATTATACCCATTTTCATTTACATAAGCTGTGAGGGCAAACTCATGCTGATAAATAATTATTTGGTCACGGAGCCCATTATTTAATTATTTTTCATAAGTGACTGGGTTTTCCATAATATTAATTTTAATAACTTGACTAAAAAATAACAAAACAGGATGAATGAATGTTTGTATCTGTCCTATGAATTTATCCAACAAATAGGAAAAAAGGTGAACACAGTGAGTGTATATATTGCTCTCTGAAGTGACTTGCAACAAGGAACCAAATGGACAAATCAGTCATCTAGACTCAACATTCCACCTCCTCAATAACTCTTTCTCATTTAGCTGTGACACAGGCTGAAGACCATTATAAGTGTAGAGGATGGTACAAACTATCCCTTGCCAGTTTCCAGGAAATTAGTGATACATTACTATGTGTGTGACACACAAGAACTAGGGCATCAACAGTGTTAAATACACAGTAAAACAAAACGTGGGTGCTGGGTTGCTGGAAGATCCAAAAATGTCTTTTACAGTCATGATGTGAAAAGAGAGCTTTGGCAATCACTGTATTGGCTCCTTCGCAGCTCAACACCATGTTGCTGTGAATTTTGGGGTTAGGCTGACCCTTTGCAAACACAGACTGGATATTTCATTGCCAGCAAGAACTACTAAAGCCCGTTAGTATATTAGGGCATTATGGTCTGCACTTTTGACTGTTTAAAGAGCACTAATTCATGGTTGTCTGAAAGCAATCAAAATTAGCTTGCCAGTCTTGGAACTGAGTTAGAATATTGGTAAAAAGTGATTAGCACGCTTGGGAGAAGGAGGAAAAAAAGGCTTATTTTTGTAGAAGAATTTCTGTAGAAATGTCATCTGCTTGTGAAAGCACAGCAGGGTTTTTCTGCAGATTTTTATTATTATTTATTTATTTCCTCATTCCGCCTAGATCATATATGCAATTTGTTTAAAAAGAAGGGGGTAGGCCAGAGGTAAACAGGAAATTATTGTAACCATACTAAATAACAAATGAGAGCTCAGATGTGTACTTCAATTTTTGACCACTTCTGCAAAATAAATAAAGAAGTTCCTGAAAAATTCTGTTAACAATATATACTAATGGTTTATGAATAAAGTCATAAAATTACACCATTGGAGATTTGATTTATAATCCTTAAGGGTATGCTGAAATACAAGAAGTGTAGGGCATTCTGTGGTAGGAGTAAAGGCTGAGAAATAAACCACCAAGGCTTCAGATATTAGCAGCTGAACCTGCTGAATTTGTACCTACTGAAAGCTTGATGTGTGATAAGAAATGAGATTTTCTGCTATTTAATGTTGTTTGAATCTTGATTTTCATTTCACACCTATCATCTCTAATTAGAATTGGAAACTGCAAAGATATATACCTCGGGTGTTTTGTAGCCCAAGGAAATAAGCTCTAGATACATACTTTATTTTCATTTTTCACACTTTGTCCCATTATTAACAGATATAACTATATTGATTAAGCAACAAATCGGAAAGTTTAAACTCACTGGAATTCTCTAGTGAGCCAAAGCTACCATAGGCTTGGCTAGGTTGTGTGGCAATGTCAAGTTGATGGCTATGTCTCTAGGAAGCTAGTAAATGTAATCCAATGTCTTTATTATATAGGTCACTCAAGGATCACTCTGAGTGTTAAAATAAAATAAAACTTAAATGAAGATGAAATTCAGAGAAAAAAAAAAAGAAAAAGATACATTTGGTTTCATAACTTCCTCTGAGAGGTAGAACCAATTCTCTGGGCAGCTTCAGAATTCTTTTCCTGTTGACAAAAATACCTGTATGTTGCAGCTATGTAAAAGTATACAAAGGTAACCACCCAAATAAACAGGATCACTGCACCAAAGTTTCCTGTTAAGGGTAATTTTCTTGACTTGGACTAGAAAGATTCAGAGGGACATTGTTGTTTAAGTTTAGGTTTTGTTTTAGTTTTTTTATTAACAAAAAAGGCAAATAAATACAGCTGTAAAGCAGCTATTTTTTCATTCATTGTATATTATTTTCTAGAATTTTTAGTATGTACCGTTCTTGCTGTAAGCTCATCAGTCATGAAAATGTTTTAGTTTAAATTACTTTAGATTGTATGCAGTACATCTAATTCTTCTTTGAAACTTCACATTAGTTTCTAAAACTGTTCAGCACTTGAACTTTTCACAGGAAACCACAGAGAGATGAAACTTAGGAAAAATTAATTACTCATTCCTAGGAAAACAAAAATACCTGTGTATCCGTGAGTTAAGCTGAATCTTACATCTCACATCTACAGGGTGTTATTAGTTATACTAGTGATTAGTAATGTCACATTGTCTTGCATTTTGAAACTCCAGTATGTTAGTAAGTGGTTGTACAGAATAAGAGGTGTAATGGCAATTTGCTTCATTGTATTATCTGCTGTTTTACATGTCTTACATGTGTAAAATATATTACATTTTAAAATGCATTTCTCCCTGACCAGTGTTTATTTAACAAGGATTTTCTAGTTTCTGTTCACCTCTGCTTCAGCCTGGAGGAATGAAGACAGGTAAGCTTTTAAAAGCTAAAAAATAATATTAAAAAGACACAACCCTTTAACATAATTTTATACAAGCTTTATAATATCTGGGATGGTTAATCTGACTCCCAACTGTTCATAAATGAACTAAAAAGAAATAAACTCTTATTTAGGACACACTTCATGAGGAAATCCTATTATGAGTTCACTGGTAAAACTTCCATTTACTTAACTAAGTCTAGTTTTTCAACATCTGTGTGAAAAAAAATATTCCATCAGCTCTTTAAGAGCTTTAAATCTAAAAGATTCTTTAGTTTTCATCTAAAGATAAACAAATAAAAGGTCCTTCTTAAGGAGAATCAAAATACTTGTGAAAATTGTGTATGACTGTAAGACTTTAATGATCCAAACAGTCTCCATTTTTATAATAAATTTTTATACTATGAGCTCACTTGGTGCTACATATATCTGGGTAAAATTACCATGACAGAAGCAGTCTTACAACTAACAACCTATGTCCATCCAACAGAGCTTTGTGCTCCCAATGACTAAATTACAGAGAAGTCTCTTCCCATTCATCATCATCCCTTGATTTATCCAAGGCTTACGGGGCAGAGGTAGGCCATGAGTGTTTCATGTTTAAAGGTATTTGCTAACTCTCCATACTTAGTCTAAATATTTTTGAACTTTAAAACTGTAAACATTTATTAAGTCTTTTAAAAACGTAGTTATGCCTTCAGGAAAATAATTACCTGTTTCACTAAATCTGACACAATCAAATTAAATTCACTGCAGCACAGAAAGCCCTTGAGGTACCCAAACGATAAACATCACTCTATGTGCAACTGGAAAACAATTTTTCAGTTGATATCAAAGTTACTTAAAAGGACTTAGCTCATCACTAAAACAAATCAAATACATGTTGATTTTATCTTTGCCATAGTAGAACCAGAATATCAATTACAGAAAGGAGCAAAAAAATTGTTTTGATGAGTAAATTAATATTGGGACAGAAAAATTATATTGGGAGTATGTTTCTATGGTGCCATGGTAACACTTTTACAAAGTGGCTTCTGCTGGAGGGGCATTTTCAGATAAAGCATATAAATTAGGATGCCCCCAAGGCATAGTTTTTCATTCTATGTGAAACCAAGAAAGTATTATATGTCTAAAAGGAGTCTGCAGGGACAAACAGGCTCATGCTTAGTTAAGGGGAAAACTGTCACAGGGATGGAAGTTAGATACATGATCTTGATACCCAGCAGGGAAGCTGGGCCAATATCACTAGTAATAAAACCCCATCAAACTCAGCATGTAGTTCAGCCCTTGGTTGGAAACGCTGAGTGACATTGACAAAAAATGTTCCAAGGGTCATCTGCAGAATTGTTCAAAGTCAGATGTGACCTTTTTTAACTTGCTGTATCAGAGTTAAAGAAAGTAATGTAAGGAACACTAAACATTTACCACAGAAAAAGAGAATTTAAGAAGAAAACAGTGTGGAAGTCTACCCACATATGAGACCATCAGTGCGTTCTCAGTTATAGTTAACTGAGCAAAGGTAACCTAGCCAAACAGCAGACTCTGACCTCTGCACCCATACTTCAGGAAGAAACCTACTGAAAGGTACAGGATTTAGAAGAAAAGAAAAATTATTTACAACTGAAGATCCTGCTAATAGATTCCATGATTCTGAATTAAAATGTTAGCAGATACTACTCAAGTCCTACTCTGATAGGTATCCAAAATGACTGCTTTAACATTGGGATGAAAAAGAACAGCAAAGCAAATAAGGAATGGAAAATCTGAGAAATAATCCCATTTTCATTAGATGACTTCATGATACCTGAAACAGAAAATGCAGTGGGGCTATTGCAACCACTCCTGAAGAATTTGCATTCTTTTTTAACACACCCTGTTGTGTTTCTATGAAGCAGTTTCATTTGGAATCTTTCCAAAGTTTATTTGGATTTAAAATAAATTAATATTGCTTTTTGTCCTAACATTGCTCTTGCTTTCTTTCTCTTTGTCTACTTTTCTACCTCCATTCTGTTCTTTCTCTTCTCCATTCACATTTAGCTGGAAGACAATAGACTCAAAATAGGTACTTTTGCATTTCCTTCACCAGAAACATTAAGTGACATGTATTAAAAGAATCATTTTGACTCCCATTTCTTCGTTTCTCCAGAGATAAGGTTAAGTAGCTGCAGAGTAATTTAATATGCCTGGACTGTTTGAAATCAAGGGTTTATTCCAGTGTTTCATTTTATAGCCATAAACACTACTGGGTTTGACAAATTGTTTTTAAGTGAAAGAACAACAGATGTCTTGCAGCCCTCACCACCAGCAGCTAATTTGGCTAGCAGAGTCAACACTGTAAAATCCCTTTGTGTCTATAATTATCTCATTCATGTGATTACTGGCATGGTCTGGCCAACCTTACCAAAGTCAATCATAAGAGCTGGACACAACCTGATGGAAATGCTAATGAAAAGTCAGCCTTTGCTAATGTAACTTCTGTCAGTCTCCAGAAATAACTTAAGGGTTATTGACTGTAAAAGCCGGGGAACACGAGCAGCCTCTGTGATGCATAAGGATGACTGAATTGAAAAGTACTAACTTTTTTGGAGTCTATATAGCTATTGCTGGTAGGTGTTGATGGTTGTCAGAGATGTGATTATATAAATGTATCTGAGTTAGGGTGTAGAAAACTATATGGACAGCTGAAATACTGGCATTAGACCCTGGGGTAAATACTTGTGTTGGATCCACTATCTGCAATGACTAAAATAGTATTGGAATCTGACAGTCTAATGCCAGCTTAGATTGGTTTATATGAGCTGTGAAGTCATACCTTTGCAGACAATATAGTCTCCTGTGAATTTTCCAGTCATGGAAAGGTTAGAAACACCTATGTGCTTGGTTACTCTCTGTAAACATGTGTCTCACGCAGGCAATTACATCCAGAACTGTATAGTTGCCTTGAAACAGAGAGAAGCTTGTGCTCCAAAGTTTCTTTGGGCAGGTGCTTTTTCAGTCCTAGATTCACAAATGTTCTGTGATTGAACTCAGGGCTCAAGATTTTGAAGTAAATTCCTGTATGGCAAAACTTAATTGCATTCCAGTCTCACTATTCCTTCTACTCTCTTCTTGCACGTGATTCACTTCTAGTCAGTTGGGTATTGGAGAAAGGTGGTTTTATCAGCCATCTGGGGCTTGTGTACAATGCAGCTTTGCACCAATGCATAAAGCCCTGATCCACTGCAGAAGGTTAGCTGTCCTTTCAGATTCATGCTTCCCCTGCAACGCCTGCACTGCTTTCCAATGTAAGCGCAAAGTGCCTTTTGTATGCAATCCCTTGTTGAATATGTCACCATTTCCTCCATTTCGTAATTTGAAATGGTATGGCCTGGACAAAGGTCCTTCCATGCCTTCTTAATGACAACAACCATACTGCTTAGGGCAGCGTTGTGTAACTGCAGCTTTGCTAAATCCCACTTTCAGATTGCCTAAGTGATTCATGTAAAAAAAAGGAGTTTGATTTTTGGTTAAATGATTTTGTTAGTTATCTCTTTTTGCTCTTTCTGATCAGTTTAGTCTATACTGTTCATGTTTCTCTCTTTTTTCTCTTCTTGATTCCTTTTTCTGTTGTTTGTTCATGGCCTTCGCAGTTATGCTGTTTGATGTGTTTACTGACAAGGACTCAAAATGGAAGGGGCTGAGCTGTGAAGGTAAAATATTTCTGGAGGTTAAAGTTCCCTCAATATAATTCAGTCTATGCTATGTCTCTCTTTTGCTTCCACAGCAGTTGAAATCAAAAGGGACAAAGACAAAGCATTTATAGAACACTATGAGAAAGTAGAAGTAATTTGGGCTTTCTGGAGAGAAAGAAGAAGAAGAGTAGCCTTTGTCTGGAATACATAATGATTTACTTAATTCCTATGCCTTTTCTTTTTGAGACTTTTTCAGAAAAACAGGAGGAACAGACATCCTCAATATGACATAATAGATGGAGTCTGTATGCCAAATAACCGCTCAATGATTATGCTAATTACACTGTTTTGTGGTGTTGGTTTTGCCAAGTAACTTTGCAAAATAGAAGAAAAACATGAAAGAAAATAAAAGTTATTTATTCATTTTTCACAAGTGTTTTGGTATGTTTCTCTGGAGATCAGTCCTGGTATCCTAGGAACTAATGCTGTGAAAGGGTGTTTGGTAGAACCAGGTGCTAACAAAAGTGTTTCAAAAAGGGCATTAAGGAAAATTAAAAGCCTGAGCTGCGCTGAGCTATGCTTTCAGGCCTGAAACTGGTAAGTGTTTTCTACAGCTGGCACTTGGCTCTCAGCTGTCTAAATCATCACTGAAATGTGAGTTGGAACCTTGTGGGACAGCACTAGGAAAGTGAACTGCAACTTTACAGTTACTATACTGTGTTGCTAGGTCCACAGTGACAATGCAGTGGTGCACAGTGGACATCACAGTGTATGACAAGGTACTGAAATGTACTTCGGGCAAATTCCCTTAGTATGGTGAAGTGGTCTTTGAGCAACACTGCAGGTGCTATTGGGTATGGTGTAACTGTGAACAGAAGTGTTTCATGATGTCAGCTAGTATCAGTCTAAACAAGGTTTATAATGATTTACAGCATCCCTTTGGTCCCAGTGTATGTAAATACAGCGATACACATAAAAGGCAGCTTCCTCACTGGTACCTGTTCAATATCAATATTCATGTGGGTAATAGTGATACACTATCAATATGCTGCTTTATCCAGCAGCATTTAACTTGCCTGGTGCATCACTTAAAAACAGGATCTCCCTTTCAAAATCTTACAATCTTATTAAAAGTCAAAGTGTAATAGAGCACTGCATGGCTGAGGGGGCAAATGAGGGGAAGGAAAGGGATCCTTTATTGGGCCATACATATGGCTGTTTGCGTGCCATGATAATTCAGAAGCTGTTATTGTCAAGAACAAATAAATAAATATGTATGCACATCTGCCTAGGTGTTTTCGTTTCCGCATTCTTAAAGCCCCATCAATGCGAAATTAACATGAGTAAAAACACATTTCTCTTCCTTTCCCTTTCATAATTTTAAAATCTCCATATAGGTCACCTCAGCACTTCCTCTTACACTATGCTGTTGTCCAGAAAAATTATGAAAACAACATGATGTTAAAACAAGAACAATAATCACTGTTATTCCTGGAGCACTAAGAATAACAGCGTTTATTGTCCTTGTGCTGACATTGTTTCTCTGTTACTGTTCTGACTTAATGCTTTGTGCTTTTGCTGCTCCCACCCCAGTGAGCTTTCAGTGCACGTTTAGTTACTAACCCTTTAATGGCCAGAAGCCTTGATTTGTTTTTACAAAATCTAATGCAATGTAAAATGAGGTAAAACACAAACCCTTTTTGGATCCCAGTAATAAAGAGGTCTTCAGGGGGTGCCTCACATTGTGCGAACTGTGGACAGATGGAAATTGGATGTAATGAGAGTTACTCCTGGGGAGAGTCTGTCAAAAATGGGAAGAAGGAAATACATTTGAGAGAGGGAAGTTTCCAGACTGTACAACATGCTTTATATGGATAAAGAGGTGGAAGTAAGACTGTTCTAGCATAGAAAAGAAGTTCATAGAAACCTGCAGTCAGAGAAAAATTCACTCTTAGACATCATACACAGGACAAAGGGATGCTAGAACAATAGGTAATTTTCTTTCTGTCAGCCTCTCTAATGAGTGTAAGAATAACAATCCAAACACACTTCTAGAACAATATACATGAGTGATTTAAAAAAACAACAACCAAAACATTCTTCCTTTACTCAAAGGCTTGAGCTATCAAATACCCTCATCTCAAAGCTAAGAGAAATCTCTGCAGGGAGAAAGTGTTTGCTTTTCCTAGCACTGATACCTCTGAGGTGCTGGGAGTGTGAAACAGATCCTGTTGGGGCCTCTCTTTTCATCCTCTGGTTTCAGCTGGTGCATGGCACTGGACTCCCTTTTTTCCCCTTTTCCTATTATCACCATTTCTACCTTAACTGTTCAGGCAGTGAGGCTTCTAGAGGAGAAACTCTCACTGTATATTATTACTACACGTGGCAAAACGAGGCCTTTTGGCACTGCTTTAAGAAATATGTTCCAGTACACTAGTCACTGTAGATTTATGTAAAATAATATTAAAAACACAGGAGGAAGGTGCTTCAAAATACTTGTATCAGTTCAGGACCAACAAATCAGAGGCTGTACTAGTCCATATTTCCTGTTTCTTTACTTTTACAAAATTTCCTTTCCTTTGGTTTCTGCCAGCTATGCAAAGATCTTTTTTAGCTCCATCTGTTTTTACAGATCAAAACTTATGGGTCAGGTTTATACAGATTCTCATATAGAGCTGTGAGATGCTTGTTATGTCATATGTTTAAAATTTTTGACTTACCATTTAGAGATTAGCTTTGTTGGAGGGAAGGGGTTGTAGATTAAAGCTATTGGTGCCTGTGTACCGCTGTGGGTAGGAACATCAGACTAACTTAAAAGTATGTGATCAGGTTGTCCTCTAGTGGCTGCCCAAGAGAAGATCTAACCATAAATTTCACGACAAATGTTGCTGCAATGGAAATTAGTGTAAGTCCTTGCAACTTTTGTTTCTACAAGGTTTTGATAACCAGAACACAAAATTATCAATCTCTGTGTGATTTCTATTCTAGTGGCAGACCCTACAAACCTTTTTCTTATCTCTTCCTGAATTAAGCCTCGGAATAACATCCTACATTGTGCTTCTGGAAGATCTTTATGGGTAGAAAAAAACAATTCCACACTTCCAGGCTTTTTTTGCAGGGATGAAACAACCCTCTTCTGAAATTCTGTTTTCCTATTATAGTTTTACCCTCTGTGCCAGTGGTTTCAGTGCTTTGGCACCAGCACAAGTATGTCTTCCTGGGAGAGAACAAATGTAGTGGGAGATGGGAGACAATTTCTCCCTCTAATTCTGCAGGAGAGCATACTGTGCTCCTTCATGCAGCCCCACTGGCTGCCGTGCAGATACCCTCTTTATGGTACTGAATGAGGGTCTTCTATCCACTGGGGAGCTGTCTGTCAGGGCTTTTGACGCTTCTAATGACCTGAGCGAGGTCTTAGACTCTGAGATTTATTGGGAGCAATGGGTTTTCTGAACATACTGACATTGGTATTCAGACCACTGTAATAATTTCCGTTAAATTACATAATAGAGATCTTTTACTCTGTTATTTTAAAATGGAAGCCCCAAATATAAACCAAACAGAAACAGAAAAAGAAACCACATGTTTCTGAAAAAGAAATATTTATTCATAAATGCATGCTCAAATCGAACACCGAAACACCCACAGGACTGAGATTTCTGAAGGCAGCTGAGAAATCTTTCTCGGTGGAATTTATGGAGCTTATGGGCTGCCCATTGGCCAATCAGTAATACCTGGCATCAGAAGAAATGGAAGCTGAATCAGGCATCAGACAGGCTACAAGGCCTGGGTTTTCTATGTTTTTCTCGATGTAAAGCTGCCTGTTAGTCAAGACACAGTTAAGACTTCTTATTGTAAAACAAAGGCAGCAATGAAAGTATTTCATCAGTGTTTTTGAAAAGAAGTTAGGATGCACAGTTTTTCATACAACAATGTACTTATTCTCCGTGTTTCACAAATGGTGACTACTGAGGCAGAGAGCAGTTAACTGAATTGCACAAGGTCACACCTCAAATCCCCACAGCAAAGGACCAAATGCACTGTTCAGTCCTGTGTCCTCTGGACCACCGGTTGTCCCTTCCCAGACAAGGAAAGTTTGTGTGTCTGTGTTAATTAATAAACAGAATGAATGTAGCAATACAACAGCCAGTGGCTACTGTACAAACATGTTCTATGTGATACTGCAAGATTAATGCTAACAATAGCTGGAGTATGGATCTATGAAGCCGTAGTATAGTGCAAAGCAGAGAAAAAATATCAAGCTCAACTGAAAAACAAACTGAAGATTCCCCTGAGCCAACAAGTGACATGAGAGAAAACGTTATATTATTTGCATTTAAGTGGGACTGTGCCCACAAAGAAGGCAGCATTAACTGGAAGCAGAAAGTGTCTAGCAATGGAGAATGTCCTCTAGTCATTGAACATTGTTCCACAAATAAGCCAAAAGTACTAGAAATCTATTTGTTCTTTTTTGCAGAATCAGCAGTCATGTACAACTATGCATGTTAGAGCAACATAAGGTTTTAATCTTTTCTGTCGTAATGAGGAGCTATAGTTATTGCTTTCAGTAAGGCATGTTGCATTTTTTAGAACATAACTTCCAAATTCCCCAAAAGTATCCACAGAAAAACATCTATACTCATGCATATTTATAGATTGCTACAGGAGACAGATTGCTCCATCTGACGTCAGCAGGCAGCATAGTTTAGCTTTAATAACCCCACGGTACCTCCTAACTGCTGCTTAGTTATTATTCTGCTCCTGCCAGTTACGTCTTTCTTGCACTTTGCTTTCTCTCAACTTCAGCAGCTGGGCCTCTATTAGAGTGCAGGCCTAAGGGAGCACAAAGAAAGTTTGAGCATTTAGTAATTGTGTTCTTTGAGAATTCCTACAGATAAAAATCTTCCCTCCTCCAGCTCATGATCTGGGGTGTTAGATAGCTGCTTACGCCCTGTACATGACATTGCTTCCAGCTGGCACTCTCACAACACGATCATCACTCTCTCCTGAGAGTACAGGATCTGCAAGATAACAAAACTAGTAATGGATTTCAAGCCATTGCCCTCCTACCAAACAATCTAAAAAACACGTCTAGGAGAAGGTGTTTTTTTCTTTCTTTTCCCTGCCAGCCCCTCCACAATACATTTTGCTGCAACTGGAAGAAACTTGTTTTTCTCCTTGAAAACAAAGAACAAATAGGAATTACTGGCAGTTGCTTCTCTTATTTTAAAAGTTCACAGACTGATAGGCAAAGGGATATAGAAAATCATCACAGAGGTGGTATAAAGTTTAGTGCAATTGCATATATGTATTGAGAAATAGAACACAGGAAAATGAAGCTTTTAAAAATCTACAGTACTCTTGAGTTCTGTCCAAACTATGAATTTACAGACACAAAAAAAGAAGCTGTACTGCAAAAGATAAACTATGAAGGTGCACAAAAACTTTAATAGCATAAGGCTGGAGCTTTAAGATTAAGAAGCCTGGTTGGAACACTTCTATCTATATTGGTTTTCCATTTAAAAAGCAACAACTTTTCAATAAAATTAAGTTTCTTTTAAAAAATACCTGGGTTTGTGGGAAAGGACCTCTTTCCATCAAAATAAACTGCATGAATACTGAAAAGCTGATAGAATATACTAATGGATACATACTGGAAAACAGTACTTCTGGAACAGTTGCAGGCTTTGTGTCTTACTGTCTCCAGCCCACGCAGACCAGTTTCAACACTGGACTAGTGTGGCATTACGGCCAGAGATTCCCATAATACCAAATGATGGGTTAGCAAGACAAGAGATCATCATGACATACGTTAATACTGTCTGAAAAGGGAACCTGGTCCATAGGTGAGAACAGGAGCAATGAAATATTTAAACTACAGTGTCTTCATCCATTTGGGCAAAGGAGAAACTGATATAATGAAATGTAGTGGATAATATTTTAAGATCTTATGCTTGGGTCAGTTAAAAGAATTGCACTTATGCTGGGTAGTTTTTGAAATGAGGTTCAGTTTTATATAAACTTGTTTTATTAGTGCAACAAAACTGTTGCAGAAAATAAAACCTCTAGAGTAGCTGTTGGAAAATTTCAGTTTTGCTGAACTGGCAGAAACCAAAAGTTGGATGGGCTAGTCCAAAAACCATGAAGAATAAATTTATCAATGCACATGAAATATATCAGTGTATTGTTGAAAGGCATAATGTAGCTATTAGTGAGTCACTCTAGTGACTACCACTTGGGAAAAGTAACCACAGGGAATGAAAATATATTTATGCCAGTTCATTCTTGCAAAAAAAATATTAATCTTTCGTAAGGCTGTACTCTCCCAAATGTCTTTTTTTCCCATACTTGAAGTGACTTTTCCTAATAATCTAGTATTGTTAGTAGCAGAAGGGCAAAACAGAGGGTAAAGTTTTTTGATGTCAGAAGCTTCAAATTTTAAATACAGTTTTAACAGTGTTCAGAAGCAGGTGAGAAAATATCTAACAACTAAATTCACAAATTATTGCTCTCCAGTGTTTTCATATCCAGATGATATTATGCATGACTGACTTCCATATCTGAAAATGTAATTTTGTTATAGAAATGAGATATCTGCTGTCTACAATTTTTTTTTTTAATTTGTATTTGTATTAAAAAATATTCCACAGTGCCACAGTAAAGGGCCTTTTGGATGGTAAGTATGGATTGATTAGAAAATTTGAAGAGAGTTTGTTTTCATTAAAGATAGAGTAATCTCTTCAAAATATTGGTATCGGCCAGGCACTCACAGAAATTGAAATTTTACAATTGCAGGAACCCAAAAAGGATAAAGAATGTTAGTGTAATGAGTCAGCTTTATGCTACAAGTCTACAAATTCGCCAGGCACACAGAGAAGATGAGTAGGAAATAACTGTTTATTGTTTCTGATAATAAAACATCTATAGGAACATCAAATGAAAATTATGTCAGGTGGTACAGTCAAGACAATAAAAATGAGATTTTTTTTTATTAAATGTGTAAACTGGAGTAAAGTACTGTAAGGTATCACGGATACTAAAACATGAATTCAAGAAATTACATCAGTTCAAAACAAAAAAAGGATCCATCCAGCACTAGCAAGCACAGAGCTATGATCAGTCGTGCAGGAAGTGTCTCAAGAGCAGATTGATGAAAGCTGGAAAGTTATTCCTCTGAAGTGTTTTTATCATATGCTTACTCATTCTTATTGTCTTTCCATAAAGTATCTGCTTCTGGCCCGTGACAGGTTACGGCCGCTGGGCATGATGGACTTTTGGTCTGCTCTACGAAGGATGTCCTTATAATCCTGCTCCCCACATGTTCTATTTAAACAGCAGCCACCATGTTTAGAATTTTAACCAAAGCCTTCCAGCTGAGCAAAGATATTGATTTATCCTTTATAAAATGTTATATGTTGCTTCAAGAAGATTATTTATAATAATTTATTTTTCAATAATATTATTGTTGGGGAATGTAAAAGCCACATCTTAAGTGACTTTGTTGCAATTTAATTCCTCCAAAATAACTTCAAGAGTATCTATTAAACAGTGGTGCCTTGTGCCAGAAACTTCAGTAGTGCAACATATCCCAGTATATCAATTCAATTGCTATTACTCAAGATCACTGCTCTTTTTTTCATCAGTTAAGAATTAATTCAAAATTGAGGGAAGTCCCAAGTTTTCAATGATACTTTAAAGATATATTTTACCTAAATCACATTTATTTAATGCACTGTTAATTAAGGATGTAAAGATGTCACTGAAATTAAAGGGAGTTCTTTAAAGTCATAAAATAATAGGAAATACAGTATTATGAATGAATTTTCTCCTGAACTATTTCAGCCTACAAGGATAAGGTCAATTCTGAAACCTTCTTGAGAGTCATTCAGCTGATGGAAGATAATAATTGCTTCAGTCACTGTGGTTTACTTGATCAGTCCAGGTACATTTGATACAGTAGACTGAAACAGTTTTATTCACCACTGTTTGAACAGATTATGTTAATCTGAGAAATGGCAAAGCAGCATGTTAAGGAACCAGTTAAAAAGTACCTGATTTTTTTATTTATTTTTCTTTTAAATGACATTCAGGCAATGAAAGGCCTGGGTTTCTTCCTCTTTTTGGAAAGTTAACCACTTTGTGCTTGACCATTCCTCTTTATAATTGTGAGGCAATAATTACTGACTGTGGTTTTTTTAATTAATTTCCGAGGTAGCTGACATTAGGATTCAACAGCAAGCGCAACTCCTTTCTCAGTTACATTTTGCATTTTTAAGTTTCTGAAATCCCGATTGGACCCTATAGCTTTAGAAATCTTTAGCAGTTAAGAAGTCTAGTTCCTGTGCTTCACATAATCTCTTCTTGATGTATGTCCTAGAACTCCTACAAACCAAGTCTCATTTTCAGGTGAAGAAGCTTGGAAGAAACTTGGATGCCAAAACAAGAATACACAGGTGGCAGGTGGTTCAGGTAGTGAGTTTGAGTGTGGACCAATAAAATGGTGTTATATTCATCTGCAGTGTAATCTCCTTGACAACGAACATATTCAGATGTGAACAGTTCTGAAGTTAAAAAAAGAAAAGCAAAAAGAAATTTTTTTCTGTTATTTTTAGTTTTTAAAATGAAGTCTCTGCGTTGCACAATACTTTAAATAAACATGTTTACTTTCTTTACAGAGTAACTCAGAAATGTCACTGTTTATTCTGAGACTTTGCTTTAGGTTTTGATTATATAAACCCAAATAAATAAAAGGTTGACTAAGATGCTTTTACTCAGGACAGTATATAAAAAGCACATACTTCTGTTCTATAAACTGTATAGCAAGTTTTAAAACAAAATACAAAAACCTGTCTGGAACTGAAGTTTAAGCCAGTGCTTAAATATGATGTTATATTGGTACGAATTAGGCATTAGTAAAATTTGATCACATATAAGAAAGATGATTAAATTTGGTTCAAGTATCAGTGAACTGTACTGTTTTACTCTGTTATGTTAATATCTGCTTATGGGATTTTAATAGTTTTCTGTCCAGAAAGCTTATTGCCATGTTGTAATGGCTGGAAAGCAGTCCAGTATTCTGTTGTTTTTATACCAAGAGAATATTGTAAGTTTGCTCTGGTTAATTTTCAGAAACAAGTGAAACCATTTGGCACATATTTTGAAAATAAACATTTGTATTATGCACTGCGTTGTAAGACTATATTAACCAGAATTAACTTGATAAGCCAAAAATAAATGATTCCTGAGACAGAGTGGTGTAAGTAATGTCCAGAGAAGAGGAACACTCTTGGTTATTTTCTTCACTCAGTTTAAACACTGCATATAATTCACATTTTTCTCTGATTTCATACTGTATTCTTTTTCCATAAGAAGTGACTTAATTCACAGTCTAATTGCCCATGAAATTTCATTTTCATTTTAAAAATCAATTTAATTAGATCTGTAATAGTACAATGAAACACCTTAAATGATTCTGTTTGTTAATCTTTCATATCTCAAATAAATACAGCAGAGTTAATTTTCTTTTATTTTTTTCTTTTCCTTGTCTTTCAAATATAATAAAATCTGTTCTTTGAGGGGAGGTGAGGATGTTCAAGAGGGAATGAAACTTAGTGTGTTATATACCTTATCCTGGGGAAAAAAAAGTCAGTCAAGAAAATTAGGGGGTTATAATGGGTAAGCCTGAAGACCTTTAACTATAGTTACAATAAACAGCATATCAAGCAGAGAGATCATGATCTCTGCAAAAAGCTTTCCAGTAATATCTTGAAGCTAAAGTGGAACAAGAGCACCTGATTGGCACTTTGTTACTTGAATGGTGGCCCCACTGATGAGGCAGAAAGGCCATTAAGGATGATTTTTACACTATGTAAAATCTGCCAGATGTCAAACTTAAAACTGTGAAAGTTATAATGCATTAAAAAAAAAAGGAAAAAAAAAAGTGCCCAAATTCAGAAAGCAATGCCTTTCCTAGGCAACCAGGACTTACATATACTTCTTCCTTTTTATTACTTTCCCGGTATACTCTTCATCATAATGTCTCCTTTATTCTCCTACAAACCAAATAATCATCTTCATTTATATGCAATATGAGCCTACTGCCACTACTGCCACAATATAAATGTGTTGCATTAAAAATTAAAAATATTATTTTTTACACTCCATCAAGATGAAAAGTGAGCCTTCATTCTCATTTGCAGTTCTGCCTCTACGCTGTCATCCTTCTTGTATTGTACCGCAGGACATGATCGCTAATAGACAGCCAAATTCCTGCAGACCTTAAATTGTCTCAGCTGTGCTCTGAGCTTGAATCCACATGATAGCAAATACAGAAGAATTTTCAAAGGTGAGCTAAGTCGGTTGCTGTGCCTCACTGGGAATAAATTTCTTTGATCTAACGTCAGAACAACAGAGAAGAGGAATGTATGGGATGGTTTATCTTTCCACACAATGCTCTTAAAAGCTGAAGGAGTCATTATTTGTTTTGGAAGCTAAGAAATCCAAAAGTGACTCTTTCCATGCAGTCTACCAATGTTTTAAAAAGTAAAATAAAATGTCTGCTAGATAGATATCTCTTGGGTCCTTTGTCCACTTCATTGTTTGATTTTTTTCTTTTTTTTTTCTTTTTCTGGGGCAACGCTGAAGTCCACATTTGTGTTTGCAGAGAAATAAGGTTAACTTTCAAGCTGGCTGAAGTCCTGGCTCTGCTGAGCACTCTGTTTTGTAATATGAAGGTTAAATTCTTCTCAGAGAGCCTTGCTGGAGTTAGTGTTCTCACTCCCAATAACTGTAGGAGCTGCCTGACCTTTATAAGTGCAAGTCAATATTCGCACTGTCAGAAGAAGCATCATGGAGAGTAATCTTCACAATCATGAGTAGAAGCGCTTTGCCACAGGCAGATCGTGACCAGTGAAGAGGAATCTGTGAACAGTCAGCTAAAACTGTTTCAACTCGATTCAAAGACTCTCTTTTACACAGCTTCAGGTTCTAGTCAAAAGTCTGCAGACCTGCAATACCCACAGCTCTCCTCCAAATTTCAACAAGATCAATGGAAAAATAATAATAAAAAGGAAATTAGGAGGGAAGCACTAAGCACTCTCAATGTTTTGACCTCTAGGTCATATTCCACAACACTACTTTCTGGCAAATTTTGACACATGTGACAGGAAAAGATATAAAACAATTGCCTATTGACTGTCTTCTACCCAATGTAAATCCCAAAGTAGGTTTAGTATCAAAATAATTTGGTGAAAAGCACTGTATTAGCATACAATACCTCAAATATCTCACTGCACCTCATAAACATTTCTGCTTTTCCAATAGAAACACTAGGAGTTTTGAATACAAATCAGACTAATAATAAACACCATCATCTCTAGTCAGAATATCAAAGCAGTAGCAGCTTTTCTGTGAACTGAAAAGGTGCCTGCAAAAGCAGAGGAGGAAAAAAGTATTCTGTCTTGAGATAATGGTGGTATTACGCAAATATGTCGAGATTTCCATTAACACTTTGAAACAGATGTATACAAGCAAGGGAATAGAGTGAACGAGGAACCCAACCAAGAAAAAATGACCCAAGACGCATCACATAAGTAGGAGTTGGCTATTTTTGTGAAAAATTATATTATAAGCATTTGATAGCAAAATCCACTTTGGAAACTCTATTTCTCCCTCTCATCTAGACATCTGAGGTTACTAGAAACCCTAAAATTTTGGAAACTCCTTGCTCCAAAATAAGAGTTTTGGACCATATTTTGTCTCTTCTAAATTCTCAGTAAATGAAAAGTTTGTTTATAATTTAATGACAGAGAATAAATGACATCTGAAATTTGGCAAATTAATGTAAACTGGGGCTTGCCTGACTCAGATCAAGTTTCTGGCTCTGTTTAAATCAGGAGACAAAGAAAGAGCCAAACCAGTGGAAATTTTGCAACTTAGCTAGCATAACAAACTAAGATAGTATTTCATATCTTTTTTTTAAAAAAAAAAAAGCTGTTTATTCATTTCTGTGGCTCATGACCTGGCTTATGGTTTTGAAACATCTGTTACCAGCTGCAACCAAGGCAACCAGCAAATGTTGGAAATTTCATAACACTTAAGGAATGTCAAAATATTATTTATGGGAACACCCTACAACTCAAAAGGATTTTAACTAAAAACTGGCTAATTTTAGGCCCACAGTCTGCAAAGATATATGCACATTCTTTTCTTCAATTATGCAATACAATATCCATCATGTATATGATTTTAATATGATTGGATGCTAAAAAAAATTCTTGCAGAAAATGCACACATTTCAGTTTTAACTTTCATGTCAAATAGACAACTTTTGCAAAAGTTTCGATTACATAATCGAAATACGAATACATAATCACTTGGACGTTTCCTGTCAAAAGTTTCATTCAGAAAGTTCTGGTTAAAATGAAAATGTTTTGATTTTTATAGATCATGATACTTTCATTTTTCTTTATTGTCCTGAAGAAATCTTCATTTTGACTTGCTACAGTACTAATTTGTATACATCTCTGTTTCCGTCATTTCTTCTGTGATTTGTATTACAGGTTTTCTCCTAGGATTTAATCTTCTTTCTGAAGTAGTTCCCTGCTGAGAAAAGACATATAGTGATCATAAAATTCTTGTCTTGAGCTGTGTCTGTTCAATTTCTGGGGATACAATGATGTGCATTATAGGCATTGCAGTCCAGCCTTTCTCTTATATTGGTGAACTGGTATAAAATGGAGTGAGAAGACAAGAATTATGAAACAATGAGAAAGGTCACATAATTAAAATCACTCCAAAATATGTAGATCTTTCCGTATAACAGCTTTAAAATGTCAATTACATAGAAAGATTCATTTTGCCAAAACAAAATTCATAATCATAAAAGTGAACTCTGTGAAACAGTTACTGGGGGGGTACTTTTCATTTAATTTATTTCATTTTTTAGACAGGTTTCTAACAACAATTGTTCACACATTCTTCATGGTTGAAACACAATACAAAATACGATAATCATCATCATCATCATCATCCAACTGCAGTTTCCTGACAATTATTTTGTTACTTCATTTTAAGTTTTTTTATCCTCTTTTAATTCTCCAGGAGGAAAGAAATAGATTTTAATGGTGCAGAGCTGCCTCGGGCAACGTATTATATTCTTCAGGGTTTCTATTTTCTTCACAGAAGGAGATAAAGTGCGGTACCAAAAGAATCACTTCCATTTTCCATGGAGGGGTAACATTTATTACAGCATTTTATAATGTTTAATTTTTTTCTTTTTTAAATCTGGTCATTCTTTTGATGTCAAGAGTTGTGCTCATTATTTCTAGAGCATGGTGAGAAGTTATATGGCATATTCTTATATAGAGCAGGTATAAGCTACTGTCTCAATACCTAATCATTATTTTAGCAGTAATTTATAGTTTAATTGGTAATAACATTCAGGATTTGAGGTGATTCACAGCAAGTTTTAAGCAATGAATCTCAGGAAGAGTCTGTTCCAGTATTCCTTCTATCTTGCATTTTCATGTGAAGCATTAGGTAGGATGTGATCTTGTTCCCATTTACACTAGTTACTGGTATTTGGCACCCACAGATTTCTAAACTCAGCAAAACACATTCTCCATCCAGAAGTGGAATGTGATTGTTATGCGAGCCAAAATGTGAATACGTAAAAGAGAAGGACAGTTACAAGAAAGTAGTAAGCATGGTAAGTGTGTAAAGATACTGTTACAGAGGGTTATGATGAAACAGTTGGCTGGTCTTCTAGGTGTTTTTCAGATCCCAGCAGTTTACCTTGAATTTGAAGGAGCACAACAAGCAGGGAGGTATACAGTCTGAAAGGAAGGTGACACTCCTCCCCAGAAAAAAAACAACAATAAACAAAACAAACAAAAACCCAAACCAACCAAAACTAAAAACCTCTACCAAAAAATCCCTGGAGATTTCCTAATAAAAATATTTGGATACCCAAAGGTCACAACTGTCAGCCAAAGCTGACAAACTGTACCCGTCATAAGACACTGGGTGTTTCAGGCTAAATGCTTGTCAACAGTTTGCAATGCTGCCTAGTACTACCCAATGTTAGTCTGCAAGTGCAACCTTTTAAAATTTATTTGAATAAATATTCCATGAACATATAAATATCACTTTTGAAAATAAAGGAAATATTTGTTTTGCCAATGTTAAAAAATCTGTCAACCTTTTCACAAGAAGCTGAAAAAGACTTATGCTTCAAAAAAGGCTTAAGACTTTCAGCAGGTATGTTAGATTCATATCCAGACATGATTTTTCTGTGCTTCTGAAAACTGTCCCAAATGTATGCTTAAAGGTCTTGTTTAAAATAAAGCCTTTGAAAAATCTCATTTTCCATTTGCTAAGATACCATTGATTTTTTGCAGTTAAGCCCCACAGAGAGTACTGCTGCAGTAGCACTAGTTTGCTCTTGTGGCTAACAATTTTGTTTCTCCTATTGCTTTAGAAGCTTGAAGGGAGAGAGAAGGAGCAGAAATGTTGCGAGTTCACTGTGACAACTGAACGGGACAGCTCTGAGTATGTGAAATGTTATTTAAAAAGAAGAATTTCAGAAAATCAGATTCAAGTTTTCAAACTGGATCACACCAAATTATTGATTTGGTATATATATAAAATATGAATATGAAAGAAGCAGAGAAACATAAGAACATTGGTTGGTATACTGTTAATTGCAACTTCAGACAAGCATAAATATATTTTCTTCCCATTATCGTAGCAAAGTGCATGTGCGACACACCAGCAGATAGGCATGTGTGCAAAGGAAGCATTCTAGTCAATGATCAGAATGAAGTGGCTAATGAAAATGGAATTAAGGTAAAATATTCTTATGCTTCCTTTTTCTTTTTCCATTTTCTTTTCCTCTTTTTCTGAAATAGGCATTGTTTTGTATACTCAGTGGGCAGGGTGCCCCATGGCCAGTTGGAACAAAAAGAGAACTTGCTGAGGAGCAAAGTAGAGAAAATATTTTGGTTCTTCTGAAACGCTTATATGAAAGGAAGTTTGGCTGAATTTCACAGACATGACAGAAATAGAATATAATTTTCCATATATTAATATTTCTGTAACTTGAAATGCCCTTTCCTTAGAAAATGTGCTTATTCTGGGACATACTGATGTAATGAAAAAGCAGTCCAAGGGAATTCACCAAACAATTAGTGAAGTTCTTACAAAAGTATTTGTAAGACAATGAATCACTTGGCTTTAGTATAGATCAGACCAACCCAGGCTAATATCAAGTATTTTAAGGTCTGAGTGAAGTAGTTTGAAGATATCTACTATTCGCAGCTAATGAGTTCAGAGGTTTTAACATGAAAATACAGAATTATATGGAAGACAGAATACTTCTTTGTAAGCAATTTTTATACCCTCCCATCAGTATTTTGGTGTCTTCTGAAAAGTGTTGGTAGCTCAGGAGACACAGAAGCTGAAAGTATTGGCTATTTTAACTGCCACAGAAGAAACTGGTGATTAAAATATGAAGGAATAAATTATATTTAGTTAACATGTTGAATAAATTATATGTCTAAATTCAAGTACAGAAATTTAAACAGTTTTGTTTTTAATAAGTTATCTGGACAATGTTAGCACTAAAGCGAATAATAGGACTGAACTGTGTAAGTGCAAATTATATTTTTTCCTGCCTGTGTTTGTTGGCATTTATAATTAGGGAGATAGCTTTATAAAACTCACTTACTAATTGAATGTCAGAGAAAATCTCAAGTGCTAACTACTTTACTGAAGGCAGGTTATACATGCTTATCAACGATAACAGAGTGAAAACAACCTTAATGTTGTATTTTTCACATTCTTGGTCCTGTTCTACTATGAAATAGGATTCTGCAGACTAAACTGGCAAAAAAAGGAAATGTAAGATATTCTCTATGGAATTTTATAATGCGTTTACTTCACTTCTACTTTATCCATGCAAGATTTCCAGTAGGTTTATTACCAGCAGCAGCCACATCCATTTTGTTTTCCAAGGACTGACTCTGGCCCTTCCCTGTCCATGTAGTTATCCTGAGGCTGAAACACTGAAGAAAAATTTTAAGTGGTTGCTCATACTGGGTGAGTTAGGATATACCGAGACCTATAAGCCACACCCTCACACACAGTCTCAGTCATGACTGAGAGTATTCACTCTGATAATCAAAACTGAGGGGTTCCTCACCAGCAGACATCACAGGAGATTAAAAATAAGGCAAAATCAGGACAGTGTGTTAGAAACAGCTTATACAGCTGTATATACTGTTTCACCTTACACTTTTTTGGACCAAAGGTTCGCTTTGGAATAAAAATAAGCTTTTTATTTTTACAATTTTAAAGTCATTTTCCACCACTGAAAAGTTAAAACAATAAATCCTGTCCTGTAAAGTCCTATACCCTAATCAGCTTTATTCTGGACAGCTATATGGACTGAACGCTTCAGATTAGTCTGCTGGATATCATACTTTAGATCAAACGTCTGGTCTTTCTAATATTTTGGAATAAAATATAATTTTGAAAAGGGACATTAATTAATATTATTTCCATGTTTTCAGGGTTCTTTCTATAGCTATTGTCACTGAGATTTGCTGCTATGTAACAAGGGAAGCACCAGTTGTTTTAGTCTCTCCATGGTTAAAATTAATAACTGGTTTACTTTTTTAAGTATTCATCATCTATTATTATTTATTCCACAGATTCATTGAAAATACATCACAGTTGTCAAGGGATGTTAGGAGCGGCTGCTGCTTCCAGCAACTCTACACCCAAGAATTCCTCCTGCCCTGCTGCTGGAGCCCAGCCATGGACACCCAGGGACCAGGAGGTCTCTGTGCCAGACTGAGGGACACAACTGCTGCTTTTTCACAGATTCAACCAGTAGCAAAGCTCAGCATGTGTCCCACAGACATGCATGGCCAGCTGCATGGACTACCACAGACAAGCTGCTGCTTTCAACAGCACCTATGGGTAAGACTCCTATAAAACATAAGTATAGACAGACAAGTTGCCTTCCTCCTCTTTCTCTGGTAGAAACTGAACTTCATGAGTTAAAGCACACACACACCACGCTCCAGATTCATACGATTCACAAGAACATTCATGGATCACCTTGAGTACTGGCACGGCACGGTCCCTCCGTCCCTCTGATACCACTGCCTGGATCCCAGGCCCTATAAACCACTTCCCAGGACTCCTATTCTTCCACCAGGTCAGCTTCATGCTCACCAGCCAACAGACACACACATTCACACTTGTCTCACAGGCACCTCACACTCACAGGTCCCCCTGAATACTGGCACAGACCCTCTGCCCTGATACTCATGGCTGGACCAAGGGCCTTCTACCCACTGGTTGGTCCAGCTTGAAGCTTGCTCGTGAATGAGGCATGCAAACCCTATCACACACAGTTTTGGGACAGATACAGACACTTGGCCCCCTCCAGCAGTGGGCACTAGGCACAGGGGCAGTGACTCACGGTTCTGCTCCAGCCACGGGCATTGAGCCCCTCACTCACCTCACCCACACCAGTCTCCCCAGGATCTGGCTTTCAGGACACACACCATTCCTGCCCCAGTAGCTGGCAGCAGAGACTTTCACCCACTCCAGTAGCTGGCACTGAGACCACCCATTCTTCCAAATTGCTGGCACTACAGGCCAAAGTCCCCTATGCCCCCACTCTGACTCCAGTTGGTGGCACCAAATCCAGTCATGCTGGTCCCCCCAGTAGCTGGCACTCTGGACATGAAATCTGCAGGACCTAATGAGACCATCTGGAGAGCTATTTCTTGACAATCCTTTTTTGATTTATATACCCTGAATATAACTTTAATAACTTTCAATACAAAATATAAACAAATATGGCTTCAGTCTTAACATTTTCCCACCTTTTAAACACAGAGATCTGGTTTAGGTTGGTTCTGTGCCATTATCCAATATTCTAGCATCTCATAGAATTAAGGTTGTAAGAGAAATGTGCTGTGAAATTTCCTCAGAGCCAAGACCTCATGCGTAATTTCTTTGTAACTAAGACATCGATTTTGCTATGATTCCTGCCAGAAGATCCTTCCACATTTTGCACTCAGGAACTTTGGATTGGGCTGAGAGGTCTGCAAAAATCAGGGCATGAAAGCTGCCAGAATCTGAAAGAAGTGCTAAGATCATTTGGCCACCTCAAAAACTCTACTCCTCCTTTTCTTCTCCCACTCCTTTCTGTGAAGAACAAAATCATAGCTGAAGTGCTAGGAGCTGTGATAGGAAAATTACATCTCTTAAAACATTTAAATCTTTCCACCCCCTAATTGCAAATTGCCAAACAACAGATTGCAAAGGCAGCTTTGACTACTGTGCTTACAAGTTCCGTACCATTTGTCTGTTAAGTTCAAGATGGAAAGGTAGCCTGAAAGCTGCCAGTATTTTTTGTTTATTTTTTGAGATTCATCTGTTTCAAGAAAGATTGAGAGAAGGTGGAAAGAATTTTTTTTTTAAAAAAAAGTTGTTAGCCAAGAGCAAACAAATTGCATATGCATGCTGCAGAAATCAGGCACATATCATGAGTCCCCCCTTAAACGAATTCAGTGCTGCCAGACTGACAGAATATATGCACCGCAGGGAGTATTTGTCAGACTGCTATTATCTCAGGTCTGCCTATCTCAGCTCTGGACTAGCCATTCAGCTCTGGTTTATGTCTTTTAGTGTATCTTAGCTCTGAACTGAAGAGATTGCTCATGAGGTTTCTGTTTGCGCTGCTTCCTTCTCAAATCTCTCTAATAAAATTTTCAGTGAAAATGTCAATTAGAGCAGCTTTTCTGATTTACATTTTCAGTCCAAGAACAGCTAATGTTGTACATTCTGTTCCACAGCTCTTTTAGTTTTGGATTAAGGAAAACAACAAAGTGAACACTTTTAGGTGGAAAAGTGGGAACAAGACATACATCTTATCTTTGATAATGTGATAATTGACTCAGATGACTGAAGGAAACTTTCTTTCAGTCCCTCTGCAACCTGTACAGTGATCAGGGAGGTCTGGAAGTCTGACTTTCTCTCTGAAAGCTCCTCCTTGGGGATCATCCTTACAGAAACAGCAACACAAAGTAAATTGAGACCATATTCCTTACATTTTAAGGCTGTCATTTTGATCAGGATGGTTATGCAAGGTTACTGTTTACATATATTGCCTTTTCAGTCCCTGGATTCAGGGAAGAAAGAGACACTAGTTCTAAACAATTAATTAACTAATCTTATTAAGTCAGCAATCCCTAAAGCTGAGAATAGAACTTCTCTCTAAGTTCAGAAATAAATAAATTGATATAAATACATATGAAATAAGACTAATTTTCTTTTGATATTCTGCTTGAGTGGCCATCAGTAGAACACATTCAGATTAAGAAGTGTGGTCAGAAACTACGTTAATGAGACAGCTGAAGCTGAGCTGAATGACGGACCCAAGTAGGAGTTACATAAACAAGGAAAACTAATTCCGTAACTCCAAGGTAGTAAAGAGCCTTGCTCTCAATTTAAAACTAGCAAAGAGACAGGAAATAAAGTGTACTATTAAAGTGCTTATTGACAAAGATTCTGATAGATTGCTGAAGAATTTCAGTCGTTCAGTATACCTATTAATCCAAAGCAGAGGTTAGCAGTAAAACACACTAATGTTTAGACTGTATTACCTTATGTCAGTTTGTCAAAATGAGGGAGGGTTACAGAATACTTCTTGAAGATCAAATGAAACAAGAGGAAATGAGGTCAGCTGTTATAATTTATTCATTGTAATGCTGTTCATTATATGTGGTTTCCAACTAATACATATTTAGAATTCTGGCATAGAAATGAATTCAGAATTCTGGGGAATAGAACATATTTTACATGTAATAAGCCTTGGGATCCACAGTACTGAAAAACTGCAATATTTGATTTCTACCACAATAATAGATAAGTTGCCTAATACATTGGTATTTTATGGTCACAGGATGTGATTATTTTACTTTGGCAACTGCTATACACACTATATAATCTATTTGATATAAAGCATATATTTTAGGGATGTACAATACTAATGAAATGAAAACCTGCAGTACATTTGTATTTTTAACTTTTCATTAAAAATTGTAATAACTAATGGCAAATGATGTCAACTTTATTGTCTTTCAAAAATCAGAACTAATAAGACAAGACATAATAAAAGTAATTCTCAAAAGCATGTTGATAATCTCTTATACGTTCACATGGTATTTATCACATACGTAAAAGATAATTTTAGACATTTTTATTATCATCATTTTTATTCATGTTTAAGTAAGGACTTTTCTATGGCTCTTGCAAACTTGCACTGTGTTTCTTATCATCAACTTGCAAAATATTCTGCAGAAGTGCCTCCCTTTGCTCTTGCAAACTTGCACTGTGTTTCTTATCATCAACTTGCAAAATATTCTGCAGAAGTGCCTCCCTTTGCTAAGAGTATATTCAACTTTTTTAAGGTTTAATGCGTAGCTAATACTTGTAAGAGTTCTAAAAAATCTCAGTTTGTTGCAGTTATCTATCTATCACCATCATCATCATCTGCATCGTCTGCTAATACTTTCACTTCAACAGGAGTTTTACATTTCTCATCTTTAAAGTTCAGAATCCACAGATCTTATAATGCTCTCATGCTGATAATGCACTTCAGTAATTGTACTATACAGCAAATATTTCCGTGTGCAAGTTTTAAATAGTTATTCAGCTGAATAATGTCACAAATCAGAAGCTCTATTTAAAATGCCAGCATGTTCTTTCCATTAATATCACAGGAATGATACTGGCATTATTACCAATGCATAACAAATGAGACTCAATGAGTAACTGCAAGGCACATTGCCCTATGTACAGCTGTGCTATCATAAGTATGAAATTTTATTCACTACATCATAAGACATAGATTTGTAAGATAAGTGTGCTGGTTTTGGCTGGGATAATCTTCTTTTAAATATGATAAACAGGAGCTAAAGGCAACATCATGTTAGTGCATCTCTGTTGCATAATCAAAGCTCTTAGCAAAAAACAATAAGCTGGACTTCGAAGTAATTTATAAAGGCTTTAAAAACACACAGTCTGTTTCTGACCAATTGTATCCAATATCCACAGGAATGCTCTGTCATATAAGTGAGCTTCTTCCGTGTTCCTCTAACCCTCATGCATTGTCTTCTGCCAAGCTTTGTCAACTCATGCTTGCAAGATTGTCACAATAGCCCAATGTCTTTATTGCCATAGCCATGTCATAAGGAAGACAAGGTACGTAGTGTTATATTTTGGGGTCTGCTGAACAGTGCTTACCCAGTGTCAAGGCCTTTTCTGTTTCTCATGCTGCCCCACCAGCTTATAGGCTGGAGGTGTGCAAGAAATTGGAAGGAGGGACGGCCAGGACAGCTGAACCCAACTGACCAAAGGAATGTTCCATGCCATAGGACATTGTGCTCAGCAATGAAAGTTGGACAAAGAAGGAGGAGGGGGAGAAATGTGAAATTATGGTGTTTGTTTTTCCAAGTATCTGTTAAACATGATGAAGCCCTGCTTTTCAGGAAAGGGACGAAACATCTGCCTGCTGATGGGAAGTAGTGAATTAATTCCTTATTTTACTTTGCTTGCACGTGCAGTTTTTGCTTTACCTCTTAAACTGTCTTTATCTCAACCCATGAGTTTTCTCACTTTTACCTTTTTGATTCTCTTTTCCTATCCACATGGGGAGGAGTAAGCGAGCAGCTGTGTGGGGCTTAGCTGCCTACCAGGGTTAATCCACAACACCCATAAAAGAAAAACTTGAATGAGATGTCTCTAGCCTATTACATCAGAACATCTAGACGAGGAACCACTTGTCTTTAGCTAAACAAATATTTGATACTTTTTTTTCCTTAATAATCTACAGTCTATCCACTGTATTCAATTTTTATTATTCAGTGTTATTCTTATCTTTATCTCATTAAATTATCTGTATTTATTTCGGGAAGTCTGATGGTGCTACACTCCACCATGCAGTCACAAAACTCCTTCTTTGATAAACCGACATTTGAAGACACGTGCCAGAAGCACATGTTTGTTTAGACTGATTTACTTCTTGAACGTATGAGTGAGCATAACAGAACCAAAGTTTCCTGGATCTAATTTGATGGCCCAAATAACTACCACAAAGTTACTGCAGAAAAAGGCACTACACTGATAAAACATATATCTTCATCAGTAATCTCATTCTTGGTAACTGAAATAAAAATACATAACTGGCAAGAATTTAGCAGGAACCTCAAGAAGTTGTCTTTTCACAATTCATACAATTCATCAATGAAAACAAAGATAAGAAAATACATAACCCCTGAAATAATCCTATTATTTTCTCTGTAGTGTTTTTCCATGGTATTCAGTATAAAATATTCACACATTTAACTCAACTTACATTGTTTAAAATAATTTCAATTAATATAAAAGATAATCAAGCTGATTTCTAATGTCTTTTTTTTTTCGAGATTTTCTCGAAGTTACTTTCCCCAGTAAGGATATTAAAAAAAACCCAAACAAACCAATCACACACAAACGTCCAAACAGACAAAAAAACCCAACCTCCTTAGGCAGCGATACAGTGTCACCTATTCTCATTTCCCCCTTTTATAACAGTTATAGCATTCAGAAAGACAGGACAGCATAAACTCTCAAAAAAACATTTCTAAATAATAGGACTTCTGGGTTTTTTTTCTGAAAAATTCCTAAGTAACAATTCAAACAGGAAAAATACAACCTTAAAATTATATATCTCTTGAATAAACAAACAGGATTTAAAAGCAAACAAGCTTTTTAAACTTGAGTCATGGCGAAGAGCTGAAAAATGTTTGGACTCTCTTTTTCAGTAGCATTCCTTCCTAAATGGCAACATATGCCCTTGCTCAATATCCAGTGCTCAAGTCCCTCTACAGTCCCATCAGCCTCTCCTTTTTCTGTTTCATCTGCCATTGTTAGAACCTGTTTCAATATCAACTTTTGACAGCCAGCCCCAGTTTGTAGAAACATGCACAGAGGTGAAAATCTTGTTCTCAATAGGCTCAAACAGATCTTTCATACATGGAAGAGAAGCAGGCACATATAAGTGTCCATTGCGCCCTATTAGCTTACTCTCTTGCAAGGTGGGGGGAAAAGGCTATTCATTATTCTGTGTTTCCCTTGGTGAACACCTGAGCTTTCCTTTTTGGGAAAAAATTTACTTCTGTGCATAGGGCCAGCTCACTGTGACAATAGGACTTGCGTCACACTGACAAGTCCAAAATAGCTCTCTAATTACAAAAGCTGCTTTCTGCACATAGGTAACTCACCCTGAACAAATGCATCATCATTCTACTGCAGTTCAGTTTCATTTTATTGAGTAAAACAGAACCAAATATGTAACCTTCATGGTTTTCTGAAACTCATAATTTTCTGTTATTAATACGAAGATACTCCTTTTTCCTGAATCATCCTGAACCCTGTCTACAGGGTTAAGTGTCAGTGCAAAAAGCTTCACAATAACATCATATTTTCGTTGTGAATATATACTGATAAAGACCAAAAAATTGTTTACAAGAAATCTTAATCCAAACATTGAAATTCAGTTACAATAGCTGCAAAATATGACACATAAGTGACCACATTAGCAGACTCTGAATGAGTAATAAAGTGGAGGGAGAGACAGACTGCAAAAGTTGGAAACACCGTTGCTGTCTGCATGTCTCAAAAAGTATAGCAAGATTCTCTGACTGCCACTATTAAAAGCTGCTGAAAGGTCAAGTAGCACTAAAATGGTGTAAGGGCCATAACTGGTAATTAGGAAGAAGCCATCAATATCTTTTGCCTGAAGACTTTTCAGAACTAAATGACGCCAGATGAAATCAGGCAAGAATATATCATAAAAAATACCTTAATAATAATTAGTAAATAAATTATATAGGGAAGAAGTATTTGCTTTCTCTCTCCCTTCCCTCTTAATGTGTTATGAAAAAATAATTATGGTTCAACTGGATAATGGAATAATAAAAATCAACAGAATTATTTAAAACATTTTCAATCATTATCTTTTTCAGTTGGTTGGTTGGTTGGTTGGTTAGTTGTTTTTTTCCGTCAGTTTTATCTACAGGATAAGATTTTAAAGATACCTTTTCTGTATCAATCCTGAATAATCAGGACTGGCTAAACAGAGTGGTACCATTTATATTAAGTACAATAGGTATTAGAATGTCAATATTTCAGTGAGTCAATCCTTTCTAGGCAAAGTCATCATCATACTATTTACAATATTTTATATTGTTTCACATGCAAGCTTGCTATATCATTAGAAATCTCAGTATGCGATTAGGTATTAATATGTGCCTGAGAAAGGAGGTATAATTTTTGGCAGTGCTTTAGGAATAAGACAGAAACCCACATCTCATTTTAAAAAGTGATTTGGGAATATCCAATTGTAGATAAATATGTTGGCTCTTTATGGAGTCTGTTAATGGTAGTGAAGTGCTTGAACACCTTGAAGGTTCTTGGATGTACATATTAAGATCACTTTTGAAGGAGGACTTGATACACCAAGATGTATGTATGATTTCCAAAAAAACCAGTTTTTCTTGCTGAGTACCTCTAGATTAGTACTGAAACACTGTGAAATTGCCCCATTTGCTCATGACAAACTTCACAGTCCTTTATTCTTATTTCTAAACATCTCAGCCTTGAAAGCTATACATAAGCACCTGAAATTTCTGGCAACAGAAAATGATGGACCATAGCTTGCAAAGGTCAATCAATGTTGATTCCTTAACATAGACCCTAAACACCAAACATATGCTCATTTTCTAACTTGATGTATTCTGATAAGAACTGTTAGACATACCTGTAGGCAGTCCAGCAAGACACCAAAGTCATCCAGCAAACATCTTTTAAAACTGTATTGCAGATTACATCTTGGTGTCATTATGACATTATGCCATGCCCATTGCATTCTGATTGCAAACATGGTCTTGTTAAGATAAGAATATGAGGGAAAATTTACTTTGTTGAAGACCAAATTGAAAATACTTCAGTGTAATAACAACTCCATCTCATATATAGGGCATTGACATGACATAAATAAAAGGATAAATCAACTTCATGGTAATTTCCAGAAGCTATACAGTGATTCATCTACCAGCATATCTTCCCATATGCTTTTTCCTTGTATAGTTCCAGTATGATAATATCTGAGATAATATATTAGAGATAATGAGAAGGTTTTTGGTTCATGATAAGATTTTAATAATTAACATTTTAAACAAACTTCACTCATAATATCTGTTTATTATAATATTTTGGGGGAAGAACTTGTCAAATTCATGGTGGGCATCTCAGTTTGGGAACAATACTGCAACATGTTGAAAAGGGGAAAATTATCAGTTTCATGACAAAGTAATTAAAGAGAGTTTCTGCAAGTTTCAGTTAAGTCAACAAAAGGGATTATGTATTTGTATATTGAAAAAATCATGCTGCTAAAATACTTAATTCACAGTTACAAAAAATCACAAAATCATCACAAGCAGTTCAATCTATAATATTTTTTAAACGTACTTTCAAATAACTTTTTATATACCCTCCTGTGCTTTATTAGGAACTAAAATAAAAAAAAAAAAAAACCCCACAACAAATAAACTGTTTTGTTGACTGGTTACATAACCTGGCCAGCTGAAGTACAGACACACGCACACACATATGCGCGTACATTTATATCTCTAATTACTATTGTATAAATATTTTTTATAGCTTCTGGGATCACTGTTCAAACTTCACTTTGGATTTTGGTTTGAATATCATAAATTTTACTTTTTACTTTAAATGAAAGACTTTTTTTTTTTCAGAAAGCAGTCATGAAAGCCAAAATGTAGTGAAATTAAATATTCATGGGGAAAAGTACCCTCAGTCAGATATGCTTTTAAGCAGGGTGGAAGCATTTTTTTTTTTTCAGTCCAAGTGCTATAGAAATATTTCAAAAATTTTACCACTGCATTCACTATTGTCTGGAGAAAGCATTCATGTCTGGATTTGGTAAGCTACTTAAAAGATTATAATTTCATTGTGCTCCTACTATACTTGACGTTAGAAACAGTCTTAAACGTTTTGCTGAGCTTTTACCAAGGTAACTCAGATTGCTCCAACTGAGAAAATACATTAATAGTAAAAACAGAAGCCCACCATATAGTAATATGATACCGTCTTTGCTGCATATTCTGGGAACTACGACTCAAGTGCAAGACAAAAGCTATTTTTAATAGCATATTTCCAGTTGTCTCAGATTCTTCTACTATTTTATTTGTAGCAGTAACAGTTACTAAGCAGCATCTACAACAGATTATTTCTCTACTTCTTTTCTTATAACTGGCTTTTTTTTTTTCATTATGAATTTTTTTTTTATTACTCTGCCCTTTTCTTTTCCTACTAACAGTTTACTCTCCTGGGAAAATGAAGCACATTTTGAATCTGTATTTAAGTTCTGGATGAGCCTGAAAAAAATAAATTGTCTCAATTCTTCATTCTGTTCATATAGCAGTCATAATTTAATTCAGACTTCCGTTGGTACACATTTCTTTACAACTGACACAGTTGATACCTGCTGTAATGAACACTGATCAATAAAAAACAGGAATACCTGCTTACCAACAGAGTATGTCTGGGTGCATTATCTCCCTACCTCAGATTTGAACCCTGAACATAAGGGATATTTCAAAGTGGGGAGCCTGGAAACTACAATTCATAGCACCACTGCATATGAAAATCATTATCTCGGCAGAGACAGTGACTTCCATTACATATTCCAGTTTTCTCCTACCTCATCTCTCAGTGTCCCAAATGTGATATTCCTCTCTCTTTTGTTTCATGGACAGTGACGTTATCTCCTTTCACCTTACTAACATACTCCTGTGTTCCCCAAGTGCAACACCCTTTTCTCCCCAGTGGTTTAAATGATGGTCATAACTGGGTAAAACTCAGACCTATTGTTCTATTCTGTCTGAAATTAGATGATTGTTTCACATCTGAAGAAGGAATTAAATGTCCCAAATCTCATTTTAAAAATCGTATTATTTATCTATTTTAAAAAAGATATACATACAAACCATGCCTTAGAGACATCCTCAGCTCATGATATTGGCACTGGTACTACTGCTTCTGTTAGAAACAGAGGTGTCTCATGGTGACTTCTGAGTACAAGATAGATGTCTGAATAATTGGACTGTCTAAGGATAAAAAGACAAATATTATTATAATTTTGCATTATGTCGTTCTTTTAGCAATGAAATAAGATGGCAGATTTATGCTGAAAAATCATCACCTTATCTTGGGGTTTTAGTAGATGTATGTTCAAAGGATTTGCTACTAGAAAGCAAAGAAGGGATCTGTAAGTGATACTGAGGAATTTGAGGTAAAGATTAACAAACATTCTTTTTAAGTACACATATTATTTTTGTTCCTGCAGAAAAGGGTAAAGGATACCCCACACGATGATGCAAATTATGATCTAGAAATAAAACAGGGTCTATCAGTGACTGTCTGAGCTAATGTTCAGTTTAAACAGTGCTAAAAAATGAAGACCAAAGCCTTACTTTAATGCTATTTCTCACAAGCCATTAGTTGCCAAGATACTTCTGACACAACTCAACCAAATACCCTGCGTGTTGCCTGTTAGCATTTACTATTACGAAGTCATCTGTAGGTTGTGATTTACTGCTTCAAATTCTTTCCTGATGAAGACAGAGTTAAAAAATTGAGTCATGGTTTAGGAAAGATGCTTTGATTTAAAATAACGTTCATGATGGAGAAAGATCTGTTTCCTTTTATGACAGCAAGTAGTATCTGAATGATATCTGAGGATGGCCTTCCAAAACATGCAGCTGTTATCTATCAGAAACATGCATCAAATTAAATGTGTTCTCTTTTCCTGTCTGTAAAACATGTATTATGAAGCATTACATCATTGATATGTAATGAAAAAAGAAAACTCTGCCGTCACAGAACATCTGGAACTGCACTGAGGATGGAGTGCAGCTGTTCCCTTTTATGTGAACTGTGACACACAACTACACAGGGGCATTTACTTCAAAATCCTTTACTTATGAAATAACATGTGACAGGAATGTGCACTTCTACTTCATCCTACACACAGTGTTCAGAACACTATCAAACGCACACAAAGATACACATACAATATTTCCAAGGTAAGTTTGCAAAGTATGAAATCTTATCCCTTTTGAGATTCCCTGAAAACAGTTTATCTTAAATTATTATGAATTATTGAGAAATTCAGTCATGGAATCTTGCAAATCTGGAGCTGCATTCAATACTGATAAATAATTGGCATGAAATGGATCAAATACTTGGGATACATTATTTGCACCATTATTAACGCTTTTTGTTGTTCTTTAGAGCACTGTTTATTTAACTCTGTCGTGTCCAATTTTCTTTTCATGTCACAGAACATGATGAAATCTGAAGTGATTTTTTTTCTATATTTTTTATTGTGTCTCTCTTATGCACAGCATTTAAATTAAAATAATAATAAAGAAAAAAAATATCTGCAGCCATAGAGAGAGATTGCCTTAGTAAAGCTCACCTTTTTATTCTATCTGGTCATCCTGCCAAATGCCAATAGCGCATGATTTTTATAATGCCTCTGAATACCAGACAAATAATCACATTCTAGTCTCATAGAATATGGCCTTATCTAAACAGTTTTCTCTTTCCCTTTCGAGCGTATCCTTATCAAGCTTCTAGGGAGTTTATTATATACTCTTGGCCTTTGGATGATAAATCAATGAAATTCAATAGCACTTCCTCAGAGCCCCATCTACACAGTACCTGTTACTTTTTTAAGTACTCTGTATAACACTGTATACTTTAAATGAAATATCAAACATGTCCACACATCTGAATTTTTTTTTTAAAGGAACAATAAAAAGTGCAAGAGTGTTTAAATTTCATGACACACAGAATAGTTTATATTTCTGGATTGAAAAGAGAAATTGCTATGTATGTTTCCTCATTTAGAAAAGCATAGATGGGTCCCCCAGCCAAGCTGTTACTTCCTATAGACAGAGCAGTCCAGACAGGTACAGGGTCCTACAGCTGGGCAGAGCAGAACTGCACTAAACCATCTCCCCTCTACTACTGTCATCATTAATACTTTGAATTCTTCTCACATAATTACAGGCACAATATGAGAATCATTGTTATACTAACTCTCTATACAGTCAGCTGAGAAAGCTAGCAAATTAGAGATCATTTGGTCCTTCAATGGCATAAATTGCTCTTTGTCCCTGTCTTTTGAGGGTTATCTTTTGAGTTTAGTTGGGTGTCTAATGCTAAGCGGGCTGAAGCTGGTCCTAGGGCTTCAGGGCATAGTAGGACTGACACTTCAACAGGGACATTTCCATAGTTTTTGTAATGATTCAACACTTTTTGCTGCATTACTGATTTGAAGTATATGGAACAAATTACAGAATTTGAGTACACACATCCAAATACCAACAGTAAAGAGACTGAATTGAATAAGAATTAAAAATTAGATCTGTTCCAAATAATCTTCTGTTTTATTGTCCAATATTAAAGAAGTAAAATATTTTAGCAAGATCTTGCTAAAATCTCCCAGGAAATACAACCTGTGAAGGTGTTAGAAATGAAAGGATGATTTTCGCAATTTTTTTTCCCCACTATATGGCATCAGTCTCAAAACTGTAACCAGGATAACAAAAAGTAAGACATACTCCACAGATACATTAACCAATCTATGAATAAGAAAAGATCAAGTTTATATTCTATAAAGGGATGACCTGGAAGGTGACTGTGCTGTAAAATAAATAGCCTCATTTTTCACTGTCTAATTTGGTACAGATTTTTGCCTGTACAAAACACTTAAAATACTAATTCAGATCTTGACAGTTCTACAGTAACTCCCTGCCCCTTTTTGGCAAAATTGCATAGCCCTCTTTGAAAGCCCTGCTGGAGTCACTAGGACACTTTCTTTGATCCCCGGGACTATACCCACACCCCATTTTCAGAGCAATTCTGCATGAGCATAATTTCAAATAGAGTTTTCTCCATCTGTATGACAAAATGCCATAGCACTGCATTAATCCTAATACCCGAAGTTATTAGTCAAAAGCCAACACATTAACAACAATAAATGGCTATGGTTACCCCAATGGCAAATTATTTTCCAAACTCAGTCAGTATTTCAAAGTTTTATTTGCTCTATAAAAAACCCTAAACTTCAAAATTAAATTGTAAGGTACTTAGATTTCATTATAATCTTGGCTTTATTTAGCATTTGCTAAACCAACTACAAAGACAGTACTGAAAGAGATTCTTTGCTAATAAGTGGCACAGACCAAGCACTTTCTTTCCTTTCTATCCCTTCACAAAGCAAAAAATTTTCTGTCTGGGGAAACTTTTAATAATATTCTCTATTCATTTATAATAAAAGGAATCGTAGAGGTGAATTTCCTTCATTATTAGTATTATTGCAACTAGAATGCCATGATTGCTGCTGCATGTGCTTTCTTGTATAGATAATATGCAAAGACATTTTTAGTCACAGCTTTGCATTTTATATTTTGAGCATATCCAATTTAATTTTACAAACCTGTGGGATTCCTTGATTTTAATGAAATTGCTGAAGTAAGAAATGAAAAGTTTACTGTTCACAGATATAGGTTTGCTGTGGACCATTCCCAAAGCTTGTAAACAAGGAACATTCTTAAATCATATTTGGACATACCAACAATGACAGCAGGTACAATTCCCAGAATCTTTTTGGCACTTTTGTGACATGGGTCATGACAATCTCTCATTATGCCAGAATGCCAACATTTTAATCTCTGGGATGAAGGAAAAGAGTTGCAATGTGTGTGATAGTTCGTATGAATATCTAGAACACCAAGCCTTTCATCACCCATTTGAAGCCTGAGAAAATAACATCTATGAAAAAACACATTAAGTTTTCTATAAATATATACAGTATATTTTATAATGCCATTAAAATGAAATGAAGGGAAATTTGAAACTGAAGCCAAGAATCCAGTCTCGTTCTCATTGCACTTCAGGATAGTGGCACAGATGATGAGACTGTAGAAGTACAATGAGTGTACTGGTAAATCCTGCACAAGATCCAATGGGATAAACACCACACTCGTTATTCTTGCAATGTATGTATGCATCATATTTCTGTGAATATTCAATAGTAATTTTTTTAAAATATAGACATTTTTGGAATTAACAAAGAGCACTTAAAAAATTAAACCAAAGACACATTGTCTCTGTTGGACAATGACATCTCTATCTTTATTGAATGAAATGAATCTTTTATATGTGCTTCTGGAATTTCAGAAACTTCCACAATACAAGCTGCATGTTGGTAGATCACCCAGTACCACTATTATTAATGTTACCAACAATGAAGGACCGCATGCAAACTGACTCCTGGAGAGAGTAACAATAAACTATTCTAAAACCATCCATAGCTCTGCATCATCCCACTTTTTTTTCTTTACTACATTTATGATTATGAGACCTAACTGTGCTAAAATTGATATGAAATGATTCAACTGTGATTTTAAAATATTGTAGTGCTGTACAATTCAAAACATTGTGTTTGAACTTATCCTAAATGTTGCCTTCAGCTTTTAATCACCCATCTGTGTGAAGAAGTTTGCAGCTAGTATACTTAGGTTTGAAAAATATCAAAATTTTTACTGGAAAGAAGCCCTAGAAAACTGCAAAATTATTTCTAACGGAATTCATTAACTAAATTAAAGGTCAAGTAATGGTCTCAATTAGTGTGGCTGGAATTCCCTCTTGCAAATCCACTGTCAGTTGTGTGACAAGGTTGCTGCCAAGAAATCCCTCATTATAATGATAAGATTTTGGGGGTATAAGACCTATAAGTGCTCAGATATGATGTTGAGCACATAAACTTATGTAAAGGTCAGATTTCAAAGATGTCAGATATTTGTGACATCTGACTGGTGACATTGGTCCACTCAATGAACTGTATCTATTGCAATCTATGTCTTTTTTTCCTGCTTTTTCAGGGGCACAACTGCATGAATTTATGGTTGCATTAATACTTGTCTTTTTTTTACATGGTGTTAACGTGTTTTTTTCCCAGAAAAAAAGTGAGATGGGCTTGCAGAAAATACCTTGGAATTCAGACTTTTGTAACAGCTTTTTGTAACAGTTTGCATGATGGGGGGAGGGTGTCAGAGTCCAATATTCTTTGTCACAGCACTGGGCATCCCCAGTGGCTGGGAAGGAACACATGGGTTGAAGACAGCTCAAGCCCCTTGCTCTCTTCAACATTCTTTTGCTAATTGTCTAGTTTTTATACCCTACATTGGGCTGAACCATCAATTCACTCTCTACATGCTGGTCTGACTACCTCAGGGAGGTACTCATGCTTTTTTCATGAACTCTGGGAGAAACATTTACACCACCAGTTGATCCACTCAGCTGTTGATAGCTGTTGAGAATGAAGGCTATGCTTCAGTCCCCTTGGTGGTGAAATAAAGTCAGCTTCTTTGCAACAGCTGTGGTCAGGCATCCTGCATTATCCTCTGAGCTTCACAGGCACATCATCCTTGCCCGTCTCCTCTGAGCTTTCCTCCATTTAAGACATTGATTCAGTGAGTCACATTCCACCCTTAGGGGTTCAGTTACTCACAGGGAGGGGGGGTAGTGGTGTTTACATATGCGTCTACCAAAAAATTAAATCAACTATTACATTTTTAAGCAAAGTTTTTGGGAATTGTGGAGTTATATCTTTAAATAAAGTGCTGTAAATTAAAATCTCATTTCTCTGTAGCTATGAGGACAAAACAATATTGTGCTGGTTTAAAAGTAAACCGGCAGGAGAAACGAACCCAACTCAAAACAGTTTAGAAGTCAGAACTACAATTTAATAAAAAAGATTACAATAGATATACTGATACACAGGAAAATTGGTTTTAGCCCACAAAACCCAGTTGTACAACTCAGCC
>JAVJGI010000063.1:58841519-58873964 GCA_035590275.1 Ibycter americanus
GAGAGGGTATAGAATACACAGTTCCAGTTACACCCACACAGTGATAAACTGGTCCCAGCCACTATAACTAGGACAAATATAAAATACAAAAAGCATATTGAAGTATTTTGGAAGACTTTAAAATAATTCAGTGGGCTCCTAACAAATTCTTCACTGAAGTATTAATACAGAAAATGAAGCAAAACCACTGCAAAAAAGTATGTTGAGAAACACTCAATTTCAATTAAGTCACTGTACTGGTGAAGCAGAAAACAATCACTTCTACAGGTAATAGAAATAATGTCCTAAATTTATGAGAAAAGATACATTACATTTGAATTCTGCTGCATTGCACATTGTAATGGAAACTGAATACGGGAGGGTGAGGTAGTAAGATTTTTCTCAGTATGTTCAAGATATGTCTTAGTATGTTTTTAGGAAATTATTAGAGAAATAGGTGCAGGTCCTCCTGTAATGTGAAAATACATGTACGTACAAGATCCTGTAAGCACATATGCCAGTCTTTAGTTTTAAACAACATAATTATTGTTCTTAAAAATTATTATAGCAGGAAATAAGGATAAAAAAATATTGTCTTTCGCTATGAAGTCTTTGAGCTTTTGAGCAAATATTATATTTGGCTGATATTTAATAATTTTTCTGGTTCCTTAAGGAATGCAGTAGCAATTACTTCCAATTATTTGAAAAGTTTAATTAATATATTACTTAATGAATGCCTTAAGAATAGGTACATTAGCTTTCTTACACTTGGTTGCACTTCAGAACACCAAATCTTTATGCGTTCCTCAAAATGAAACAAAACCTCTTCAGAACAAAATTTGTCTAAAGAGCTATTCATTTTTCTAATCTGTTTGACTCATCATCCCTGAAAGTGTAGGACATCATGATCTGCCACTCCCTTTGGTCTATCAAAACTACAACTATCTAATAATTAAGAGGATGAAGGGCTTTCCCCCTTCCTCTGAAAAAAGTAACATTCACTGTCTTGGCTTACAACAATATTTAGATCAGCATTTTCTACAACAATCTGAACTTCACTAGACTAACAACACACAAGAAAGATGCTGTCTAAAAATTCTACAAAAATGAACTCCTCATTACCCAAAATTCTGTAGAAACCATGATGTAGATATAAATCCTACACTGCAAAAATAAATGATCTTATGATAGAGCAATTACTTCTCCAGCTGTGGCTAACTAACTGATTAGCAACAGCTGGGATAAAAACCTAACATTAAGAAGATATTAAGTGTCTGTCCCTAGAGATGTTAAAGTTTATTTTATGAAAAACTCCTTGTATCAAATAGGTAAGATTCTGTGTCCTGGTTTTACCCAGAAACATATTCAAGAGTAGAGCAAAAAGACTAGGAAACAGATGAGGGAAAACCTTTCTGCTTTCTCATAAGGCAGGGCTGATCAAGCTTGATGGTAGGACTTTTAGATTATTATCTACAAGAACTAAATTGTCTTGGTGTAGTCCTGGAAATAATTATGCTTATTACAATTTAAAATGGATGAAGCAGTAAACATCCTAAAAGGGTATAGTAGAAGTCACTTATTAACTGAAGAGCTTGCAAACAGGTCTAGGAAATTTCCATGAAATGGCAGAGGCTGATCAATGACTATAGCAGCAAGATGCATCTTTACAGAAGCAGAAAGAAAGCAACAACAAAAAGGACAGATAGATGCTGGTGATTCTACTATTCCAAAAGTAGCAATGTTTTTCAGTGAACTACTGGCTCTAAAGATTAGCAAGAGGAAAAAGCAAAACCTCCAAATATTGTTAGTGGCAGTTCAACACTGGTAGCTGAGGACCTTGTTCCAGGGCACAGCCTTGGCCTGGCTTGAAGCTCATCTATAGGCAGGGGAGACATGGGCTGCTAACACAAGAGGCCACTGTCCTGGAAGGGAAATTAGTAAAACAGTGATTAGCTGGATCAGCTACTTGATTCTCTTTTCTTGAAAATCTACTAAGCTCCTGAAAACAAGAGAACGTGCCTCATATGCACAAAAATAGATTATCAGTTCTGGTCCTTGGGAGAAGTACCCAAAGGTACCTTTGGTAGGTTTGTCACAGACTTTTTGAGAAGTTTAAAACCCTAACAGATTAAGTTAATCTTGATTAACTCATATTTGAGTTTTAGGTGCCTTTCAATTATTATTGGGAATTCTGTGCAGCATTTCCTAACTGGGAATGAATCCTAACTGATGCAATATTCATTCGTAGAATAGATACCTTCAACTGAGTGGGGAGAGAAGGCATAAATTCCTTCTTGCCCTCTAAAGTATTAGGAAAAGAGGACTTTTTTCACTCCCCAGCTTCACATAAGTTGCTGCAAATGAAAATGTGCATTTTGCTCATTATTGTCTTCATGATAAAAGTGGAAGAATTTGTACCTCACCTATTAAACGTTCAGAACAATTATATAAGCCTGTATAGGACACTCTTCTTATTTCTTGCTAAACTACTTGAATGATGCATAATCACCTTCAGATTCAAATAAAGTCCGTTGATTTTAGTCTTTAATCTAGAAAATACAAACTTCAATAGTAATTTCTTTCTGTGACGCTGGTAGAAAGGAGAAATACACGTTACATAACAGATGGTAGCAAAGGGCCTTATACTTTGTAGTTAAAGTGTACCCTTTGTAACTCGGAAGGGTAAAAAAGGCAAATCATTATGGGACAGTAAAAATATACTCTGAAGATATTAGTCACAAAAGGCACTATAAAAGCATTCATTCAAAAAGAGGAGAAACAACCTGTCATCATTAAAATGTCACAAAATTTACAGAGGCCAGTATTTCTTTGTGTTAGAGGCTATGAACATAACGACTATGCAGTTATAATGCTGGGATAGCTGCATAAAAGATTGCTGTTTCACATGACTGTTTTCAGTCTTTCTGTGCTGATTTCAACTTGCCTTCTGAAAGAGCACTCATTCTCAGTCACTCTGAGGGCAGCCAAGTGAACCAAAAGGTCAATTTAATTAAAAAGGAAGAGAACTTCAGCCCACAGGGAAAAGGGTCCAGTAAAATGCCAAAGGAGTTTGTACTAGAAAAGTACCAACTAAACAGTCCAAAACAATGAAGAAAATCCACATTGGTGTCAAAAATATAAAAACAAAAGAAGAGTAGGTGACCTTTTCCTACTTTATAAATAAATGGTCTTGTCTACATAACAGAGAAATAATGTTTATTAAATATAAGGAATACAACTTTCAGTTAAGAAATTTTACTACCATTTTCTCAGAGACCCAGAAAATATTCTGTTTTAATAAGCACTTTGAGGGGTGGGGGAATTAAAATGAAACCTGTTTTGAAGTTGGTTTTCCCCCAAAAGACATGCTTAATGAGTCTGATATCAATGTGAGTCATCCATCATTCTGAAAGCTTCAAAGAAAAGATATAATTTTAGTGTGTAGCTGTGGTTTAGTTAAACTCAGAAAGAGCAGGAGATTTAAACCCCTATGGCCTTTGTAACTTCTTTAGTCAAACAAGAATTTACTAATGAAAAACAAACTTACTCTGCATTCTGTCGAGTCTGGCTTATGGATTGGAAAGAAGTGAATTTCAGACTCTGAGTTTTCTGAAATAATAAATCATAAATCATACAGAAAGGCACACCAGAGAAGCACCTTACAAACTCATCAGAAAAATAATCATTAGCTGTTTCCCACTACAGAATTTTTGTTCTGCAGCACAACCCCATCTTTAGCCATTTTAGTTACTGACAAAATTTTGTCTTTGGAAACTCTGCCTCCACTTTTCAGGGTGAGCTTTTCATAAAATATTGGAGCCCAGCTTCTGTACTAGAAGCATGTACATAAAGCACAAACACTTAATGCAGAGATGGTGTAATAGAATGTGACTGCAGGTGCTTCTCTTCTGTTGGTCAGTGGTCTTGTCCCAAAGTCATAGTGCATGAAGAAGTTGCCACATGGCCTAAGTGGACATTGGTGGCTGATTCTTTGATGGACGTGTTTGGCAAATTAGCTGTATCTTTCTTAACATACAGTAGAAAGTATTACTCACAATTTAACCTCTTGTAAGTTTCTCTCTTCTGAATAATGATTATATGAAAACAGTATTGGTCAGTGTGGTCAATGTCTCAGTGTTTCCAAATCAAATTCCCATTAAAAAATGGAACTTGTACTCATATGCTATATATAAATAAAAACAGGGGCTTTTTGAATGAATTTCTGAACTTACTGATCCATCTTGGAGTTTAAAAGTGAATCTTTGGCACATTTGTTTTCATGCCAATAATAAATAAATTTGCTCCATGTGTGTATGTGTGAAAGGCACTATCTGTAATAAGCGTAAGTAAGAATTCTGGGCCCTGCAGTTAAGGCTTTGTGAATGATTGCATCGATAGCATTCACACCTGAATCAAATTTCTTTCAACATTTTTTCCTCTGCAGGTTGAAAGGGGACTAACGAAAATAACTGTTATTGAGAAAGGAGATGACATTTCAAATCCAGGGAGAATAAGATCTGCTGAACAAAAAAATACTGCTGTCTTTCCTTTGTTAATATTTGGAATAGAAGTTTTTGGACCCCTTTTGCTATGTCATGCTTGAACAGACTTTCTTTTTCAATTTCAGAAGAAGGTACTGTTGCTAAAACAACTTTTATAAATTAAGTTTTAGGTTTTCATTGGTTTTTTGTTTGTTTGTTTTTATAAAGTTCCCCATTTTTCTCCTGTACTTCTATTTTTTGGAGATCAAATGGACCAGCATTCACAGCAATACATTTGTTATTAATAGATAGTAGTATTTTTAGTATAATACAATGTCTGTTATACTAATTTGAATATTAATGAATAATAAATAATTCAGTATATAATAAATCTTAACCTAATTTTCTTTTTAATGTTTAAAAATAGTTATTTGTTCTTTGAGCAAAACATAAAAAAGACCTAACTGTTTTTAGAAATTCAGTTGTCACTAGGTATCCCATATTTTCCATATACTGAGAATCAGGCAGTAAAGCAGAATTATTATATTTTGTCAGCCTAAAGTTTATTCTGAGGTTTCTAGTAAATTTCAGCAATCTCTTCATTTTCCTTAGTAAGAGAGGAATACTATCCAAAACTGCTGAACAGCTTTTATACTGAATCCCACAGGTGGCTGCATTTCTGTAGTGGTTGAAAGTGCTTCTTATATACCATACGGTATGGAGTATTATTATATACCCTCAGGTTAAATGTATTAAACTCACCCTGAAAGTAAAAGGATTTATGCTTGCTTCCCTCAGTGACAGAATTTAGTGTATGAACAAAAGAAGCACGTCACAAGCCTACAAGGTGAAAATCACTGTTATAAACACAGGCAACCCTGCTTTTGCTACCTGACATCTGCTATTGTTCCCTCCCACTATTTGCACTACATACGTAATGGAAAGGAACCTCAAAGGCAGGGGTAACTCCGTTCCACTTCTGCATCTTCAGCTGTGTTAAGTGTGTGCGGAAGTGTTTTTTGAAACAAAGCCTTACAGTGGGAGCTGCAGCTAAACAAAGCAGACACAGAAATTTACTTTCATGTAGACTTGAAATGCTGCACACGTAGATTCTTTTCCACAGTTGCCAGCTCTCTTATGGTAAAACTCATCTCCCTGCAATATAATAAAGAATTCAGAAACTTCAGCTTTCTCCATAACAATAAGACTGCTCCTTAATGTTGTTATACTACATCAGCCATGCCTTCTTTCTGCATCAGTGGAGAGACCCTTAAATCTAATCTAAGGAGGTATCCAATCAGTTATTTTGAATTCTGTATTGCATACGTGTATATATCACTGTAGATTTCCAGCACTTTAAAGTATTTGTGCAATCTATTGCTAAAACACTTGGCGAGTTATCAAAACATGAGGTGAATACTAATGATGCTGATCTGATTCTTTCTTGGGTGCACAGGGGTTTAATGCTGCTGTTCAGAATTTCATGGAGTACCAGCATCACACACTAACTGAGCTTTGTATTCAGTAAGATTTAAAACTAACAACATTTTAGTAATCTACCAGAATAACAAAACAAAATTAATAAATAATGATCAAATTCTGGGATGCTGAAACATACTATTCAAAGCTTAATAACTTAAAGCTATCAGTTTCTTAATGCTTATTTCAGGAGTTTTGTTATTTCACAGCCTGTGTTGGAGGAAATAAATGTATAGGTTTTGTGCAGAAAATGTCACAAGCTGTAATTGAATTCTATTCTTGGAAGTCCCCATTGGCTGCAGTATGAGCTTTACATTATGTGATGGAAAAATCTGAATCGGATTTTAACAGTATCCATAGAAAAACATAGTTCGAGTATGTCCATACAAGTTTGACAGCGGTGAAGGTCTGTGGGTACAGCTATATGGAAGATACCCGAGCTACTTCCAAACAGACTACTTCTGGAACTGGAAACTGTAGAACCATAGGATTATACCTCAATCAATTATTTCTGCTGGGAAGCCATATATGTCAGCTACTGGAGAACCACTGTAGTGATTCAGCACACTGCTTCCAAGTCCAAAGAAGTACTACTGTATGGGGCTGTATATCATATTCAGCCACACAGCTGTAACTCAGATGTGATTGTTAGCTACCAGCTTTCCTGTTCTTTCAGTCACAGCTGATTCCTGAAACACTGTTCCAGGTTTCTTATCCTTGTTTCTTTTCCAATAATGTGTATATTGGAGGCAGAGACTTCAAATCTTTCTTCACATTCTTGTGGCAAAGGACATCTCAGGAGCAGGGAGAGAAAAAGGAAAACATAGTATAAGGCAGTGTAGCGAACATGATTTACACAGCAAAGCCCACAGCTGTTTATTGCAGATCTACAATGAATTATATGACCATCTTCATTAAAAACTAATTCAGTCACCATTAGTATTATTTGGACATTTCTAAAACAGCATCACACATCAAAGGTATTATCTGTGCATGCTATTCTTAGCACTTCAGAATAAACACTTCCCATATGTTTTTCAGTATTTTCATAATTTCATACAGGAGAGAAACAAAGGAATACATCTGCTGAAAGCATCTCAGTAATTTCAGTAAAGCTTGCCCCATTTTCGCCCCAAGCCGCATCAGGCAGTGTACCCTAGTTCCATAGCTTTTCATTATACCAGCTAGTGCTGAACTCCAGCCACTCTCTTAAGTCTGTCTCCTGCCCAAAGCCATCATTTCCCCTGAAGGCAGTAGGGGATGGACAGAATCTGCCAGAAACCTGAGGGCAGTTTCTCTTTCTTTTGTAACCTCTGAGTACTTCAGAGAAAATCTGCTGCACAGACCAGGAGCAAACGTTTGTTGGTATGTGATATAGTTGGTTGACCCTAGCAGATTAATAGCTCAAGCTATGCATAGTGGTGACAGTTCAGGTACCAAACTGAAATACGGCTTGACTCAAATCTTTCCTTGAAAAATAAACATTCTGGTTTGTCGTGGTCTTATGAAGTCTTTCTAAGCAAATGTAGATTTTGTATTTTTAAAAGACTAACTCTAGTGCTTAACTTCCTCAATAGTAAGGAAGTGGGTTTTTTTAATATCCAAGCTAAATCTTTTAATCTGCAAATCAAGCAGATTATGTCTATCCTCAGTAGATATAGTGAAAAAAATACATCATCATTCTATTTTTTTTCCATATGGACAAATTTGGAAGCAATAAATGTTTGACTTGTGTTTCATCATATGCTATACATTTGATTAAAACATTAATTGAAACATAACAGAAAAATGATAAATCACCAACAGCCAGCTAAATTAAGCCATACATATTTGAAAATTCATATTACGCCCCCTGCAGTCCTTTTTGTTTGTTCATTTGTTTGTTTGTTCGTTTGTGGGGGTTTTTTTCTGAAAGGAAATGATTTAATTCCTTCATTCTTTACTCTGATGTCATGTTCTTCTCTCATCACTGTTATCATCTTTGTAACTTTTCCACTTAGCCCACAGGCCCCAAATGTCCTGTGTCTTACATATTACAATCCTCTTAACACGTCCTCCAGTAAGTTTTGATTTTTCTGAGTGTTCTTTCAACTGTATTTTTTTTTTCCGGTTCATGAACTATTATAATCCCAGACCTCTCAGAATCTTCCCTTCAGCTGTGCTGGTTACCTATTATTTCCCTTTTTGTATTCATGCATTCTATTTCTTCTTTTAATTATAGTTTGCTGTAGTATTTAAGACATTTTATTTCTAAACTTCCTCTGCAAAGTTCTTGCAAATCCTCAGGTTTTGCTGTTACCCATAAATTTCAAAAATTGCTGGTTGCAGGTCTGGTGTCTGCTACATCTCAGCTTTACTACAAGTATACTATTTTGTGTCATTATTTAGGCTCTATAAAATCACTGTCCTGGAGACATGATTCAAGTCAAAACTATAGTATAAACAAAGACAGGAAGTAATCATTAAAGCATTTTTAATAAGTGCTAAATATGAAATCAAGTAGGAAAAAATAGGCTATACATTCAAATTTTATTTTTTTTCTTTGTCTGACAGCGTAATTGTCTTTCAAGGTAAGAGGAAGTCATAAGTGTCATATATGCTTACTATAGTAAGGCTTTAGAGCTACTTTCACTTAAAATTCTTATAGGAAACACTATGTAAATAAAAACTACCATATAAGATCCCCAAAGGCCATATTCACAACTTGTTGAAGAATGTTTAAACCTATAATTTTTATTTATATCTTTCATTGTAACACCCAATTTGTTGAGGAAAATACTGATTAGTGTTTGACTGAAGACAGGCCCTAAAAGCATTAGGCTTTTTTTTGAAAATGGAACAGTTAATCTAGGAAGTGCTGGTCTCCTAAAATCCCAGTTACATATTATACCACTAAAGTATATCTATATACTTCTACACGTAGAACAGAAGAATAGACTAGACCAGACTAGACTAGACTAGACTAGACTAGACTAGACTAGAATAGAATAGAATAGAATAGAAAAGGAGTAGAGTGGAGTGGAGTGGAGTGGAGTAGAATAGAATAGAATAGAATAGAATAGAATAGAATAGAACAGAACAGAACAGAAGAGAATAATAGAATATTTTCAGTTGGAAGGGACCTAAAATTATCATCTAGTCCAACTGCCTGACCACTTCAAGGCTCACCAAAAGTTAAAGCACGTTTTTAAGTGCAATGTCCATATGCCTCTTAAACACTGACAGGCTTGGGGCATCCAACCACCTCTCCAGGAAGCCCATTCCAGTGTTTGACCACCCTCTCAGTAAAGAAATGTTTCTTAATGTCAAGTGTGAATCTCCCCTGATGCAGCTTTGAAGCCTTCCCAGGAATGGTAAACTCCAGGAAGAAGAATGAAAGTCAACTGTGCTTCAGCTCTGGATCTAAGAAATGTCAATTGTACTCCATACCAGTTTATTCTACCGTGTTATTATCCCGGGAAAAAATCCTGATAAGTTGTTTTGGGATTTGTTTTCCTCCCCAGAGGTAAGGTCTGAGGCAAACAACTGCAGAAATTAAATGGATAAAGTTCAGGCAAAATCATTTCCAGCCACTTGAAAGTCAGTAATGAATGTGAAAACTTAAATGAGGAGGACTAGGGGAATGTGCTTAACAATCTGTATAAAATCCTGGCTTAGAGGAAAAAATGCATTTTTCTCAAAAGAGATCTCTGAGACTAGTGAAGTAGTCTGAGGACATTAGTTTATTCTTAATTGTGAGTGCTATGCAGTACCTTAGAAAAGCTGATGCAGTGGTATCAGAGCAATGAAATTTTATATGTTATGACAGACTGAAAAAACCAGTAGGATGCTCAGCAAAATATTGTAGAACCAATTTTGCTTTTAGACTATTACATAAGCTGTAAAAATCACTTTTTAAAAAGCATAATTCTGTCCATGTCTGTTCTCTGCTGTGAAACAATATTTTACGTACATTGATCCTACATTGCTCACACTTCATCTGCTGAAATGAGACAACATAAGATGCCTACTAAAGTGCACCACTGATTCCATATTTTTGCTTCCACAAAACGTAGTGGCCACAGATAATTACAGTGTACTGGTCTAAATCTGTATGTGCAGTCACTCACTCACAGAAATAATAATTTATATCAGATCATGTATTTAAACCATTAATTCTGAAAGATCTTGTTTGAGATTATTTTGCAGATCCACATGCCATCACATCACTTTATGTATATATAGTGGGCCCCCTTTACCCCTTCTGAAAGGGTAACAGACCATCTAAACAGCTGTTAAAGTTATTGCCTCATTTTTTAATACCAAAACCATTAAAACCTTTGGAAGAAGGCAAATTGTTATGGATTTTCCTTTAATGTGATAAGAGAGGAACCAAAATATATTTCACTGGACAAAATGGAAGTAATACTTCTTGATCTCTCTGAGTAGGATTCCAGTGAAATCATAAAACTAGTTTCTTACTACTTCCAAAAGGTTGTGGAAGAAACTGAGTGAATAAGCTTTCCTGATCAAACTCATAGGACTAGTGTGTTCAAATATTACTGCAGATACACCATCAACAAGAAAAAGAAACACAATTATATGCTAATGAGACTTAGATAGCATTCAGCACGTGTAGAAAATCCTCACTCCCTGAAATAAGCCAATTAACGAAATTAAACTATACATTATAACATGAAACATTAGAGTCTAGTATATAGCTATTGTAATAACATCATGTTTTTCAGAATTCTTGTGCCTGTTTATTGTACGATCTGAGGATGCCTGAGAAGGTATGTGGTCTTTATTAGTAGCTTTAGTAGCTTTACATCCATAACATTTAGGGAACTCATGCCATTTTGCTTTTCTTTTGCTGCCTTCATGTAAGAGTTTCTGCAACAGAAGTAACAATTGGAGACTTGTTTTAATGTGCTCAAAATTGAAAATGTTCTAATAGACCTAATTTCTTCCACAGAAGAGCAAAGAGATCAGCCCATAAACTAATACTTTTGCAGTAAATTTATCTTTGCTTTTTTTGTTTTATCAGCAAGATGCCTTTGTTGTACTGTTCTTGGCATCTTTTCTGTCATGAATAACCCTACACACATTTCTATCCTATTTAATTATCCACTCTGGCTTAAAACATAATCAGCATTAAACCAGCTGTGCAACCTTGAAAGAACACCATTTCAATAATACATTGATAAAAAAAGAGCAAGCAGACTATTAATTTTAATAGGAGCCCTCCCTTCTGACTATATCCTGGACACCGTTTCAGAAGCTGTATCCATTTACCGCCAAGCAGTAGCATCCCTCGTGCACTCATTATAGCAATAGATTCCATTCATAGCCTGACACTGTGACAAGCTAGATGGCCATCCTGGGCCATAAGGTCACCTTTGCAGTGTCGGCTTCCCTGCTAATACAGTGGAATGGCTCATGGAAGCAATCATCAGTAGCAGAAGGAAATATATGTGGTAAATAATGAAGAATCTTAATATCATTTCATAATGTTTTGTCAACTAAAATTCTGCAAAACTTATAATTCAGTGTTGTAAGAGTCTTAATCACTCCATCCTGCCAGTTATGAGTTCTGGCCAGAAACCTTAATTGCTGAAGAAGTCAGACTAATAATAACATATATGCCCTGATCCCTTAAGTTGCCAGGATGTAAAGCAGAAGTCTTAAAGTAAATATCTGGATTTGGACTTGAATTCTTCTATAATGCTTTAAAAATCTATCTATAGGTGCTGTTATTCAGTGAGCCAAACCCATCCTAGTGAAGTTGCACTAAGGATAAGCAAAATTTTCAAAAATTATAGCATTTTCCTATTCAATATATTTGCTGCACACTAATACAGGCCATTCAGGTGGAAACTTCACTGATCTCAAATTCATGTTCCTTACCAGAATGACCTACCAGGTATGTGCTGATAGCAGAAGTACCAAGGCAATCAAAACTTCCCTCGCTGTTCCCTACGGTCGCTATAATGGTGTCATGAGCAGTAAGCACAGTGAATTCTTTCAAGCTTAGTAACCTGCCAGGGCTGCTATACATCACTGAAGAGTTTATGCACAGTGGTGATCATGACACTTTACTCTTCCCTGTGGTGAGTAGTGAATTTACAGAAGTTAGTGCTGACAGATTTACAGAATCCATATTTGTTTAGTTTTGTATGGTGGAAATACTGCAGTCCTCTTATTTAGGGATAAGGACTTTTAATTCTGAATTATTTGCAGCCATAAATTACAAAGCATGCACATGCACTGTTACTGTGCTATATAAACACTTAGGATGATCTATAGGTCAATGCAGTCATGAAGTGCATTAACTCCTACATGTCGATATATGTTTATTTAATATAGAGCCAAACATATATAAATTAGTCCAGATGGCAGAAATCTTAATGAAATTCTTTTTAAAATAATATAGCAAGTGCCTAAATCAGCTCAAAAAATCCTTTCTCAGTGAGATGTTTTCAAGCAATCTAGATGTTTTAGACACACATTTTTCATTAATTTGATTATAAGTTCTGTGGTTAAATCTCACAGCCTACTTTGAAAATAAGCTTGAAAATAATGCTTCTGTTACAGTCAGAACGTGACGTGGAAAACAGAGAAACTTTAAATTAGATGGGAAGAGAAATTTTATTTTGGCATTTTTGTTAAAATCTACTCATAAGCACCTGTTTCTAATGAAAAAAACAAGGAGGGGCTTTACTGGTCCTGCAAAATTTTTGTAATTTTAAGCGTATGTTAAAGGCTGTTTATTTACAGCTTAGCTAAAAAGGACTTGATCCTCCCACAGAGGTAACTAAGACAAAAATTCTGACCTTTAAAAGTGCCCTGTAAATTGCTGTCCAAATAAGCAGCACTTTTTAACTCTGAACTTCTTAGGTACCTTGAATTCTGGCTGTATATGTAGCCAGAGGAGCTACAGAAAAAAGTTCATAACACTCTGACAAAAACTGAGAGGGATCTATAAACTAAGTGGTTTTGAATACGTTAAGGAGTTTGATGCCATAACTGTTTTCTGAATCAAACTATGCAAGATTGTCCTGGTTTCAGTTGGGACAGATTTAATTTTCTTCATAGTGGCTGGTGCAGTGCTGTTTTGGATTTGGTGACAACAGTGTTGATAGCATACTGTTATTTTTCGTTGTTTTTACATAGTATTTATACTAAGTCAAGGACTTTTCAGCTTCTCAGGCCCTTCCAGTGAGAAGGCTGGAGCGGCACAAGAAATTGGAGGGGACACAGCCAAGACAGCTGACTCAAATGGCCAAAGGGATATTCCATACCATGGCACTATGTGCTCAGCATACAAACTGGGGGTAGCTGGCTGGGGGAGGGCAATCACTGCTCACGGACTGGCTGAGCATCACTCAGTGGGTGGCGAGCAGTTGTACTGTGCATCACCTTTATTTTTTCCCCCCATGAGTTTTATTTCTCTCTCTTTTTTTTTTTATCTCCCTTTTCATTACAAGTAGTAGTAGTAGTAGTGGAAGATTTTACTTTATTTCAAGTATTAAACTGTTCTTATCTCAACCCATGGGTTTTACCTTTTTTCCGATTCTCCTCCCCATCCCACTAGGAGGGCAGGGAATGGTGGTGAATGAGTGAGTGTCTGCGTGGTACATAGTTGCCCGCTGGGGTTAAACCACGACAAAAATGCAATAGTGAACACTTTTTTATAAAATCCACAAGCATTAAATAGACACTTTTTCTATCTATTTTGATACAACTGCCTTTTCCTAGCTATTTCCCATAATAAACTTCATAAGCAACGTTACTCTTCCTAAGGCTGTGTAATTGACCTTATAGATGGCTTAAATGCAATTCTGATCCTTAAAGCATTTTGGAATAGCTCATTTTCAAATCACAGGAGGTATTGTCGGTCTCAGCTAGGCTGGCATAGAAATGCAGTGATTTCTTATGACTAGTTTTGATGTGATCTGTTTATGAACTGTAATGAAATGGCTGCTAACATAAACAATGTCCTCAGGCTGAAAACTGTAAGCAACTGGAGCAGTTGTGTCCCTAGCCAAACATCAGTACATATTTCCTGATGGCCTATACCTTATTATGTTCCCGTTTTCACATTAGATTGCTACATTACAGGAAATGTGACAACAAAATACATAAAATGCATTTTTCTGGGCATACATTTGGAGTGATGCTCTCCATAATACCTATTTTTTCTGAGATACCTCTATCCAACAGATTTTAGACATCAACTGAAAGGTATCAACTGATATCTTTCTTTTTTTTGCTTGTAGTTAGAGTTAGCCAGGGTACCTAGGGATCTTATCCTTCATTCTTTTGTGGTAGACTTACCTCAAAATATTTTATGTGAGAAAAATGTTACAGCAATTTGAAAAGGCACAAGTTTTTTTGTCTCTATCCCCAAGTGAGAAAAGAGGGTTTTGTCCTCTTTTGCAGAACTAACTAATGTGATGTTGTTAGGGGGAATAAAAAGAATTGCTGAGAAAGGAGAAGAAACCAACACTCCTCCATGGCTGTTCAGCATACTCTGCATTCTCATCCCAACCAATTCTCACTGAATGTTTGGTATTACTGAGTTTTATGTTGTGTACTGTGAATCACACTCTGAGACAGACTGAAGTGGTGTAGTTCCACTGACTTCTCTTAAGCTACAGCAATTTGTGTAGCCTTATTACCTTATAAGATCAGGCCTTATTACCATTTAACAGTATACAATTTTTAAATGCTGAACTTTTGGGGGGGGCTTCAAATTATGATGTGGTATGTGGTTTTGTGGGTAACTGCACATCTTGGGTGGCTGGAGACACTTCACTTTGCCGTAGATCTGACTATACTCCCAAATCGTTATGATGACTAATAACACTACTTGCTTGTCATGTCTTATTGCTTAAAAGCATCTCAATGTATTTATGCTAGCAAAACAATAGATTATATAAATTTAATCACATTTTTTACCAGGTACCATGGTACCATGCGTTTTTGCATTTCTTAAATATGTTCTAATATTTAATAAACCATAGCAATAAATTTAGAGATGGGTAAAATCTACAGGTTGCTGGGTTTTTTTAAAGCCTAATGGAAACATATGTCAAAGTTCTGCTCACAGTTATGTTCTTTTTCTACTTCTTTCTCTTTTTAAGAAAAAAAATAGAAAGTCGACAAACAGCTCTAGCGAAAAATGTTGTGTGCTATGTTGGGCACCTGCTTTGACAGACAAGTTTACCACATTTAATAAATACCATTAGTTACTTTATTTCAGTCCAATCACTATGTGTTCTTTTTAAACTGCATTTAAGTTGCCGAAAAAGATATATTTTTCAGCTTGCAGTAAAACGGATTGTGCATGCAGATGCCTGAACAGGCAGCAATGCAGAAATATAACAGCTTAATGTCAAACTATCCTTAATGTCATACAGCTACATTACATAATGTCATACTATGAATTCAAAGTTTGTTTGGGTTGATAAAATGTTTTCCTCTTCTTAGGTGCACTTAATTATTGCTGGGTTTTTCTCAGCCATGGAAGTGTCTCCTTTGTTTTTGTGTCTTGAAAATAAAATGAAAACTAAATAAAGTGAAAAACTGCAGGGAACTATTAAAACTAAATGCTGCAAAAATATGAAATGTTGATTAAAGACGAAATAGTAGGAAAATTAATTATCTAGGAGCTGTGTAATCATTTCTAAACTTCATCCATTACCAAAAATAAAAAGTATTTTCAAAACTTACTTTTAATTGATTTTGTTTACAACTTTTTAATAAACACAGACAATAAAAAGGAAGGAGATTTTAACATTTCCAGCAGAAATTTTGCACTTCACACATTAGACTTATTCTAAGGAAAACAGTTGGGTGGAGAGGAACCTGATGAAGTTCAACAAAAGCCAGTGTAGGGTCCTGCCCCTGGGGAGGGACGGCCTCATGCACCAGTACGGGCTGGGGGTGACCTGCTGGGGGGCAGCTCTGTGGAGAAGGACCTGGGAGTTCTGGTGGGCAGCAAGTTGCCCACGAGCCAGCAGTGTGGCCTTGTGGCCAAGAAGGCCAGTGGGACCCTGGAGGGCATTAGGAGAAGCGTGGCCAGCGGGTGGAGGGAGGTGATCCTCCCCCTCTGCTCTGCCCTGGGGAGGCCGCTTCTGGAGTGCTGGGCCCAGTGCTGGGCTCCCCAGGTCAAGAGAGACAAGGAACTGCTGGAGGGGCTCCAGCAAAGGGTTATGAAGATGCTAAAGAGACTGGAGCATCTCCCTTATGAGGAAAGGTTGGGAGAGCTGGGCCTGTGTAGCCTGGAGAAGAGAAGACCAAGAGGGGATCTTGTCAATGTCTACAAATACCTTAAGGGTGAGTGCCAAGAGGATGGGGCCAGGCTCTTTTAAGTAGTGCCCAGCAACAGGACAAGGGGCAACAGGCACAAACCGCTACACAGGAACTTCCATCTGAATATGAGGAAAAAAGTTCTTTACTCTGAGGGTGACAGAGCCCTGGGACAGGCTGCCCAGAGAGGCTGTGGGGTCTCCTTCTCTGGAGACATTCAAAACCCGCCTGGATGCGATCCTGTGCAACCTGCTGTAGGTGAACCTGCTTTAGCAGGGGGTTGGACTAGATGATCTCCAGAGGTCCCTTCCAACCCCAACCATTCTGTGATTCTGTGAATGCCAAGACAAGCAAGACTAGTGAACAAGAGAATGAAAATGCTGATAAAACTTCACTACAGGTAAAAATCTCTTAGAATTCTTAGTGATGCAGTTATGTAGATTTATGATAAATTCTCCAAAATGTGTCATTGACATGGATGCACTGGAATATTTTAGGTAGTCAACAGGTAGTTTCCTCCTCAGCAACCTCCCACAATTCTACAAAAGGTACCATTACATCAGATTGCCAAAAAAATTATTGCTGACAATTAGTCAGAATATAATAGTACTTAAGAGGTTTAGCTGTGCACTCTGTGTTGATCATTCATGCTGTCTTCTGACAGGCAACAGGTACTTGATACTGAAAGTAGTAAATATATGCCTGTATATAAGGTCCAGTGGTTGAATTTCCTTTCCTTTCAGAAATGAACACTCCATCAGTCAAATCAATTGAAACATCACTTAAATATTTTACACTGTTCTTCCATCAAAACAGCATTTTCAAAGCATCACAGAGGGATGTTTGACTAGCTGAAAGAGACTTCTATTACTGCAAAGATGCTGATTGAAATTCTGGCCCTACTGAAATTAGTGAGTGTGTTGGTTATTTCATCATAGATCAGGATGTCAAGCTTCAGAAAAAATGCAAATTAGAATAGCAAATTTATAAAAACAGACTTTGTACAAGAAATGGTAAGTCACCCTTAACTACCTGTGAGGCACTGAACATGACACTACAACGATAGCACCTTGCTATCTGTTCTGCGTTGTGACTATCACAGACAAGGAAAAAGCTAATCAGTGCACTTACCATCAGAGACAGGGGACTTTAACAAGTATTTGATTTTCCCTCATGTAACACCATTCTTCCTGCATTTTTTTTAGCCAGTAGCATGTTTTTAATTGCAAAGTTAAATAGATAGTGCTTTAATTTTAAATTATGGCTTTATGCATTTAACAGGTGGCACAGGTATTTTCAGGGAGATTCTTGTGTATATTAGCTATTTTGTTTAGGCGAAGAAAAAGGCCAAACTCAAATTCACTTCTAATGAGCCATGTGTTAATGTCAGGGTCTCTGCTGTCCACTCAAATGCCGTAGAACACATCTGACTTTATAATGAGCCAAACAGTTGTCTCTTCATAATCTCAAATTAGCCTTCTGTTAGGTATCTGTTTCCAAATTTTACAACACTATAGTAGAAGTTGTGCGCTTTCATGGCTAAAATCCAGTTGAAGATGTACTTGTTCTAAAATCTTTCACATTTTGTCAAAATTATTGGCAAGCAGTTGCCTTCATATCCTTTGCAGCGAAAACGTTTGACCTTACAGAGTCCAAATGGCTTATTGCCTAGTTTTGATCTACTTTGTACACTAATGGGGAAGAGATCAAAACCAGATGACAGACATCAAGGCAAACGGCCAGTGGCAGAATGGTAAGCCTGTAGGCAGAAAACTGAAATAAACCTGCCAAGTATTATTTATCTCAAGGGAAAACTACCTCAAGCTGACCACTTTTATGATTAACTCCTAAATGGTTACTGAGAAGCACCAACAAAATTTATTTTGAAATTTGACAGCTTGAACCTTTTTTCCTCTTCTAAAATGGATTTTCTTGCACTGGTTTTAGAAAGAAATGCAGAACAACCATGGTTTGATAGCTGCACATAAAGGCAGACAGATCTTGAGGAAATACAAATATGGCTGGATGAAGGACGTGATAATAAAAATAAGTAACTTTCCCATATTTTTCTTAGGGCAAGGACAGTCTTAAACAATTTCAGTTTCATGGCGCTTTAATCAGGTAGGTTGGTAGTGTGTCTGCTGGATTATTCTCTCTAATATAACCTCAAGCAAAGGGATTTAACTACAGACATAGCAAAAGGAAAAGTATTAAAGCCAAACTTAATAAAGCTTATTTTTATTACCAAAAATAAATTAAATTAGACTATGTTCCTGCTCTATGATTGTTTATCACTTGTACTGGCAAACAAATTTTACACTCAGAATAACAAATAATAAAAGGGCTATACAAAATTAATAGCTTAGTTAATAAACATTATTGTCATAATTAAAAGTCACAATTTAGTCCCCACAAATTACACATGTTCTTTAAGTATGATAGCTTGTATTTCTTTACTCTTCAATACCCTTGAACACATTCACATTTAGATGATGAAGACTAGAGCACAACAGACTGCAGTAAAAGAAACCTCAGCAAACTATTACTATGTTATTGTTCTCCTGCTAACAGAAACAAGGAGTAAAACATAGCACACAAAACATAATCGCAGTACATTGACCCAGACATCAAAAAAAAAAGGGGGAAAAAAAGGACAAATTGGTCACTTAGGTCTGATTAAACCAAATGTCCTACATAATTTTTGCCCAAGATTAGGTGTACAAACCTACAATCACATTTTAACTAATAATAATGCATTACCACAGGCAAATCTGTAGATGGCAGTCACAAAAATCCTTGGGCCATTTAGGGATCCTGCAGGGTAAAGACGAAGTATTTCACATGGATGCAGAAATCTCAGCCCCTACCCCAGAGCTCAAGGCCCATGAGCCTTTAAAATTCGGTCCCTAATCAGAGACCGTGGTCCACAAAACAGCTCTCAGACCTTGCTTTTGTGAAGACTGACCCTTGGCAACCTAGCTGTATGATTTACTGACTGAAACAAAAACTAATTAACAGCAAACATTAACATTGAATATCAACACTTGTTAACTTGTAGACTCTGTAAAGCAGCTCACGGAGGTGGAATGGTGTGGAAAAAATAATCTTTACAGTGTGCTTTGGGTGTCCAATCCTATGCAGAAACACTACTGGAGCTCCTCATAGTCCACAGTTTTAATTATGTTTAAAACATTGCAGTGGGATTTCACAATAATCTCCTGCATAAACGACCGATAATGTTGGTTTCATAATATCCTCAAAGTGTGATAACACTGTAGTGGAATTGCTTTGTTCTGCAGATAATTTGTTAAGTGGCAAAACAAGATTATCACAATAAATATGACACATAATAAGCATTAACTCTTTCATCTTCATTTTTGTCGGTATATTTTAAGTTTTAGCTATAGAGATGACAAAATATGCAGCATTGTTTACTTCTTTATGAAGGAGAAATTGGGTTTATTTCTAAAATCTTTGTGGCTGTTAGATGATTTTCAGTCTCCTTCTTGCATATTTTCTTTCTTCTTCAGTCCATTTGGAAACAATAAAATGTGTAGTTTAGGAATACTTGAGCTTGTCCTGAGCAAGAATAGCGGTATAGTAGTCACAGTGAAGTGACACACCAACATTGCTAGCTTAATTTGAGACTTTCATCAAAACTATATAGAATTAATTCTGGTATTCTTTAATGGTCCTGCAGTGTACCATGTAGAACAGCTCTAAATCTATTCAAAGGCCTACTGAGAATATAGCAACTAAACTAAGGTAAACTTTTGGAAGAAAAAATGATTCATGTATCAATTCCTCTGAAGTAGTTCTCCTGAACTTAGCTTTGCTGTGGTGGTGACATGGGAAATGTTACACTTCCAACAAGATATTTCTGCTTTTAACTGTTGTTTTACTTTCAAAAATCGCTACATATTTTCCTCATGAACCGTTGAAAATCCCTTAAAAAAAAATAATGAATCCGGTGTCCACAGGGTTGTCTTTTTTTTTTCCCCCAATAAAATAAAAAGTTATATGCACATTTTTAATCCAAACCTGACATAAGCTCACCCTGTACATTATGTTGCTCCATCCTCTAGCTTGTTTGAAGAGAATTAGCTACTGGGTCACATAGTGTTCCACATTATATCTGATCTCACAGATGACAGAACAGTTACCACTAATATTTTGGAATACAGTAGCTGTGTCCCCTGCTGTCTGTAATTGAGACAACTTTGACTCCTGTGTCCAGCATACGACATGTTACAGCTTTCCATGAAAGAAGTGCAAACATACCTTCCTTTCAAGGTGACCTTAATTTTGCTTTGAGAATGACAAAATAATAATAATAAAAAGTAAAATCTCTTTGGAAAAAGTAGAATCTATCAAAATGACATTGTTTTCTTTTTCAAAAGAAAGAATATTTGTGGGTGGATAAAGATTTGGTTTAATTTTATTTAATTAAAATAAAGCATTCTGCTTTTGTCACAATTTTATCTAACAGAAATTTAAATGAGAAACAAAGATGCATCTGAATGGAAAACACAATGTTCAGTTCCAAAAATTTACTATTAAAAGTTTTGATCTCATAAATTATATACAAAATTATATAAAATTTACTGAGATTAACAGATTCTCAGGACCAGGATTTCACAATGAAAGGTATTTCTTCAGAGGAACTGCTAATAGTTCTATGTGTAACTGTTGTTCACTTTTGCAGTAGTTCACTTACAGTTGTAAATCTTAGAGTACTCTGAATCAGTTATGGTAACCACCTTTAAATAATGCTGTAAGAATTTTTTCCTTGAAAAATGAGCCTTCTTCAACTACCAAGATAATATTAATTCTATGCACATATAACATTGTGGATGGCGTAACTACTGATTTCTAATATACATAGCTTTTCAAGTTATTTTTCACAGTACACGAACAAGTTTAGGTTCTTGGGTAACTATCGTGTCAGGTTAGGAATTCTAAATTACATTACTTTTTTATAAATCCAGACTACATCTTGCTGACTGGGTTTTTTTGTGTGCTTGTTTGTTTCCCCCAAATATTTTAAAAAAACACCATTTTTTTGAAAATAAAATAATTTCCAGTTCATTGCTCTTATTTGGAAAAGAAACAAATTGGAAGTATATTTTTCTTGAGAGGAAAGCCAGTTTATTCAATAGTCTAAATTTTTCCTGTGGAATTCATTTGAAGACAAGAAGCTGTGTTAGCAACTGAAAAGTTTACCTTCTTCCCTTAAAGTGGAATGAGATCTTGGGATTTGTTCCTGGAAAAGAGGCATTGCTATGGGCTGCTGTGTATGAAACAAGGAATTGCATTGCAATCTGTTTTGTTATCTTGTTTCAGTACTATATAGAAATAAAGCACGTATACATTGACCTGCATTGCCAGCAGGTCAAGGAGGGTGATTGCTCCTCTCTGCATTAGTGAGACTGCATCTGGAGCACTGTGTCTGGTCCTGGGCTCCCCAGTACAAGAGATCTGGAGCTACTCTACAGCGTTCAGCAAAGGGCCACAAAGATGATTAAGGGACTGGAGCATCTGTTACTCAAGGAGAGGCTGAGAGAGCTGGCACTGTTCAGCATGCAGAAGAGAAGGCTCGGGGGGAGGTGGGGGGGAGCAATCTTATCAATATGTACCAATACTTGATGGAAGGGAAGGAAGACACAGGAGCCAGACTCTTCTCAGTAGTGCCCACTGGCAGAGCAAGAGGCAATGGGCACAAATTAAAACACAGCAAATTCCATCCGAACACCAGAAAGCACATATTTACTATGAGTCTAATCAAACTACAATCAGACACTCAATCAAACTACAATCAAACACTTGAACAGGTTGCCCAAAGAGGTTGTGGGGTCTCCATCTGTGGGCAATCCGTTTGGATCAGAAAGATAAGTTGTCCATCTGGACGCAGTCCTGGACAACCTGCTCTAGCTGACCCTAGTTGATCAGGGAGGTCGGACAGAATCATATCAAAAGGTCCTTTCCAACCTCAACAACTCCGTGATTTTCAGAATTCCCTGATTTCTTTTCCTGAGAGAAATGGATTAGAAAGGATTATTCTCAAAAGAGGTATCACTGCTGTGAAAAGATACAACAGTAATAGGAGGGATTTATTCTTTTTTTTAATGACATACACAGCATAAAGGATGATGAAAAATTCATACAACCCAAAGTTCTTCTTCATTACAGCATGGGGAGTTAGAAGATAATTTATAGTATAAACCCTTATAGTGTACATCTACAAATCTGAGTAAATTCAAGCCCTAGAGTCTGGAAACTGATTTTCTAAGCTTCTTAAAATTATCTGAATTTTTAAGACTCTTAAGGAAATATCGCTCATTTTCCAACACAAAAAAATTGATTCTTCTGGATAATCAATTTCCAACATGAAAATTCTATTCTTCTGGATTTTGCTAGGCTGGATAGTCTTTCATTGTGTTAAAATGCCAGCTCAGCGAGAAGCAAGATAAACCATAATATTAAATAAAGTTGCTGACATGTCATGCTGATTTCAAGATCAAAACTATGAAACTCGTTCATGGGGAAGGTAGAAAAGTGTGATATGCAACCCAGAATATAAATATATACTATTTTGTTTCTTTCTAGTTTTGAAATAAATTGTGTTTTCTGTAATACACTTGTCACTGCACTGGCCTCAATAGTGTGTCACACCGGAAAGTACTGCAATGACCAGAATTGAGCCCACTGTGTCCAAGTCCTACAACAGATGGTTGTTGGACTGAACAATACCTTGGCTGTTTAAAGACAGTATAACTAATTTATTTGTTACAAGATGGTAAAATACACTTTTTAAATGTTAAAAACTGGTATGGTTAATCAAAGTTGGCTTGGGTTTTTTGATTTATTTATTGTAAATATTACCCTACCTTTGAACAAGACATTTTCCTGTTCATTTGAGCCTTCAACAACTGTCATCATTTCCCCTTAAACTTAATGTCACTTCTTTGTTAATTCTTTTTTTTCACATTTTTTGGTTCAGTATCTTACATCAGGTTTCTGAAGAAACAATTTTGCCGGAACATCTGTTATTGTGTTGACCAAAATACCAAAAAGAATGAAAATCTCAAAACCAAAATATTTTGAAAAATATGTTATATTCCCATATTTGTACTAAATCCATTGCCTCTCAATAGAACATTAAAAAATATCTATTCTTCCATTTAATCCAAATTTTAGGAGTGGAGAAAAGTGTATTATCTTACTAGGTGATAGGAAAACAGAAGCTACACATTTTCTTCTTAACACATTTCACAAGATGCTTCTAGCATTTTTGCATTTCCTGAAACACTCATTTTGAGTTTTATGGTCTTCGATACTCTCTTGCTGTTGAAAGATGTGATATTTCCTCCAAACCTTTTGTGTTTGATGTGTAAGCATAATCTGAAGATACTCATTCATCCCTCCTCAGTCATAAAAAGTTGGCTGAAATATATGATCCATTAAACTGAGGGGAAATGCCAAACATTAGAAGAGATTATAGATTTTTTTTATGGACAAGCTGGATTCTGTAAGGAAGATACTCATGCCATCGATGCAGTTAGACAATACAGTCCTGGGTCCTTGAAATTTCCCCTGGCCAGCAAAAAGGAATGTTTTTCTTCACATTTGATTTTTAATTTGTAGATAAATGTCACTGACACATGGACTTACTTTGATTCCAGAATTAGGTAAGAGAAAATCCAAAAGGAACAGTTGTAAGAATGCATTTTCCAGTGACTAGGCGTATTCCTCAGTCTGTATGCACAGAATAATGCACTAACAATTCCTAGTGCTTTGCACATACTCCCAAGATACTTTTAAGTGGTATGTGAATCAGTAAAAGTAATACATAAAGTTTGAGTACTTTAAAAAGTACTATAAAGTTTTGCATAATGTTGTTCAAGAAATGTTCCTGAAATACTTTCATTTTCTTCAACTGTTAGAAATATGGTTTCCTTTTTTTTTACCATCTCTTCTATGTATCCTCATTTCTAAGCAGCAGCATATTATAGCACATTATTATAGTATAGTAGGTAAGATTTTTCTAATACTGAAAAAAAATAATACCTTATATAATTTAATGCTACTTAAATGTTTTCACACAATTTCCTAGGAAATCTTTTTCTACTGAAGACTGAAAATAATCAGATTTCTTGTTTGTCCTCATCAGCACGGGAGATACCAAATTTCTGTGTAGCTGTAGACTTTCTATGAAAAGAATAGGCATTTATAAAAAGAACAGGAAAGCAGATGGTACTAAGTGTGTTGAACGAACTTGGATTTGTTTGACTGTAACGAAACTGGGATACTAGAAAGACAGCTCGAGGCTTGCTAGAGAGCAAAGGTATATTTTACTTCCCTAAGACTGGGGGTACTATCCCTGTCCTAAGCAGGGTAAGAATAAAGCCAAAAAGTGTTGCACATGGCAGAGGGTGCTGAAGACTTGGTTTCCTGTGTTATTCCCATTGGACGGAGTGAAGGAGGAGAGAAACATCAGAAATCTTGGATTAAGAATGGAGATGATAAGTGCTGCTGCTGGAAAAAGTTGGCTCAGAAACAGATCCTGCCCCACCCCTAGCAACCAGTCTGTCTTTCCAGAACTCTGCCACAAGGTTTGCTTTTCACCTTCTCCAGTAGTTTAATGGTCTCTGTGACTCTTTTTTTGTCTGTATCTTCATCCTTCCTTGCTCAGTTCCTATGAAACTCTATGAAATTAAACACCATTTAAAAATTAACCTCATTTTCTCGTACACTATACATGATACTCCTTTGCAAGCTGCACAAAAGACACAGGGCAAAAGACCAAGCTGAAACTTTTAAGCAAAGGAATTTTGTAATGAGTAGCAGTCGGCTTGTGACCTGAGCTGAACTGCCTCACTGGAAAAGTTAGATACCTGAATACTATACTTACAAGTAGCCTATATTGTTTGGCCCCATGTACTCCAAGGCTGCCTGCACAAGACAGTATGTAGACACATCTTGTCATCGTCAACCTAATACTGTCGGCTTGCAATATTTCTATAGCTAATTAAATGAAAACCTATGTTCAAGAACATTTTTTGTCCTTTTCTTTTTTTGACTTGGTCAGAAATGCCAAAACAGATTTCAAAGCAGAAGCCAAATCTGCAAGACTTGAAGACTATATCAAAGCTTAAAAATTGGAGGTTATTATGGGGCATTTTGGTGTAAAAACAGGTAACACAGAGGATACCACCTAGACAGTTATAGATCTGTCATTTCTAAAATGATCCAGTAAAGACTGAGAGAGCTCGTAAGTGCATTCACCCCTGAAAGAGGATATCTGAGAATGAATAGAGAATCTGTCTGTACCTTGCTCCTTTCTGACAGTGAATGTACTTGCCTCTAAATACTATCCATCTCCTTTGGGTTGGTGAAGGAGTCTTGTAAACTCCAAGATTATGTTATTATAGCAACAAGTTTGATTAATTTTTTTTAGGGATAGAAGTATAGTAAATAGATATTGTCTCGTTTCTATTACTTTGACACTGCTATAAAAAAAAAAAAAAAGCTGCTTCTAGAATGAGAAACCAATAACACTAACACATTAAAAGGCCCTCCATCTACTGTATGTGCTTTATGTAATAACTTAAAGGTATGTTCTTTTCCTTGTATATTAGTTCTAGTTTCATTTGTGAGGGGTTTTTTATACTGTTACGAAGAAAACAGTGTCTAATAAAAACTTGTGAATGTACTTCAGAGTTTTGGGCTTTTTTTATTTGTAGAGATATTGCTCATGTGGTATCTGTCTTAATTTTCAGATAAAATCTTGAATAAATGAGAAAAGTTTTTAAAACATGTATTGATGTAAGTATGACTTATATAACAATTAGAAAATAGTGAGAAAATAGCCCAATGTGAAAACAGGACTGTACGGCATGAAATTTGTGACACAAACATATACTTGCATCTGGTAACTACTTTAAAAGGGCTTTGAGAAAAAAAATGCCATTAAAATGTACTAGATGGGCCATTTATACCAGCACAGTGTTTATTGTCATTAGAAATCTATTGCAAAAAATATGTTCCCTGCTGATCACCCCAGAAATGCTTGTGCTATTTACAAGTGTTCCAAGGAAAACTGGATTCCACCCCAGTAAATTACTCCCCAAAACCTGAATAAAGGTGATGACAACTAAACCTTTCCAAAAGCTCCTACCCCCAAGAATTCCACGTTAAGAGCTTACCTCCTCTCCTTTGTCAAACATCTGTGTGACCTACTTTCTTATTATTAACTACATCTTATTCTGTTACTGGGGATTGGTAGTTATACAGCACAGCAACACTCTGCTCTATTTAAGACAAAAACCTACTGTTGAATTCAATGTCACAGCAGAGTTTTATAGCAGTGAGGAATTGCCTTGATAAATGGCCCTGACATTAGCGTTTTCATGACTCTACCTTCAATGTCATCGCATCACAGTGCAGAGTGCTAAAGTAAGACCACTGCTACCTTCCAACAACGTATTAAGTTGAAGTTCACTCTATCTCTCGATCCCATAGGCACAATAAATGGAGAAAATAACACATTTACAAACTGATAAAACCCAGCAAAGCTAATAAAATCAGACACTTTATAGCTTGGCTAATAGTGTCCTTTGAAGGGCATCAAATAACACATCATGTACTGCTCTGGGGGAAATCAAATTAGGTACAGCAATGCTCCCTCTGAACTATGCATTGAATAGGCAGGAGATACTAAAGCTAATCAACCCATAATGATAGAAATTTTACAAATCATGTCCTTTTTTTTTTTTGTTAGCGTGGATGTATGCTGTTTTGATAGGAGCAGCGATCATCTATCAAATTGTTCCTATTTCGGTAAGGAAGTTTTTTTCAAAATTTTGGAAATTTTTCAGCTATTACACTCTACTAACTTTGTGTGTGAGAGTTTATCTGAAGGACATCATCATATGTCACCTTAGCAAAGAGGACTCTTTTTGTTATTGCCAGACAACTGCAACAATAGCTATATTATTCATTTGTTCTGGCTCAAAAAATTAATACAAATCCTTTTTATTTTCTGATAACACATTCTATGCAGCCATAAAAAAATAATATGTGGATTGGCTTTGTTCTCATGTTGCAGTTTAAAATAATACTTCAATTCCACTTTTCTTTTACTCTGCCACAGGTGGATTTCACTGTGCTGATCTTAAGTACCAAGCATCAGATTTAGTCTGTGCTGAGGCTTATCTACCCTTGATCTCTGACCACTTCTTTCATTTTAACAATATCTAGTCTGCAAGGAGTTCAAAAACAAACTTGTAAAGTAGTATAGAAATGTGGTGCAGGGTGCCTTGAAAGGCAATAACACTCGTTTGTGTTCTGATTCTATCAGATATGACAAGCTAATCAAGGTTAAGCCTGGATAGTAATAATGGAGGGGATTTCCAAGGACGAGCTAGACTAAGGAAGAAAGGTAGTATTCTTTGATTTTTGTCATTATCTCAAAGATTATGAGGAGAATGTCAATCTGTTTTGGAGCAGAGAGAGACTGCTGTGTTTTTTTGTGTTTTTTTTTTTCTTTTAAGTTACATAAGGCTAAAAACTGAGACCTGGAGACCTGTCTGCTATCATTGCTAAAAAATGCCACAGTATATAAAACCTTTAAAACAGTATGTTTTCTTGACCCAAAGAACTTGCAATAGAAAGGTGCAGCAAGTATTTCCGTAAAGCACAGTAAATGATGTTTAAAAAGCAAAATGACAAAATGGTGTTTGTGAATAATGTAACCGAAAATCATAAAGGATATGTGGTACCTTACAAGGAGAACCCATTGCCTTCTTTAGGATTATGGTCTCATATGTAGTCATATTCTAGCAATGCCTGCATATCTATCATCTAGGGTTTAGTCTTATTTCATGAGAAATAGTGGTCACTGTTATGAACTCAGGAGCAATTGCTCAAAATTTCCATATGTATTCCATCATATACACGATAAAAATACATTATAGTGAGACTGAACAGATAACTTTCTGAGATGGGATATTAAGCTGCTTATAAGTAATTGGGTATTAATATTGTAAGGTAAAGTATAGTACTAACTCCTGATTAGCTGTAGTGCGATTGCTGTTTGTTCCCATTTAGCAATTACATTCCATCTTTGAAATCACTGCATATCTCAGATATGTGAAATAATCTTTATTTATAGGAAATCTGATACATTTGTGGGAAAGTTAATACATATATATATAAGCTGACAGAATCAGAAAACTTTGAAGAACATAGAAACATACCCTATGCACGGCAGAAGGTTGCTCATGTGATTTCCTGCAGTTCCAAAGAAGTTTTGGTATTGGATAGAACTGACCAAATGACAGTATTGGCAGTCGTTGGTAGGTTGACCCAGTGATAAGTCAGTGAAGGGACTTAACTGAATTGTGAATTAACAGTGAAGGGACTTAACTGAACTTCAATATGACTGTGTTTTCATATTTCCAATAGATATATTGGAACATTTATACAAACATTTACTGACTAGTAGGAGCTCTTCTAAGAATCAAAACAGCCCTGTTAGAGTTCACTTTTTTTCTTCCGATTAAAAAAAAAAAAAAAGGAAAGAAAAAATATGACAAACTGTTTCTTAATTGTGAGATCTTTTCACCTTTTTTCACCTTGTGAACTCTTATGAACTTCCTATATATGAGGCACTGGTACATCTACCATAAGTAAGCAGTTGGATTTGTCACATGGATTAAATGGTTCTGGCATGTATTTATGAGATCACAGCATGTCTTGTTTTACCAGAAAGATTGCTGCATGCTTTATGGTTGCATACTTTCTAGGTCAACGTATTTCTTTTACAGCTGATCAAAGACTGACTGACATGCCTTGGAAGATAAGAATAAGCCTTTCAGGAAGTGTTATTTGTCCCATCTAAACATATGTCTGTTACAGTCTCAGTCATCCTAATTAAATGTTCATGTATGCTGTATTAACATCTGATACTGATATAACATAATCAGTCAGTCATATTGACAGTGGTTTCTACGTCCTCTAATTAAGGACAGAAAACAGGTTTGTGCAAAACAGAAGGTAAGAACTGAAATTTCTATTCTGTACTGAGGCAACTGACCATTTAAAATTTGTGTGAATTTGACTCTATATACGACTGTGTCATCTAAAAATATAGGGTACAATGAAGAGTCAAGAAAGCTAGACCTAACTCAATTCTGCAAGAACAGAAGCATCTTAAGGTTTAACATATTAATGTCAGCTTCCTTTTCCCAGCCTGTGGAATGATGAGGATAGACATATTATCTCATAAGTTTCTGCTGTGGTTCTTTGTTAACAGTTACAATGTACCTTAATATTCGGGCAAAGGAATAATGTATAAGAACATATGTCACCTTCCTTTGTCCTTTCTGCAATAGCCATTATCTTCTCTTCTTCCACTCCTCTTTTAACCTCCCTTTTGTTCTCTGGGTATTAGCTACCTTTCTGAGATGGTCTAAAAGATGCAGATCTTTTTTACATAGAGGTGTTAGATAAACAGAAAAATAATAAATACATGATACATGCCTAAATATCCATAGATATAATCAGTAATAAAGTCTAAATGATAGCTAGCTGAATAATTGCTTCTAACTTATTTTAATTGTTTTTCACCAATAGAGACTTGAATAGCTGAAAGCATTAATGCAACTCAAAAAACTTTTATTACCAAAATCCTTATACCATCAGAACTCCAGCAATATGACAATCAATTCAATACTAAGCATACAGGACACTTCTTTTCAAAAGTACCCAGCAGTGCTTCCTACCGTTAAAGATGAAATAAATCAATTTTCCAGTAATCCTTACTTTTGCATAACCTCTTTTGAACAGTGTGTTCAAGATTTTACCTCCTAGAAAGTTTTATGTACTCTGTGGGGACAATCAGCACAAGAAGACCACAAACTTCTAAAACAAAACTTAATCTTTCAGAAGAGTGGAGAGAGATGAATTTCCTAGAATCTTCTGCAAATTCTTCTTTTCTAAGGTGTTCTGTCTTATGTCAGGTTGTGCGCTTGTTAAATGTGTTCTAACAGATTGTACCTTTTTTGCAGCATTTGTGACTTGCTACAGACAGAGGTTGTTATCTGTGGTTCCTGCTATTGAGAACGGCTGTTTTATCAAGCAAATGTGTCTTATTGTGCCTCATGGCTCTTCAAGCACTCCAATATTATAACTTCAGTGTCACTTCTAATTTGTCCTGACTCTTTCTTTGGATATTTCTAGGATAAAACCATTAATAATTAAGTCTTTTTAAATGGCATCCTTATTCTGGCATGTACTCAGTATGTTTTGAGTGTGCCAGCGTAGGGTTACTACTTGGCAGCTGGTTTTAGTTTCACCTGTGCTGTGTCTGTTCTCACCTGACCTGTGTTTCAACACATCTTTGCTTGTTGCCTTTTTCATTGCTTTGTGTGCCAATTTAACGTTGAACCCAGGCCTATTCCTAGTGGACTGTAATCCTCTGCTTTGTTGTTACAGTCTCCTGCCTAACAGTTTCCACATGCTTTTTCTTTCTCTAGGCAGCAGAAGTCAAACTCTCATGGAAAACTTGAGTGTCCGCAGGTACAGATTTACTGAGCAGGCTGAGGTGGCTTCATTTGCCCTGATCTTTAACTTCTTAGGAACTTAAAGTCAACATATATTAAGAACAGAATGTTTAGATGTCAAGTACAGGGGTACCAAGCAGTCTTTGGTTCTCGTTATTCGCAGTCTTGCAATGCAGGGACAGAAGCCATGACACTGACGCCCCTCTCCCCACCATGTAACAAGACGTTATAAGGACAGAGTTACCTCTCTTTTACTTCTGCTGGCATCAGGGTTTCATCTACTTCTATTCCATTCCATTAGCTATGGTGAAACATTGACAGATAAACAGCTCACCTGTCTATTTTACCATCGTTATCACTCGATCAGCAGTTAATGCTACCAGATAACTCTTTCTATGCCTCCGTGGGTGGGCAAGGGAAGATCAAATATTCAGATTCCCACTTGGCTATGACTTGTTTAATTCCTCAATGATATGCAGCGTAAAGTGGACAAAATGTTAATTGTCTGTTAAAAGTGTTATCTATGACATCATTTTAAAATTGTTTTTGCCTTTAAAGTTCTTCCTTGAATGTCCTCCAGAAATTCCAACTTCCATAAATCATTATTAACAAAGGGGGGGGGAGGGGTGGATGGTGGAGGGGTGGCGGGGGGGAAGTGTTGTACTGTTTTCTGGTTCTGGCTGTGATTCCTTGTGTTCAAAACAATCCCTTGCTCTTGATAAATGTACATGTTAACAATCCCAGTTTATATTCTGCCATGAAGGTTTTTTTACTGAGCATTGACATCTGTACAGAAGACATTCCTTTTAGTGCATTTCTGACACAGTTCTATCTTGAAGTATGAAAAGTGTCTTTCTTTTATTTAGTCTGACTGTTTTGTCACTGAAATCTGGTTTATACATGATCTCTCATCAGGCATAACTGGGTAATATCGTCTAATACATATCCTTTACTGAGATTAATTCCAGAGCTTCATTGTTTTCTTGTGTCAGGTTGTCTTTGTTCAGTGCTTTGTCAGACTGAGCTGATCCTTACCTTAGAAATACATCTGTGTTACATTCCTTTTTTTAGTTCCTTTGAGCAAAATCCATGTTGTACTGTGGAACACTGAATATAATTTAAGGACTTAGCCTTTCATGTCATTATTACAGTTTATTAGGCTACCATCTCCTGGAGAAACTGACTGACCATGGCTGGAACAGGTGTACTCTGCACTGTGTAAAAAACGGGCTGAATAGCTAAGCCCAAAGAGTGGTGGTGAATGCAGTTACATCCAGCTGGCAGCCGGTCACAAGTGGTGTTCCCTGGTGCTCAGTACTGGGGCCAGCTCTGTTTAATTATCCTTACCAATGATCTGGACAAGGGGATCAAGCGCACCCTTGGTAAGTTTGCAGGTGGCACAAGTTGGTGGCAGTGTTGATCTGCTTGAGGGCAGGCAGGCTCTGCAGAGGGATCTGAACAAGCTGGATTGATGGGCTGAGGCCAATTGTATGAGGTTCAACAAGGAGCAGTGCTGGGTCCTTCACTTGGGTCAAAACAGCCTCACACAGCGCTACAGGCTGGGGCAGAGCAGCTGGGAAGCTGCCTGGGGGAAAAGGTCCTGGGGGTGCTGGCTGCTGGCCGGCTGAACATGAGCCAGCAGTGTGCCC
>JAVJGI010000063.1:58874152-58911190 GCA_035590275.1 Ibycter americanus
GTCTGGAGCACAAGTGTTATGAGGAGCAGCTGAGGGACCTGGGGGTGTTTAGCCTGGAGAGGAGGAGGCTCAGGGGGGACCTTAGCACTCTCTGCAACTACCTGAAAGGAGGTTGTCATTAGGTGGATGTTGGTCTCTTTTCCCAAGCAACAAGTGATAAGACAAGAGGACACAGCCTCAAGTTGTACCAGGGGAGGTTTAGATCGGATATTAGGACAATTTTTTTTCACCGAAAGGGTTGTCAAGCACTGGAACAGGCTGCCCAGGGAAGTGGTTGAATCATCATCCCCGCAGGTATTTAAAAGACAGGCAAATGCGGTACTTAGGGACTTGGTTTAGTCATAGACTTGGCAGTGTTAGGTTAATGGTTGTACTCAATAATCTGAAAGGTCTTTTCCAGCCTAGATGATTCAATGACTCTATGTCCTTCATAGGTTTTCAGCTAATATATTATGAGCATGTAACCTTCTAGTCTTTCCTATTATCACAGAGGAGAATGGATATATACAAAAATAAAATAAAATCATATCTGCAGTATGAAAATATTAAATCCATTTATTACTCTATTAGCAACAGTGTTGCAAGAGTTACAAGTAGCAAATGGTACTTTTTCACTGCAAAGGATTTTGCACTCTAATCCTCTTCATACCTGTACACAAGGATTTATTCTTGTGTTGATTTTATACCAGTTGAACAAGACATCTTCAATTTTAAAAATATTTTTTTCCCTCCAAGGCACTGAAAACAAACACTGGTGTGGTGACTTAATCTAGGCTTGCTGTTAGACCCCCATCCAGTAACTCTATCGCTCCCTCTCAGAGAGAAAATAAAATGGAAAAACTCATGCATGGAGATAAAGGCAGGGAGATCACCTACCAGTTACTGTCACAAGCGAAACAGACTCAACTTGGGGACTATAAAATTAATACTTTGGCAATTAAAAATACAGTAGGAAAATTATAAGCAAGATAAAAATAAAAACACCTTCCTCCCACCCCCAACTTCTTCCCAAGCTCAACTTCACCTCTCCATTCCCAACTCTTCTACGTCCTCTCCACCTCGAGCAGCGCAGAGGGATGGGGTTTCCAGTCAGTTCATAACACTACATCTCTGCTGCTCCTTCCTCCTCACACTTGTCCCCTGCTCGTGTGGGACCCCTCCCATGGGATACAGTCCTTCATGAACTGCTCCAACATGAGTCCTTCCCACAGGCTACAGTTCTTCAAGAATGGCTCCATCATGGGTCTTTCCATGGGGCACGGTCCTTCAGGAACAGACTGCTCCAGTGTGGGTCCCCCATGGGCTATAGTTTCTGCCAGGAGCCTGCTCCAGAGCGGACTTACCATGGCCTGGGCCTTCCTTCTGTGCACAGCCGCCTGCTGTGGCATGGGATCCTCCATGGGCTGCAGTGTGCGTATCTGCTCTGATGTAGTCCTCCATGGGCTGCAAGCGGACAACCTGCTTCACCATGGTCACCTCCACAGGCTGCTGAGCAATCTCTGCTTCAGTGCCTGAAACACCTCCTCCCCCCTCCTTCCTTGCTGGCCTTGGTGTCTGCAGGGTTGCTTCTCAATTTTTTCTCACTCCTCTCTCTCACAGCTGTTACAAAGTGTTTTTTACCTTTTCTCAAATATGTTTACACAGAGGTACAATCAGCTTCATTGATGTACTGAGCTTTAGCCAGTGGTGGGTCCAATCTGGAGCCAGGTAGAACACTCGCTTTGTCCAAGATAGGCTCTCTTCTCACAGTAGCCACGCCTGCAGCCCTCCCTGCTACCAAAACCTTGTCACATAACCCCAGTACAACCAGTTTCCAAAAAAGAAAGGAAGTCAAGGAACTTCTTTTACCAAGAAGAAGATATTCCTGAAGGTCATCTTAATAAAATATATTTACTTAGATTAAAATATTAATTTTTTATTCAGCCTCAGGTTGTAATTTCTGAGCACAACACAAATCCAGCTCTTGCAGGGTGCCATAATGCAATCTAATATTCTAGTGAATGGGGTAAAGGAAAAATGGAAATCAAGGCTCTTATGCTATTCTCCTGTAGTTAGGCAGTGATTCAGAGTATGGCACAGATTTATCAAGCAGTGATCTTTGATGTACTAGGACCAAAGTATTGGAAAAGACGGAACTCTTCTGCTGAAGTTAATTGATAATTTTTACTACCACTGGCTTTGAGAACAACCTCACACCTTTCACCAAACCTATTTATGTTTTCTTTTCTGCTTTCAAACTGTGATGTCATGAACGTTTTCCTTGAGATCAGTGCTTTATTCTGGTTGCACTGTTTTAGATTGCTTAGATTTCTTTCAGCTTTCCTACCGTCATGATTCAAACTTACAACTCACAGATCTCACTTATTTATGCTCCTCTTTCCTTCTCAGTTCTGAATGTGAAAAGATTTTGATGTAGATGTCAATGGCATTTAATTGTACACCAAAATTGTGATAACAGTCAAATAAATCTGTTATAATAACTGGTCTCTGCTGCAGATCCAGATTTGAATTCCTTATATATACTTCTAGTTTAATAAAGGTATATTTTTTTGCTACTATTTCTCCACCTCTCTTTCTTTCATCACCTTCCTACACTGAGGTTTGACCTGATCTACTAGTAGTTCTTAAAAATACCCTGTTATTGCTGGGCAGTTTCTAATCATCTAACCTCTGGCAGCTGCTCAAAAGGTTATGGGATTATATTTGTACAAATGTTTTGATGTTGCCAGTGGGGATCTAAAGAGCTCTGTTTTTCAAATAATGCCTGTTCCTGGTTGCTGCTGGAAAATGACAGTGAGGCATCACTTGCAATTGTCAATGTTGGATGTAATCTGCAATATAACTCATGCATCTTCATTAGAGTGACAGCTCTCATCAGATGTTTTCTGTGCTAGAATCTAGTAGCAAGTGAAGCAATGATGAGACTTGGAGCATGTCCCAAATCTGTAAGGAGCATATATATTTCACTACTTTTTCAGCTGGCAACAGCCTATGTGAAGTCATTTGAGCATTCAGTTTAAATTGTAAGGTTATGCTAAATGAAACCGTACCTAGTTAAGCTCTTAAGAAATTTCTTTTAAAATTATTCTGGGATCTTGTGAATAGCTACTTGGTTCATAAAACTAGCATCATCTCTTTGTCAAATGTCCCATATTCTTTAGGATCCGTAACTGAAATATATCTTACAACAGGACCCTGCTTCAAAGACCTTAGATGCCTCAGTCAGTGCCAATACTACAAAGTACCCTTGGATTTTGGGATAATTGAGGCATGAGTGGTGTATTGGCCTTGTTTTGTTTTGGGTGATTTTTTTTTCTTTTTTGGCAGACTCAAAAGCAAAAAAGCCGGAACTGGATATATGAAAAGTGATATTCACCTTTGCTTCTGGTATCTCCCACCTAGCACATTAATAGAATGGAGATGGTGTCGAGAAACTTCCACTGCCACTGACTGCATTGTGTTTGGTCATTACAGTTCTGTTTAGTGAATAGGATGCAACATTGACTCGAACTTTTAATTTCTAGAAAGTAGACATTATTAGCCAACAGGAAATATATTGTCATGTCCCTAATTTCATTTTCTTCAATTCTAGTCTTCACTTTCTGACCATGTGTAAAATAAAATAAACCATATGAAATTTTCATTCTATGTGGATGTAAGAATGTATCAGGCATAGCTGCTGGCTCATCCTTCAGTGCTATGTGATGTGCAGCAGCAGGACAAGTTCTTGCAAAAAGTAAAAAAAAAAAAAGCATTAAAGGCTAGCCAAGGTGCCCTCAGGTTGACTTGCAGCCTGAATGTTCATACCGCTAAACAGTGTGATAAAGTTTATGTTCCATCAATGTGTGAATGTGCTCTTTGGAAGTGTTTTTGCTTCATGCCTGAACAACCAGCAGTAAAGAAAAGAGGCACAGCATGTGAAGCAGATCCCATCCAGACGCACCCTGATGTCCTTTCTCCGCACTGTGTCAGATAATGGACAGGATTGTTACCGATGATCATCCACTTCAGTTTTGTGTTCAGTGAAAATGAAATTAAAACACCAGATTTATCTCCTCTTTTATTATAGAGGGTTTTTTCCTTCTTTCTTTTCTTTTTTTTTTTTTTTTCTAGAAGAAACTAGTAGGCAGATATGTTAGAGGCAGAACTTCACTGTCAAGCCAACACTACAAAACATGACATAAAACATAAAGTGACTGAGCACGAACTTTGCTTAGTGAAAATTCACAGATGATTTGAATACTGGATGCTAGCTGCCATGCCTGCCACAGCAGCTTTAAAACTATCAAGATATGATTTCAATGTTGAAATAGTTACGTTCAAACGTACGACAAAGTGGTACACTATAGCCTTAACTTCTTGGATCAGTACATGCTTCCAACAAGTTCAAAAGCAGCAGGTATTCATTAATGAGAGCAAGTAAAATTGGTTGAATTCCTCTCCCATTACTTCACAATAGGTCTATGATCACAAGTCCTTGCTGGATGCAGTTAGAGGCAGAGAAGGTGCCTATCCAAATAGTTTATCTTGCTTGTAGCTGCTCAGTGTAAATGCCTGATGGATTTTTTTGGTGTTTGTGTTCCACATTCACATTACAGGACACATAACATTACTTCCTCCCTCCCCGCCTCCCCCCAGAAACGGATAAAGCATTTGGCTTTTTTTGAAAGCAGCACAGTGTGGCCTCCATCAAACCGTAAGACCTGATCATGACATTAGGATATTCTGTTGTTAAGAAAAGGATCTTTCTGGCTGAGACACATGTGATAACAAAGTAGTTTTGGAACAATTACTCTGCTTTTCCTGTGTGGAAAGCCATGGCCAGGATTTCCATCTGGTTATTCCTCCCTGCCCTTAACTCTAAGCACAGACTTCAGGGAAGAGTCATGCAGGAATGTTGCTGGCTTAAATGAACTTTTTTGTTCTCTTTCTCAAAATGTCTCTCTTGCAATGGAATCTGGTAAAGCTTCTTGATTTTGGAGAATTTGCCCTTAATGATTGCAATAAATAAACACATTAGCCGTTTTTTCTGACTTTTAACAGTAACTAACAATTGGCTGTACTCATGACAAAGAACTTTTATGTACAGATTTGTGCATTAGTCCATCAAGGGCAAGATTCACCTCATTCCTCTTAGCTGACTACTTACTTTTAAAGTAACCCTTTCTCAGGAGCTGAGATGTTTTAGAAAACATTTTGATTGTTTGCTTTCATGGCCATTTTTATGAAACCTGAGAACAGAAGTCCTGGAGATTTTGTCACATTTCAAATTTTATTTGTACGCTAGAAGTGTTAGAATAGTTCAGGCAGTTTGGGTAAGTAAGTGAGCATTTGGGAGTTTAACCAAAGGAAATCTGATGTTCTAAGCCTTCAGAGGTCACAAAGAATTGATTTCAGCCTTGCTTGCCAGGAAAAAATTATTATAAATCTACAAAAATTTAATCCACCCTGAATAATTATTCACACTATTTACACTCCTAAGTGTTAATTCAGTCATCGAATTGGAAAATAATGGACTAGGGATAGTCAAAAACTTGAAGTTCTTGAAGGTAGGAAAGAGATCTTGGTCTCAAAAGTGTGTTCAGACACTAAGCCATTCATCTGTTGTAATGAGTCTTTCTCTTTTTTTTTTTTTTTTTTTCTGATAGAAAGGTAACACCTGGCCAAATCTCTTGAATGTATGGGAATATAAATGTAAGTAATAGAAACTAGAAGGTTCAACTGAGTTTTGAACACAGATCAAATACAAAAGGGGTGAAGCAAATTAACTAAAACTAGAGTGAAAATAGTTGTTAAGGACCCAAGAATCCCTCATCTCTATTTGCACAGATCACAGATGCCTTGACTGGTTACATGGGAGCTGAAGTAATTATTTTCAAGTATAAAGGAACTTGTCTCCAGGTAAAGTCCTCAAATGTATTTTCCAAGCCCCAGTTCAGGAAGCACTTAAGCTAACAGCTTCATATATGTAGTATACCCATACATAAATATTTAGAACTGAGGGGCTATGCTGTGAAAACAAAAGCCTTGATTCTTGAAACATATATAACACAAATAGAAAGAATGGAATCATAACTGCAGTATACAAGAGAATGTACTGTTACAAACTCTAAACTCATGACTCTGATGGCTAGACTGGGAACTCATACATAATAGAGGCTAACAAATGAATAAAATTCCTGTTGTTAAGCATGGAGCCAGACTGCAGCGCTACACTTGTTTAATTTGTAAATGTTTCTCTCAGTCTTGCAGTTAGAAGCCTGAAGTCAAATTGAATAAAACTTTACTAATTTTTTGATTAAACCTGACAGATATTTCAGGTAGAATATGAATCAGGTTGAAAATTTACAGTGCTTATTATGCTTGGAGACTGCAAATCCAAATATAGCAACTTAGGAAACAAGAACTCTCAGAAATGCTTAGCGGACTCAGGAACTGCAGACTGTTTCCTAACAAGATACAAGAAGTTTCTGAGAAGAAATTTTGTCTGATGGCACAAGACAGTGCTCGTCCTGAAAATATCAGAAAGCTAAGAGGCTTTTCTCCAGATGTAGTCGAGTCTTCAGGTATCACAACACAGAAAGTAACAGTGACAGATAAGCAGAATCTTGCACAGGGTTTGGTTTGGTTTGGTTAGTTTTTTGAACTGTGGAGCATTTATACGTTAAAGTGTTCACTGAACATGAATGATTATTATTAGATTGGAATGCAATAAAAAATCATACTACAGATTTAGGAGTTATTGTAAATGGTACTATATAAATACTGCACAAAACATACTTCTTTTATTATAAATCACAGTGCAGGGAGATATGGATGGGAGAAAACAGGAAGCAAGAGGGAGAGAAAAAGGTCAATGTACAAACTGTGAAGCTATGCACTTGCATAATTATGTTTTTCTTTTTTTTTTTCCAATCAGTGGTTTGCTCTTCATTAAAATCATTAACTAAACCTAACTATTCTATGCAAAATTCCAACTGAGTTTTCACAGTGGAAATATTTTTTACAGGTTTCATGATCTGGGAGCTGATTCTAAGCAAGCTGGTTTTAAGAAAACTTTGGCCCTGAAGAATTAAAAATAATTGTAAAGAAGCAAATGTAGCAGCTTTGCATATACAAGTAAGAAAAGATTCTGATGATGAGGGAATTGTAGCAGGTGATGCGCTGCATTCTCTTGGTCTGCTGATTTTGCTTCTCACTCAACCATAGTGCCTAAAAAAAATCCATCTGGCCTTAACTAGAGTCATATGTAGAGTCCTTTTCTCTAACAACTGCCATCCATATTCATAAGGACCAATTGCTCTGAGGAGCATGATTTCTGCTAGAACCCATTGGCTCTATACATTTTGCTCTCACAAGTACAATATCACGTACCCTTAATTGGTGTAACGACATTGTGCTGTTTTGTTCATCTCATGCTACCATGAAAGCTGGCTTATTGCCTAGTTCAAATAATCTAGGCTTGTCAAAAGAATGAGGTAAAAGTAGCTTTCTGGAACAGTAATTTGTTAAGTGCCTATCTGGCAGATTCTAGTTCCTGAAGTCATGTACTACACAGGGGATAGAGGATAGCTTTCTAACTTTTTGTTCCAACTCTGTAAATGCACTGGGACTGGATTAGAACAGTTATTAACACAAATTCTCCTTGAAAAAGTAAGAGGGTTTTCACCTAGGAAATTATGTGGAATGGTAATGTTAAACAGCATTTTTTTTTTAGAAAGCTGAATTTTTTTAATTTTTTTTTTTTGTAAAGTCAGTCTTCAATGCTATTTGAACTTGTTCTGTGGGAATAACAGGGTTGTACATGCAATTCCTAACTCTGCCAATCCTGTATCCCTGTCATTTTCTTACACTGTTGGAATATTTTTCTACAAATCCCTGGGAAATTAATGTTTTTATCTATGCAAGTATAAGAAATTACTTTCAATATGACATCAGAAGCAGGGCTAGGTAATAACAGTTCAGCTGCCCCACACTTCTCACTATAAGACATTCTCAGAAAGCTGCTTGAATGTACAGAGATTTTTTTTAAAATTTCAGCAGAACTACTCCAACCACTTCTGAAAAGAAATTAATAAAAACTTTCCTTTTTTCAATCTCCCGTTAAAAGTGGATGTTAGAGTAGTTTAAACAAGAGGTTGTAGCAGCCCCACAGTTTAGAATAGGAATTTGAAACGTATCAAAACACACATTCTCAGTTGTCAGAGTTATGGACATATCACTAAGATGGAAGTCTTTGGAGACCCTTATTTGTATGCCTTGTAGAAACTTATCAGAGTTTTGCAGGTAAATTCACCTAAGACTTCATTTCTACTGAGCATGCTCTGATACTAGAGCACTTTTTGGTGTTCTTAGTTCTGTTACATCAGGTAGAATGATAGGATAACGCTGTCTGACTTTGAATGGCAAGGTTTGGATGCACAGCCAAGGCTAGTGGAGAGTGTAAGTTTAAAAAGGCATGTATGAAAGAAAAGTGAAAATAAATGCTGGTTTGTAGTTTGGAGTAACCTGCAGTGAAAAACCTCTGGCAGCCTTAATGACTGATGTCACTGGAAGAGCCTCACACTTCCCTATTTCGTTCACTTCTGAAACAACCTTAGCAAAACCAAATTACAAGCCTCCACACAAATGAACAAACTTCACAAACTTACTATTTTAAAATGAAAATTTCAAAATAATATCCTTTAATTATATTTAACCTATGCCTTTAACCAATTCTTTATTTTAATCATTACATAAATGACTTCATTACATAAGATGTGAAAAATACACACCAAGTATGTAATAAATCTTATATGTGAGAAATTTGGTAAAAATCCACCTCTAATTAGAGCACTTCTCTGTAACAAATCATTACACATTAAGGTGAAGTTTTTCAGTGAGTTATTATTTTCATGTCTTTCCCCTGCACCATTGACATTAGATACTTCTTTTTTTTGTGTGTGTGTGTGTGTGTGTGTGTACGTGCGTGCGTAGAAAAATCATTCAAGATAACCAAATAGGCACCATTCCTCACATCTGTCCAAAGAAGTTTTGGCTTTTTAATAGATCACTTTTCCATTCCATGCTGAATACAGGGAAACACTACTCTTTTCAGTATTATTCAGTATTTTCAGTATTCCTCATCCTCTCCTGAGCTTCCACCACGCAAAGTGAGTCAACGACCTTATGTTGTACAGCAAGTGAGGGGGAAGGCAGAAGCCTGTGATGCTATTCACCATGCTGACAGCCATGTCAACATCTTTTACTTCAGCTGATTAAATGGGGCTCATTTAATTTGGATGCCATTTGTCCCTCACTTTGATTTGCCTAAGTTCTCCAATATTGCCAGTATTTTATATTTGTTGGATTTGTCCACTTCAGCTTCACTTATTCACCATTCAATTTTCTGTTGCTGTAGGTGTAAGAAGGTTATGAAATGTCCCCTGATACTTCCTCTTCAACCTTCCTTATGGCAGTATTTCTCAAGGAGTTCATTTACCTTCATGGAGAGGGGGTTTGGACTGTAGAACTGGATTTTTTCATCTGACTAGTAGTTTGGTAAACCATCAAGTCTTTGCTAAGAAGCTAGTCATATTGCCTTATTGTTAAGCTTTTTTGTAGAATACCCTATAGCGTCTCATACAGTCATGTATAAATTCCATGAGTTAGAAAGGAAAAAGAGACTGTTCATGCCCAAGTTAGATATCCAGAGTTAAATGATATGAATAATCTTATTCTTGTGAGACCTATGAAGAAAAAAAACAACAAAAAACCTCCCACAAAACAAAACAGAAGCTCCCTTTCAAGTTAGTCAAAGTTGAAAAAAATAATTCAGATGATGTTGTTGATTGACCAAAAATCTCTATTCATTCCAATGTGTGCACATACTAACAATTAAAATATTTTTGCAGAAAATCAAAGAAAACTAGAAAACTGTTAAATAAGAAAGGGCTTCACATTACAATTTAAACATTTTCATTAAAATATTTTTCATGTTCATTAAAACTATTGATGTAAACAAAACATGCAGGAGAAAGTTCTGATTCTCAGATACCAAAAAATAAATTTGGAAATTGGCAAAAGACACTGTGATATGTGATTGTGATTGTGATTAGCTTGATGGAGGTGAATGCACAGGGGCAGAAGAGAACTTTGTTGGTAGTTATTTGGAAATGGTTCTGTAATGAAAAATATTAGAAAATTATTCTTCATGTGCTGCAATAAATCTATTGTATAGTCTTTGGATTAACACAATGTACACAAGAAGAAAAGCTGGAAAACATACACTCACAAATTTACCTTAAAATTAGCTTCATACTGAATTCTTACCCTATGTTTGAGACATATTTAAACATTTACATTCTTGTACAAGAAGCAAATTAATTGTAAGTAATACAAAATTAATTTTTTCCCTCACAACAAACTTCTCATTCACAAATTCAGCTATGGATGTTTGACATCATATATTCCAGTTCAGTAACCTCGATTTTCTGTTGGACTGGTCCTCTGCAATTTGAAAGACAGTGGCAGCCCAGGGGCATAGTATAAAAATGGATTTTATATAGTTTGCATTTCTTTTCAGCTTTTATTATTTTATTGCAAATGTAATATTGTTCTAAGAAAAAGGAAAAGAAGATTTTGTTCTATTCATTCTTTGCAGCCCTACCTTTCTTGGGACTGCTTTGAAATAATGGTATTTAAAATTAAATGCAGGGCTGCTCTAATTTTCTAAAGCAAAATACTTTAAGATTTGGCTGACACAGTTTAAAAAAACCCTTGGGACCTGAGAGATAAAAAAACCTACTATCAACTTATTTTTTTCTATCTGAAGTAGTATGGTCTCATACTTCTACTGCATATGTAAAAACTCGTAGGATAACCTATGAATTTTTAAAGGGGTCAGTTACACAATAATAGAAGTGTATTTTCCCATGAGCACAACATTCCTAATAGCATTCTGAAAACAGGCCTCAAAACAGGCAAAATATAACTTTCTTTTGGAAGTTTCATTTTCTCTGCTATAGCCTAGATATGTATTGCAGAAGAAGAGGAATCTTAAGGCAGCAATCATAAAATAGAGGCAAAGAATAGCCTCAATTCATAACAGAAAATTGAATGATGCATATTAAATATAGGGTTAGATTCTAATTTATAAAAGTTTTTAATATTTTCGTAAAATATAACAATATCTAGAAAGATACTATTAAAAGTTCTAAGAAGAATGTCTGTTGTAAAGAAAGGACAGGTGACAAGAGCAATTTTATCCTCCTTAATCCAAAGTTATTGCCTGGGAACACCATGTGAGCTGCAGATGAATTCATTTAAGCACCACTGATGACACTAGCAATAAGAGAAGCAGAAGTATCTCCTCCATCTATATGCATGTGCACATAAACATGTTGATGCCATTTTCCCACCTACTATGACATTAAACCTATAACCTTAACTAAGCCATAACCTTACTGAAAACATTACTCTCCACTGAAACTCCTTCACAACTTCCTCACCTTCTCACAGCATATTTTTATCATCTAAAGTAAAGTTCAATGCCCAGGTCCCACACTATGGTTTCCTTCCACCTCGATGCATTCATTTATGTCTCCTCAAGCTACAGCCTGTCTCCAAGGCTTCAGCTACATGTTCCTTCCTACTGCAACACCAGTTCCTTCATAACACAACTGAACTGTGTTCCATTCATTTGTAGATAAGTGGTCTCAATATGTTTATCTTCCATCTTCTGCACCAGGGCTGTGTGGAGCCTTTGTAGGACACTCAACCTCTTCTGTAGATTATTTTAGAATCACTCAGTTAGGACCTTCACAACTATTTTGTTGGATCAGTGTATTGTAAAGTACATTTTTCTGTTAGGAATTCATTCAATCCATTCATGAGATAAGCCTTCAGTTTAATTTTTCTCGGTGTGATTGATTTATGCCATGAGTACAAATCTCTACTGCAATGCTAGTTTAAGATGTTTCCAGTCTCTCTGTTACCTATCTGCTTGCCTCTCCCTTCCCACAGCACTTGACTAACCTGTCAGTTGTGTTGATACCGCTGTTTGAGATGACACATTAAAAATTAGATTAGTGAAATCATCCAGATGAAAGAAAAAATCAAGCAAAGGAATTGTATACAAAAATTTAAATCTTTTTTCATATACCAAATTTTCCTCCCAGTAATCTTTTGGCTTTGGTCTTCTTTAGATTGCCTCCAGCTAATATAGTTTCTTTTGCTATCAGGGTAACTGAAGGCTGACATAGTTATTTAAACTGTGAAAGGATAGAAAGGTCTGTTGTAAAGAACCTCTCTGATTTATGCCAGGCTAGTTGTTCAGATCACAGTTGTCTAACTGCTGTATTATGCAGTTAGGCAGTATCTTAGTTGTTCACTGGCATCTTTGATTTCTAATACAGGTGCCATAAGTGCAATACTGCTACAAAATGGACAGAGAATTACGTAGAACAATGGACATAAAAATACTTCGTCTTCTTACTAGCTACCAGGCTACTGCAAGAGGAAATTTACCTCTTACTGATAGCTGTAAGGAGAACTGATACCTCCGCTGCTTGGTAGCTTACATTCTTTTTGCTTTGAACCATTTCATGTATAGTTAAATGATTAAAAGAATAGTTTTGCATCTCTTAAAGTACTTCTTCAAATAGTTTATTCCACCCATGTGACTGTCCACTTAACTCCCGCATATATTTTGGCTAACCTAGCTCATGCTAAGGCCTGATGTGTGCTGGCAGCAGTGCCATGAGGCCAAAGTGAGAGTGGTGTAGGCAGGACAGGTGGCCAGGAAGAGCTGAAGGACCTTATGCAGCCACGATCACCTACAAGTTGCTGTCTCTGGCAGCCGTAATCTTTTGTCTGGCAGTTTTCTCAGAATCCGCTAACTTATGGAAATGGTACAGACCATACCTCCAAGCTGGAGGGTATGAAACATCAGCTTACCCGAAAAATTTTTTGAAGTAGATTCAACAGCAACTGAACTGCTGAGGCTTTCATGCTTCCTGGTGTGATGCAGGGACACCTGCACTGCAATGGAGGAGGAAGGATGAGCAGTCTCACCTTCAGCTACATAACCAAATCTTTTCTTTTGTTCATAGGTGCACAATATTAAGAGTTACAGGTTATGAATTATAAAATCTTATGACTTGAATGGTGAATAAGTGAATTAATGTGGTAGACTAGTCTGGGCAAAAAGGGGATTGAGTCCCTTTTTGTTGTGTTTGTTCATCATATTTCTTAATACGCTCATGAAATAAAGTTTAAATCACAGAATATGTTGTCCTGTAAATTTGAGACATCTGAATGTACCTTGACAGTCCACTAATCTGTTAATGCCATTCTTATTATGTAGAAAGTGAAAATTTTCTATTCTTTAGGCCTACATAGGCCTAAAGTACCTCCTCTGTGCAAAAAACCTGGCTGCATCCTGAAGTAGTTTCATAGAAGATCTTGTATAAACAATTGTTCCCTATTTAAAATGAGTTGTTAAAATGATGCCCTACAAATGCCATGTTTTCTCTTGTGCTTTCACACCTTCGTTTTGTTGTAGACACATAAACCTGGTCAAGTAGTAGCCCAGGAAGGTTTATGACAGCATAATTTTCTGTCTGCAAAGCAGTCTTTGAGCGATCATAGTGACAAACCGTGATCATGATAGTTTGGATATTGATCAAGAGCCTATCCTTTCTACAGTTCATGCACCAAAGACTGGTCTTCTCACCTGAGGCCAAAAGAGAATCACAGAGTTCATTGATTCTTGAGGTGCACTTTCACCACTTCCTTCTGGGAAGTCTTGTAATATTTCCCTGCTTTGGTTCTCATTGCAGAGCGGTTTCATGCTGCAAAACTTAGGCTTCTTTAGTCCGATTTGGTTTCTGGAACTCAACCAGATGTATTTCAGAAGCACACATAATGCTCTTGGTAATGTTTATTTATCCATGCGATGATACTATAGATAGTCCAAAGTAAACTTTTAATACCACTTATATTATGTGCTGAGTCTTCCAACTGTTTTTGTTCTACCACTCCACTGTTATTGCATCATACTGCTTGCTAACACATTTCTAGTCTTAAAAGTATGCAGAAGAATTAACAGTGGGACTCTCCTAGGTTGTAAAAGGAGGGAAAAGATTGGAACCCTTTTCTTAGGTATAGTCCCAAGGTGTCATGGTTTAATCCTAGCCAGCAACTAAGCACCAGGCAGCCACTCGCTCACTCCCCCCTGGTCAGGATGGGGGAGAGAATCAGAAGAGTAAAAGTGAGACAGCTCATGGGTTGAGATAAAGACAGTTTAATAGGGAAAGCAAAAGCTGCACAGGCAAGCAAAGCAAAACAAGGAATTCATTCACCACTTTCCATTGGCCGGCAGGTGTTCAGCCACCTCCAGGAGAGCCAGGCTCCATCACGCATAATGGTTACTTGGGAAGACAAATGCCATCACTCTGAATGTCCCCCCCTTCCTTCTTCTTCCACCGGCTTTATATGCTGAACATGACATCAAATAGCATGGAATATCCCTTTGGTCAGGTGGGGCCAGCTGTCCCGGCTGTGCCCCCTCGCAACTTCTTGGGCACCCCCAGCCCCTCGCTGGTGGGGTGGTGTGAGGAGCAGAAGAGCTCTGTGTGAGCACCGCTCAGCAATAATGAAAACATCCCTGTATGATCAACACTTTTCAGCAGAAATCCAAAACAGCCTCATGTTAGTTACTATGAAGAAAATTAACTTTATCCCAGCCAAAACCAGCACACAAGGGAATATTTTAATGACCTACAATTACTGTGTGAAAACACAGTTTAACGTAACTTTTAAAGCTTAATTAATCTTAAAACTTTCCTAAATGATTTCTAGGGTAATTCATAAGTACTTTAGGTGCACAATATACCTAAGGCAGACAGAGTGAAACTGAGTAATGATTAACTATTAAAGTTCTAAGGTGCAGATAGATTTTTTTTAATCGTTAGTCTTTCTGTGAATGCTTTTTGTTGGGGTTTCAACTGCTTTGTTTGCACTTGCTCATTTGCAAGTTTATATACACAGTGATTATGTGATGTATACATTGCACATGCTGAAGTTAACTGACAGATCATTTTCACATTATAATATCTCTTTTTCCAATTGCTACAGCTAGATTTCAGATAAATGTTCTATATGTCATGCCAATAGAGTTAGCTAAACTGGTCTCCTGTTATTTTAAATAAGATTATGGTAGCTTGTTTCAGGTAATTGTAAATTGCTTTAGGCAACGTCAAGTAGTTCCATCCAGGCTGAGCTTTCCTTGTTTTCTGGGTTTTTTTCCCCAGTTTATCTGGCCTACCACCATGATCCCTGACAATTGTACAGGCATTCTTAGATTAAATATTTATTAATCTATTTCCCTTACATATCTTTTCACTTCATCCAGAACAGAAGAGATTTTCAGAGCCATGCTACTTCTAAACAAGGTATTTTAGCAGAGTTCCAGCCAATGCCCTTTTTGAGCAGAATACGTATGTGTACAAAGATGTATATACACATCCAGATATGCACCTAACTTTCCCTTTGGAAAATTCTCACCTAAGTATTTTCATCAGAAAAACATTGCTGTTTGGATGGGACAGCTGATACTAAGTCTACACTGAAGATGCACTGATCTGGGAAGATGCACGTAAGAACTGTATAGCCAAATATACTCTGCAGATTTAGAAAGAATGAGAGCTTCTACCTAGCACTAATAAAACAGAAGAGCCAATCCCATAAATTATATCTGTGGTAATAAAAGAGCAAAGGTTTCACGTGAACTTTGCAACTGCTAAAATGCCTATCCCAATGAGCAAGATCGATAGGAAACATATGACTGACCTGGTTCATTAATTCTTATTGGATATTAAATGTTTGGGTCAGATTTTAGTGATCAGTAGTTTAGGGGCTTACAGTGAAAAATAGGTTTAGACATGCTACTGCTGCTCCCCATGAGTTGGAGGAAAAGAGTGTCAGAATGATAAAGTGCCCACTACAATGGCTTTTGGAATTTTAGCAATATACAGCACTGCTCAGTTAGAGCATGGCACCAGTAAAACTTGGGTTGTCACCCACTGACATTTTGTTCAACACAAAACTGAAAGTAAGAGGGTCTGCCCTCTTAGATGCTGCTGCATCAATGATTTATAGGCATATAAAAAGACAAATACAGTGTAAGAATATACAAATACATGTTCTCAAGAACTCCATCACCTTCAGAAGAAGCTGGGTAGTCTTAAAATTAACATTATTCTATGGAGACTAATTTCAGTAAGCTCTTTCTGTAGTCAGTGGATATCTCTCACAAGGGGATAATCGAGAACACATAAGTTGGATGGTTTTGTGCAGCATTTTAACAGAACTGTTTTTTAGATCAACTGCTTGCTTTCTTTTTACCAGGCAACCGAGGCAGACCGTTATCTGTAAGCTGCAGTGTTTTGTATTTCTGTCATAGGAAACTGCAATTGTAATGTTAGAGTACATGTAGATACATACTTGAAAGGAATAAGCACTGATCAGCTGGTGACACAGTGCACTGTCCAGAGTGCTCAGAGAGCACATTATTGGAACCCTTAATGCCCTTGCACAGAAAGAATTTCTGTACTTTTCCTTTGCAAACATTTCTCAAAAACTCAAGCAGTAAAAATGAGCATGTAGACCAAAAATATTCACTCCTACCCTTTAGAAATCTTCATCTTTGCGAATACATGAAGAAATAAGGTAAGCTTAACAGGAATAATTAAGTCTCAGTAGTTTTTATCAACACCATGGCTGAATACTGACAAAAAAAGCTGGAAGAAGGATCTACTAAATCTTGGATCCCTCCTGAACACAGGCAAGACAGCAAAGCATCTAGTCTTACTCTCATTGTGTTAACCATCTTCATAATGCTGCAGTAAAGGTAAAAACCCAAGCATAGAAATTTTACTATTTTGGATTCCCAGTCTGTTCTGCTTGTAAAAAATCCTGCTTTTCATTGAAGGTTTAATACTTGTAAAACACAGACTCATTTGCCTGCTTCAGTTCAAGAAATCTTTCTCAGCTATACCCTGAAAATTCCAGGAATTTAAATCAAAATAATTATTTCTGATGTCTGGCTTGGTACAACTTCCTCCTCTCACGATCTGGCATAGAATGATTCAAATCTGCGGACCAGTCCTCCATAAGTCAATGACCTACCTGTCACTCTTACAGGGTGTGGTTTTTTTATGTAATATATTAAAAATTTCTTCCTTTGCATCTGTAACTATGCAAGTTTGTTGCTTTATCAGGTGTGAGTCACTACATTAGAAAAGTACTGTATAATAAAATTGTTACACAGGAAACCACTGAGACAAAAATTTACATAGAGCTACTCAAGAAATTCTGCTGATTTCGCTACTGAATTCTACTAATCTGTTAGATTTAATACTGTCATGGATACCTTGAATTTTGCACCTTCCTATTGTATGGCTTTCAAGCACTACCTCAGTTATTTTCACTGATTTAACCAGGAATGCGCTTACTATAAGCTATTCTCCCTTTTTAACCTATTTATGTCCTTCAGATTGAAAACAATTATTTTTTCAGGAGTCTGCCCCTTGATACTTTGTTTATTAATTCATAAATTCAGCTGAAATGGTAGAAGGTCTTTCACTTGTCTGTACACAGAAAAAAAACCTTGCTTTCATGATATTGAATGATACACTTCTGCTGTTTATTCAGGTAGCTTGACTATTGTCAACAAAGATCAGTTCTAATGGAAATGATAAAAAAAAAGCCCGAACTACTGTTACATTAATAACAGAACAGCTTGATTATGAAGCATCCTATGTATTGAAATAGAAGCTAACCGTTCTACAAGTTTGGGTAAGAATAATATCATGTTAACTATGAGAAGAAAAAATAAAGTTTACTTTAATTGTAAAGAAGTTATTTCCAAATACTAGATTTATAATACTGAAACTTGGAAAAAGCTAATGAAATTAACTTGGAATTAGTTAATAAAAAGTATTCTTGGGGTAAGCTCACTTCTCTTCTTGATGAAAATAAGCCCATCTGGTGTACTTCACTGTGCCTGTGAGAAGCTGGGAGCTTATCAGCTCTCACTTTCATAATGGATTAGGTGTTAAATGAGTATCAAAGAACTTGGAGATTTCTTGATTTATATGCGATACTGAAAACTCAATATTTCATGGGTAATGCTTCTGCTACAAGAGTTCTAATTTCATGAGTAACAGATTGAGTGGGGGGCTATCAGTAACACACTAACTTGTTTGACTATTGGAAATTGTGATTAATGACATTTCAGAACAGAATGTAGAGCAAATTTAGATGCCATTCTACAGAATGCTGCATCTTATGGGGACATTTTTCTTTTTTCTGGGAGCAGCAATTTGCAATTATTTCAAGACATAGCTATTGGTGGAAAAACTTATTTTATAGGTAAAACATATTGCTATTCCTGTGGGTCTGAGAGATTTGTTTCTTTCTAGGAGTGCGTAGTTTGTTTTCAGCAGATGAAAATGGAACAACCATGGGGTAAAAGGTGGCACACCATCTGAACGAAAAACTTAACTGTAGGAAGAACAGTGGCAGAGAAATATCCTCTCCATGCTCACAGTAACAGACTTTCAGTTCATCTCCATTATCTGGGAATGAGAATGAGGAGGGGTTTATGAGGACAGCAAATTAAGACTATTTCACACCTGCATCACCCATCTATTGATGGATAGTGTCACACAGGGCAGACTCCTAGTACCTTTCATAAGTGTGAAAACCAGTTTACAGTTTAGTAAATGGAATATTTCTTCATTCATATTAATATCCATTTTTTAATCTCAATACATATTTACACAAAATAATTCCTTATTAATTGAAAACTTTAAATTATTTCAGTGGGGTTTCTGGGCTATGAACTTCATTCCACTTGAGCAAAACCAGTATAATCAAATTAATTGACATATTTTTTAGTAGAAGATCTATGCTGTAAAGTATGGACTATCTGGAATCACTACTAAACAGCAGAGCCAGGAGAATTCAGGCATTAGATTTGTGACATTTGCTCATTTTGAACCTATCTTGGGATTCCACATATTTTGAGATTTATGACTTATTACAACGTTTTCATACAGTAATGCAAATCATTCTCAAAGTGTTGGTAAAGGAGCATTGTATGGACATTGTGAAGGCATCTTAAAAAGGAAAACAATAATACTCACCTGGTAATTTGAGGGCTGCACTTTCTGATGTTCTTTACAAGAATTACACCTAAATACATAGTGTCGTTTTCTTACAATTAAATCATTAAGAAGTAGATAATGAGTAGCAATATTTCAGTTTATATGAAATACAGAGAAACATACAGCCTAAGTAATAGCAGAGTTTAATCTCATACCATAATTTTCATAGGATTACCTCATAGCGTCATTTTTTAAAATATTGGAAACCTTACCTAATTAGGAGGGCACAACACACTTCAGAATAAGTGCTCCAAGAAGGAAAAGGTTCATGATAAAGTAAACACTTTGGCTTTAAATCTTGATGTTCCTTTCCATTCCACTTCATTATCCATTATATTACACTTAAAATCTTAAGTACAATTTAATATAATGAAAGTTATTACCTGGAGCAACAAACTTTATTTTCACTGTGTTAACACTACTTTGCTTTTCTTTCCTTCTTTTTCTCTTTTTCTCACTCAGTTACATTGTAGAAGACCAAATATTCAGTGCCCTTCATTTACATGCATAGAGTTTTACTCATACAGCAAGTGAGCGGTTTCAATAATTGAAAGAGGACGCACACCTCTTGCATTGTGAAATACTAGGTTTTGGATACCAAATTTTTACTCCTCTTTTTTCAAGCTCCAGAATCTTTTGACTCATGGGAAAGTGCTACTATTAAAATTTATTCTTTTTGTTTCCAAAAAATGTTGCAACTTTTTATTTATTATTTACCCCATCTATCTTATTTAAATAAAACACTATGGTCATTTACCTTTGTTTTTTATGATAGTAGAGCTACTTCCTAATTCTTCCTTAAAGAATTTTAATACATTTAGAAAAAGCAAAAGGCTAGTACAAGGCTTACAGACATTAAAGCATGTTCTGAGAATCCAAGGAATATTAAATAAGTGTAAGCTATTCCACCACAGATCATGTACAAAGCTGTAGTTAGCTGTGGTTAGTTGATTTTATAATTTTTTAAATATAATTTATGCACAGTAGATTTTATTTAAGGTTGGCCTTAGAGAGGGCATTAAATTTTCACACAAAATATTATTCTGTAAATAAAAAACACCAAAAAAGTGGAAAAGCCTCTTTCTTAATATAGTTTATCCATGAATGATTCTACCAATAAGAACAGACTACTAAGGCAGCACTTAAAATGAATACTTATCTCAAAAAGAAATTCAAATTTTGCAAGATTAAAAGTAATAGCATTTCACAATAAGTATATTAACCCAAACCTAAATAATTTGGTTTTTCTTTGACACACAGAGATTTTTCTTTTTCAGTTTAGCCATGATATCAAAAATATTTGGGTTTCCAGATTAAATCTAGGACAATCTTTGTTTTGCAGCGTAAGTAAACCTAGTCTATGAAATCTTTCTTAATCTGGATTTTGTGCTACAGCAATCTTTTCTTATCCATAATTTTTCCCATCAGTGACTTTATACTCACCTCCAGGTCACTGATGGAAAACTGAGAGAACACTGAGGGACTGCTGAGCACCTCCAAACCTTCCTGGAAGCCTTTTTTTCTCCTTTCATTGATGACTTCTGGCTGACAACAACCTCTTTGCAATCCATCAGACAGATTTACTATGCCCTACCTGCACTTTAACTTCACTAGATACTATATGTGCCAAGAACCCCTCAAAACTGGCTACAATTATTTAAAGACTTTGTATAATCATACCTCTTAATTAATCAAACAATTAGAACAATTGCTTGCAAGCTTGCTATGCAGCGTCTTCAAATTACTATTTGTTACTTTCTAAACCACTTCTCTGTTCGTTCTTATTGTGCCTAAGATTCATGCGAGGATTATGTGACATATCACACCCATTCTCAGTTTTGACACAAAATTATGCCTCTTCTAGGCTGCCAAAATTCCCTAGGCATTCTAAAACTCATGAAAAATCAAGAAATATTTGGCATAGTTGGAAGCAACTCAGTAAGAACTGTCCTTCTGCAAGAGAGATCATGGATGAAAGCTAGAAAAAGTGTCTAGCTTCCCCCACACGCAAGTTTGGGTGCCAATAGCACAGAGATTAATGCAGGTGAACTCACCAGTGAGTTGCAAACAATAATAGGAATTACCATCATGTTTGACCCACACTGACGCCGAAAAGCAGGGGATAGGTAGGAGTAGAATTCAATAGCATTTGCAAACTGTATGATTGTTGTTATCTGCATCCAGAGGTTGTGGGAAACCTTAGAGAGACAAAAAGGATAGATGTGAACCACAAATGCAAAAGTATATAAAGATGTAAAGGTGCTGGAGGGGAAAGCCCAGAGTGCATGGTGTGGGTGGGGGCACAGCGGTGCTGGTCAGTAGGGCTGCAGCCCTGCGTTTGGGAGACTGTACTCCTCAACAGTTATTGGGGTGGTGTGAGTTGACCTTGGCTGGCTGCCAGACATCAACCAAGCTGCACTTTCACTCCATCTCCTCAGCAGGACAGGGGAGAAAATAAGATAGAAAAACTCATGCAAGATAAAGACAGAGAGATCACTTACCAGTTAGAGACCTGACTTGGGGAAAACTACTTTATTACCAATTAAAACCAGAGTAGGATGGTAAGAAAGAAAACAAAAACCAAAAAACCCCTACACTTTTCCTACACCACATCCCTCTTCTCAGGCTCAAATTCACTCCTGCATTCCCAAGTCTTCTATGTCCTTCCACTCCAAGCAGAGTGGGGTGAGTGGAGAATGGGGGGTTATGGTCAGTTTGTAACAGTTTGTCTCTGCCATGCCTTCCTTCTTACACTCTTCCTATGCTCCAGTTCCGCCACAAACTGCTCCAGCATGAATCCTCTCCACAGGCTACAGTCTGTCTACAGTTCCTACCAGAAAACATGACCCTGCAGGGACTCCACTCCACAGGCTGCAGTTCTTGCCAGAAGACAGCTCCAGTGTGGGCTTGTTATGGGCTGCAGCTTCCTTCAGGGCGTATTCACTAGCTCCAGTGTGGGATCTTCCACATATATGCTCTCCATGGGCTGCAGGGAGACAACCTGCTTCAGCATGGTCTTATTCACTGACTGTAGGGGAGTCTCTGCTCCTGTGCCTGAAGCATCTCTTCCCCCTCCTTCTTCACTGACCTTGGTGTCTACAGGGTTTTATTTCTCTTGCATTTTTCTCACTTGTCTCTCTCACAAGTTCTGCACAGCATTTTTTACCCTGATGGGCTCGGCTTTGGCCAGTGATGGATCCATGGAGCTAGCTGAAACTGGCTGTGTCCAACATGGGGGCAGACCCTGGTGCCTTCTCACAGAAGCCACTCCTGCAGGCACCCTGCTACCAAAACCTTGCCACGTAAGCCAAATGCAGATGTTTGGAACTCTTCTAATGAAGAATGGACTGAAGGATCTGAGTATGAGAACAGGAAATTCCCCTTTGGCCGACCTCTGGTGATTACTAAGTCAAAAGGGTCCTTGAGTGCCCAGCAGCATATGGTCTCTCTGTGCAATTATACAGAGACAAAACTCCAAAAATTTTGATTATTTATATTGACAAAAAACATGGGAATGTCTGGGGCAAAGGCTGCTATGTGTCTGGGACATGGGTGGGGATACTATACATCTACACCCTCAGAAGTTACTCTGTGTTTTTGAAAACCACTTTGACCATGCAATGATTCAAAGTGATAGGGGTGAATGTAATTCTCCCCTTGTGGGACTGGCTCCATGCAGCTGGAATATTGTAAAATTTTTCCACCTTGTAAGTTATTCCACTACATTGATAGGTATGTTTTACAGACCTGAAGTGGGTACTATCATATATCCTCCTATCACTGATACCCCTGCTGAACCCTCCAGATGCTGAGCCTCATTAAAGTTCACCCACAACAATAAGTCTCTGTGTTGGAAATAACTATTTGGTAACTGGGCCGTCTGATGGAACCTCCATGGTCAGTGCCAAGGAGCAAGGCACGGCTGCCCAAGGTGCAAAGAAAGAACACCGCTTTATGTCAGTGAGGGCCAATTGCTGGACACAAGGACACTGTACAGAGTTTCTTGTGTCACACCCTTGTGTTTTAAAAAGCAAAAGACAGACAAACTTTCTTAGATGAATGCAAGTCACCTATAGTGCCTTCTTTTTCTGAACAAGAAGGCCAGTATATTACAGATACAACTTTTACAGCCTCTGGAATAGCAGTAAGCAGAAGTATAATAGTCCATTCCTTCCTGCATTCTGCACCCAAAGCCAAAAAAAAGCCAAAACAAAACTGATTGATTTTAGGTTGGCAAATATAATTCAGTGAGGGTTATATCTCAGAGGATTCTCAAGCTGTCCAAACAACCCAAAATGAAATCATCAGTATTCAAAATACAGTTGAAAAATTTAAAGGCAGTAAACATAATTTGAAAAGCTGAAATAAACCAAAGTAAACTTGGAGGAAACTACAGAGAAGCCCTACATTTTGTAAAATATACTCTTGTTTCTTTGAAATTTTTATGTGGTCACTCTTAGAAAGTTTTGGCCCTTCTACCTGTACTGGATAACACATGTGCTGAACAAGTCAATCCAAGTACCCCTTCTCTTAAGATACATTCCAGTTTTGCATCGTCAACTTGCAGAAAAAAATCAGATTTTCTAGAAAGAGAAGTGCTTCAGAGAGCTCTGAAATGGCTCTAGGTGACCAAAATAAAACAGTAGTGTGGCCTAAGGGTTTATCAAAGAAAGTTACTTAGTATTTTTTCCTTTGTATTATTATTTTTATGTTACAGTGCATGAGCTGTTTCTGTTTCCTCACAAAATGTCAATCATAACTGGGCAATTGACAGATCCACTGGAATTAACAATTGTATAGTTGCAAGAGAGAAAAATTATAAACAGTTTTAAAACTGCCTTGAAATTACTCAGTTTCTCCTTTTCACTTCTCATTTTTTTCAAATGTATGTGGTGGCAATGGCCAAACTAGATAGTAAAATTCTTCCTAGAGTTCAAGATTTCATGCCCTCCAGCTGCATGCTGAGATGTAGTATCATCCCCAGTGTTAACACTGTGGCACAGAATGGGAGTTATTGCATAGTTAGAGCTCTTCTAGTTTGGTTAAAATATTAGCTGTATGAGAGTCAGTTTTCTGTATGGTGAGAATATTATTTGTAGTGAAGTTCTCAACTGAATTCTGTTTGAACTATATATATCTGGGCCAACAACTCCAATGCTGGTGGAACAGTGAAGCTGAAACAGATCTAAAAAGATTTAGTGTTAATCAATGCATGGAGGGAAATCTATTAAACTGTTAACAGAGTAGATATTTTCCTCTCTAACAGACAGAAATTTTACCTTCAAATTCGCAAATTCCTCCAGAGATTCCGAGATCATTGATTTGGAAGAGGCTGGCAGCTGTCAGTCTCTTTCCATGACAGTGCTGCAGGTGGTAAAGCAATTGGAAAAAACAGGCTGTGGCTCCTTACAAAATTGCACAAAGTTTTTTGAGGTTTTTACTTATTAGTCATAATGGAAAATTACCAGCTAAGTATAAAATTGTGGAAAAGTAATAAATAGTGTTTTAAAATGAAAATGTGTGCAACAGGACATTCCCACAGTATAAATAATTTTCAAAACCATACACAGCTCTCAGCCTATAGCATTTGGATTCTTTCATTGATACTCCCTTCTCTGCACCCTTCCCTGGGAATTCAAGAGAGTAAAAAGATGGGTTACTTCTGTGATTTCCATACTCAACAGTTTTATGGGATTGAGAAATTTGTGTTTATTTGGTCTTTAGTGATAAATATATAACAAAAATAATACAAAAAATAGACAGTATAATTGTCCAGAGAGGAAATAAAAGCCCTGCATACTCTTAAGTGGCTTCACTTGGGCATGGCCAAGATGCATCCATACTACTGAAGGACAGGAAGAATATTTGAAAGGTATTCCACTGCACTGCTGACTCTGTTATCTTCATTCTATGCCAGATTCACCAGTTTGATAAAACATTCCTCATAATGAAGTAAATGCTTCAGTTAAGACCTACACAGCCTTATATATGTCTCTTATTTCCACTCTTCATGATCACAAAATGAGCTTGAAGAAAGTGCTCTGAATTAAAAATGCCAAGACTGTGGGAGTCTCTCTCCTACAGTGTGGCACACTATGAAAATTTTGAACGGTTATCATCTAAACCATTCCTATTTTTAAATATTCTTGACATTTTTCATTATTCTGGGTTTGTGGTTGTTTCTTCTTTCTTAGCTTCACTGGAAGATACGATCAGAAAATATTTTTTCTCTAGTTTATATACTACAATCTTAATATATACTATCGAAGTACTGCTTGCAGTTCCAGTTTTAAGAATGATCTGTCTTGTATGCAAAACAAACATCAAATGACCTTATTTTGTAACAAAGATGTATTCTTCAGGTTTTTTCCGAAAATTTCAAAATAAGCTTCCATGGATGAATTTTTAAAATCGATCACAAGTTACTTGGTCTTAACATTGTTTGCAACTATCCTTAGAATGAAATAGGTATAAGGATTTTCTATGTCACTCGGTTGAAACTTGTAGGATCTTTTGGTACAGCCTGTACTTCATGTCATATAGGATTAAAGGATTTTTCCTCTCATACTTTCATTCCTGAAGCTGGTTCTTCCACAGGGGCTGATGAATACTATTCTGCTGCAAAAAAATTCCATACAGCAGTCTTCTTTCAAAGCTTGCCAACTTTTAGGTGATTATTCTGAGATGGTTATCTGCCCCCCATTGTTTTCAATTTGTTCTTAAGAAAGATGTCTGCTGGCTTTTCTCTCTGGAAACAATAATTTTGAAAGAGAGCACAGCACCTTAACTGAGGCTCATTAAGAATAATAAGAAATGGTAACCATTTTGAAAGAGAGTGATGGATGAGCTTCTTTGAGGATTTGACCTCTGGTGAAAATATTCATAGTAATGGCTATTTAAGTTAAGTTTTTTCAAAAGTTTGTGTGAAAAAAAATCTTTTTTTTTTCTTAAGGTTGGATTGAATAGCCTTTCCCTGATAAGCTTGTTTAATTTGGTTTTGTAAACCTCCAAGAAGAGAGATTTCACAACCTTGCTTACTAACTAGTTTGCATATTTAATTATCCTTATAGTAAGAAAGCCTTTCTTAATATCTGTTTAAAATCTTCCTTTCTGTAAACTAAGATCATTATTTCTTGACCTGTTCAGTGGCATAGAGAGTACTGTTGTCTTTATAAAAACTTTTTCTTTCATACTGAAGAACTCTTATGTCTTCTCTAACCTGAAAAATCAATTCTTTCAACTTTTGTGTCAGTCATATTTCATAAATACCTTGCCCTCCTAATTATCTTCCTCAGGACTGACCCCAGTTAGTCTGTACCCAAAAGCATTATTCCCAAAACTGGTTGAAATACCAGTTGAATACCTTATCAATGTCAAATAAAGCAGAGGAATGATTTGTATGCATCGGATCCATTGCACACAGTGAGTGAGTCTTTCTAAATATGTTTCACAAGGAGTTTATCTTTCCAGAATTATTTCCCTTTTCCAGTTACTTATTTTCCACTTTGTACCTGTGCATCTGCATTCACTTTTCTGAAGCAGTACTTTTTTCTTGCCTAACTGAATTCCTTTTTCTTGGTTTTATATAATTTCTCTAGTCTATCAAGCATACTTTGAAATCCAGTCCTCTTTTCAGTGGTGTGTCAACTGTCTGAACTTGGGTGTCTGCAGTTCATGTGAACTTATGTTTTATTTCATGATTCAAGCTAATGATGAAAGTGCTGACCAGAACAGGATTCAGGACAGACTTTCTAGTCAGACAATGAACCAGTGCTAATTAATCTCTGACTATGATTTTTAACTGTTTTTGTACCCATGGAGTGATTGTATCACAACATTTGCTTGCAGGTACGGTAAGTGGAACTTTTGACTCCAACATCCAAACGTACTACATCTCTTGCCTTCTGCTTTATCTGCTAGGCCAGTCACTCTGCCAGGAAAGGAAATTTGGCTGGCTTGACATGATTTGTTCTTGACAAATCCATGTTGGCTATTTCTCATCATCTTGTTTTCCTCTAGGCTTTTATAAATTGATTGTTTAGTACTTTGTTCTACTATCTTTTTGAGTAATCAAAGTTAGTCTGTAACTAACTTTGTAAATGCCTACTTGTTTTATTCTTTTAAATTAGCATAACTAACCATTAAAAGATCGTCAGGTTGCTAGTATGTATTTCCAAAAATTATTTTTAACTACCTGACTTTGCTATTTTAAATTGATGAAGAATAATGTATTTTATGGACATAGTTCTAACAGGAAATTGCTTTCTACATCAAATCTTTCCTAGATATGTCTTAGGCAGAAATGAAAGAGAAAAAAGGGGATTGGCCCAAAGCTTACTGGAAGTGGTGGAAAGCCTCCCAGCTGAGGCTTCAGACTTTGGATAAGGCTCTTAGTATGTGTCTGGCGCTTGCATCAGTCTGGCACCTGCATCAGTTTGACAGACAGATCAATTTGTGAGCCTGGCTATGCAAACTGAAAAGTCTTTAAGAAGGCTTTGCTGCTATACAAAATGGGAAGCAATGACATACTGACCATAATTTCATTGCTAAATGTAGCACTGCATACTTTGTGGGAGTCACCACTATGCTAGTGTTTTATGTGTCAGTAATTAGAGATTCAATAAGAAGAACAGAACTGCAGTGTATTACAGTGAAGAAAGGAGAAGTGAAGAATTTAAAGAATTCACTGCTCTAATAAAACCTGCAGACAATTAAGCTATCTGGAGACAGTTTATTCTATTCAAGGGGTTTGTTTTGAAAAAAAATTAAAAAAAAACAAAAACCAAAAAACAACAAACCACCCACTAAATATAAACCAGGGAAAACCCAACCAAATTAAATGTTTTGTGTTTTATTTATGCAATTGTAAGGTCGCCATCTGGTGGTTGTTTTGACATCAGAAATGTGAGGTTGTTTTTGAACAGCTGTTGATTTGTGATTGCGGGGTTTGGATTTAATCCAAAATAAGAATATGGCTTCGAATACTATCATGCTGAGTTTTTTCCCAAAACTTTTGCAAAACGTTTGCTAAACAAAACATGAGATGACAAAAGAGATCAACACCTGAGTAATGACTATCCTAACGAAATGTAGGGAATGGGGGTTACTATAATGACTTTAGCCAGGATGCTCTACGGATAGGAGCGGTAAGATATGTTTGGCTGCCTATATAAAAACTCATGTTCATGAAAACTAATCTAATAAAAAAAAATGCAGGCAAAGATTATATTTTAGGTTCCAAAATCAAAGAGAAGACTTTCTCACCCAGCATCAGCAATCAAAAAATTAAGCCAGCTGCTTGTCTGGGATACCTCTGTTGTCAGTGAAAAAATACAGATCCGTTTAAATAGCAATTAATCTTCACCTAATAAAGGCATGCAAGATAAATATGATGAAACACCCTCTGGTAGGGCTCATGTCTGTCTCTAGTTGAGTGACTGTGCTTAACCTTTAGACAAGTAAAGAAAGGTGAAATTCAGTCTAAGGTCAAGCGATGGACATTCCCCGCTGCCCAGGAAATGTTCCTTTCTGTCTGTTATGCATCAAATAAACCTGCTGACTGTGAGTTGTTAAGGCCAGAATTGTGAGCTGTTGAGACCAGAAGGATGCTAACAGGATAGGGACTGAACCTGGCCTGTTTCCAGCCACATTTCCTGCACAGCTATCTATGCACTGTATCAAGGCATTGTGAGATGTAACTATGACTTCACTAATTATGAGCTTTTTGTTTAACTAAGGACATCACTTCCGGGTTTTGTTTGTTTTCCCACTAGGAGAGAAGAATAAGTGAGTCAGCTTAATGGAAAACAAGCAGACTTTCAATTAGTGCCTGTAACTGTGTATCTTGGCTGCAAAATAGATATCATTTAACAAATTATCAAGATGCAGGACACCTTTGTTTCAATCTATTGTATGCCTTAACTGTTTCCTACACACATACGCCTATCATTATATAATCTGTCATTAAAAGACATTTTTAATTGGTAGAGCAACACTTCAGAAATGTGCTACAATAATGTGTCAGTCACTCCAGGCAATAGCAACCTAAAGCCTTGAAATATCATCATCCATCTGAAATATTGATGTAATCTGTACTTGACATATTGGCTAACTACTGGACTAGCTCCTTGAAAGGTGACGTGAGAATGCTGCAAGTTTGGTAAGGTGCAGACAATCAAGGCAAGGTTTAACAGAAGAGGCTGGTGTGTTGTAACTGTAGCAACTGTGACTTGATACTATGATTGTAAAAGAAGATTATATTTTCTGGTTAAGAGATAAGGAAGCAAAACTCACAAAATATAACATTTTACTCATTTTGCTAACGGTACCCATCCCTCATAATTACCCCAAACTCTTGGTATAAATGTCCACCACTGTATACCAACACACCACCTCAACCAACACACATTTGTTAACCTTGAATATATGCCAGACTTCCTTGGTCATAAAATTAGCTCTTACACCATACTGTGAGAAATGAATGTTTTATGAAATGTGCTTCATTACCAGTTGCAGCTCTGATGCCGTCCTTGATGATGTGTAGTGTCTCCTCTCTGTGGGACCATCCTCAGTGGGCAGAGTTCAAGCAATGCATGTTCTGTAATCAGGTTTTGAAGAATTGATCAATGAGCTTGTCACAGAGCGCCAAACAACTTAATTCAATTTGTCGTTACTGTTGCTTATAGAATTATCTAAGCGTAACCAATTAAACATGGAGTTTGGTTTATGGTCAGGAGCTTGAAACAATGCAGAAGAGATTTAGCTGAGCATTCTATTTACATAAGTTCAGAATGACTTTTGACAAGGAGCATCAGAGTTATTCCAGACTTAAGCCAATACAGTTTTGGACTTCAAAGAGCATACATATGAAGCGTGAGACAGCTCTAGAAGTAGGTAACTCCGTGATGCTGGTGAATCATATAAGAAAGCTTGTGTTCTGAAAATCATGTGTTGGCAAAAATACTGAAATAAATCAAAAAAAAAAAAAAAAAAAAAGGACTTCACCTGCAAAGAAGGAAAGAATATCCATTTTTAGGGGGGACATGTATCCACCTTGTTTATTTTAACATAACTTCCGTGTAGCCTCAAACCTTGGATTTCTCACATTGAGCAAATGGTGGTCATTAACAAATGGATAGCACAAAAGAAGAAAATGAACTTTCCAAATAAAAATAAATTTGTGGCCCTTTGAAAGTAAATGGTGCAGATCTTTTATGTTTTCGACTCACTAGCTCAATCCAGGATCATCAACAAATACGAGATGGAGAAAAATCTACCATGATTTTATGGCATGTTGATCATGTTTCTTTTTCCCTGAAATGTTCTTATTAGGAGAATTTACATTTCTATTACAGTAATTAAACTTAGGTAGAATTAATTAAAAAAAAAAGCTCAAAATTAAATTTTTGGATTCTCCAAATAAATTATGGGAATAGGTTGAATTTGGAAGCTAAACAACCTCTTGCATGCCACGTTTAGATGCAGCTAATTGCAGTTTACAGAATGAAGACATTTCAGATGGAATAAAGCTCAAAAATGTGTTTGGTGTTTAGGCTAAGACTATCCAACTTGCAAATTTTGTGACAAACCCAATGATGGGTTTGGTTTATAGTATGTTTGCTAGAAGTGTTTATTGTCTAAAAGCTTTAAAATCATTGTGCCATACTGGGTTTTGCCATCACGATCCTGGAGTGGGAAGAGAAAAGAAAGCCTCTATGTTTCTTCAGAAAAATAAACATACAGCTGTTTTACTCACTAGAAATTTGTAAATACGACAATCACTACTTTAGACAATTCAATTGTTAGACTTTACAGCTGGGCAGTATTATTCTTCTTATTTTTTGGTGAATTTGAATTCACTAAACTGAAATTCTGTGCTTTAGGCAGGCTGAAGGTATTCACATTTCAAAGCTACCAGAATATTTCCTTTAGAGTTTTTAAAAACTTTTCGTTTCAGAAAGACAATTTGTTGAATATTTCCTCTCAGAAAAGAAATTAAGCAAACAGATAAAGTAAGCAGAGAACTAAATACAGCATTTCACCTCAGGTTGATCAGTGTGCTTCTGAATTTTTTGTTTGTTTGTTTGTATCACCAAAAGAAATAATAAAATATTAAACAGTTAAAAGAATTATTAAAATATCAAACATTAAAAAATATATTCAAATATGAAGAATGTGTTTCAGGTTGACCTGAGCAGAACTTTTTCAATATTTTCCATTAAACTAAAAGTTCTTTAGTTTAAGCTTTTGGAACTTCTGTCAATGTATGTACCATATGAAAATCATGCCTGTGTCACCACAAAGAATAAAATTATACAGGAGGATTTGTATATATATTATTTAATTACCCTATAGAAACAGAAAGAATGTAGGATTTGATGAATCCTCTCACAACAGAGGACAAAGGCACAAAAAGACAGATGACGCTGTTATTTGAAATACTGCTAGAGAGATTTCTTCAAAATCTATACAGGTAGTATCGCAAAGGAATTCTTTTCCAGCTCATTTTCTTTTGAGACTATCTCAAGCCTTCCATAAAAAGATGAAAGGAATGGTTATTCTGTGAATCAACGTATAAGTTAAGGACACTATACCATTTAAGAACAGACGAAAAATATTTTCTCAGGACTGTTTCTTTGCTTTTCCTGTGGCAGTCAGCTTCAATGTCTTTAAAGATTTCCTGTATATTACCCACTCTCTCCTCTCAGCTTTACTAGGAAGCAAAAATTGTTAGTGTTCTTCCTCTGTAAACAGGGTATCATCGGAGAAAGATTGTATATTACTGAAAATTTGTGGCAGGAGAACTAGTGTTCAACTTTGTTTCCAAAATCTTTGTTATAAAACTCTTCTAGAAGTATGGCTTAACTATTTTGAAATATCTTTGAAAATATTTTCCTTTTAATTTTCAATTCAGTTTAAATCTATGTGATTTTTGTTTACTAATAGTTTAATTTATAACGTGAATGTAAATGAAAACATAAAAAAAAACTAAAAGAAAAAGTACAGAAAATTTTTTAGTGAAACACTGGGGAAAAGGAACTTTTCAGTAATTTCTGAATGTGTTAAAACAGTCATGAAGGGAACAGGACTTCTGCCTTCCAGAAATCCTAACCCTCCATTACTCTGTTGCTCATAAACTCTGTTACCAGAAAATGATGTCAGAGTTCTGAAGTTATTCTGAAATACTGATTATAACGTAAGTCGTGGTTTGTCCAGTCCAGACTGAAGCAATATTAATTTTCCATCACATAAATATTGTATTTTATGTTGATAGAAAACAAAACAAATCACAACACTTGCAGGCTCTGAGTAACATAGTATGTTTTATATACATTATTTTGGTACATTAAAACATTTGCACATAGAGAGTCACATATAAATAGGAATAGTACATATGAATTGTATTTTTTGAGATCACTTTTTTTCAACATGACTACCTAATTTTAATTTGCATTACATTACTACACACACACATTTATAAATTGTTATCTGTATTATATCTTCTACAGTATTTTTAAATCTTTTAGGAATCAATTCATGCAGTCCATTTAAAAATGTATAATTTTCACAGTCTTTCCTCATAGCATTAGCTTATTGTTTACTTGGATTGCATCACCCTTTTTGCACCTCTCCTGGTTCTGCAAAACAGAACAAATTTGAATTACACACAAACACATCATACTCCCATTTACTGTAAATCTATGTCAGCCCAAACCAGCATTGTTTACATAAGAATAAAGTGCAATATAGTAAAAGATTACAGAAATGAATTGTATACAAATAAACCACAAATAAACTAAGTGCTATCTAAAAGTATAATGAACCATTGATTAATAATGTATTAGACGTTAACACTGAAATCAAATTAGTCATCTCAGGAAGTTTGTATGCAACATTTTTTTTTCCTTGTCACTGATGGTGCAGTAATAGTTTTTAAAGCAAGTGTGTTTCTATGATGAGTTCATTTAGCATTCAGTATAATAGCAGTGATAATAATGAGCTCATTTGGCTTACATTATATAAGCATTAGATAATGGATACCTATATTAAAGTGTTACTGTTACAGAGATGCTTTTTTTCTTCATTTGGTACACAGTGCTAAATCTTTAAAGTAAAGCTTTTATGCAAATTGTTGATGTTTTTATCTTCAAATCATGACTAATTTTATGGACTTTGGAATCCCATTATTGTCGAAGTTGCTTTTGATACAAGACTTCCAGTAATTTGACTTGCCAAGAATTTTATTATCATTAGTTCTATCCCAGCTTTTTGCTTTCATCTTTTCTCCCTTTGTCAGCTTTTTACATACTGCTGCTTGTAGTATCATCCAACAAAAAATACACAGACACACTTCTGGCAATGCTCTGCTAATGTTAACACTGTTCAAGTGTCATAGCCCAGCACACCGGCTTGCTCTCCAGTGAATGACCTGTTTGGCTGGTCAGACACTACCTGATTGTAGTGTACTACACTACAATCTCCCCTGGCAATTGCTAATGCTGTACTTCTGTGTTTTAGTGGGGAAGATATTTGTATGAAAGATTAAGAGATTTAAGTAGTAGGAAAGCACCGGCTGGAGCTTTATTTTATTTAAGACTTATCACACTCCAAAATCCTTCACAGTAGGTGCTGTGGAGCAGTTTATTCATGGCCATTTAACTATGAAGCCATTTTAAGACTTCAAAATGCAGAATGTTATCAGATCACTTTTTTTTTCTTTTGTGTGCAAGTGCCTTCGAAAAAAGAATAGTTGCGATTCTAATTTGGTCAGCTTCCTGTATGCATTCTGTTTCATTTTTTTCATCTACACTGCTTGGTAGGTAGTTAGTTGTCCCTATGGTAGGCCAAAACAGTGACTGCTTTCTGACCTGTGTCAGTCCACATGACCCTGGTCCTAGAGCGGCACATCCATACTTTTTTCAATAGATCAGAACTCAGCCAGACCATGCTGTTGTTCTTTCTTACGTGCAACATTAGGATCTTCTGGCAAGGATCTCAGGTCTGACTTCCCTGGCTGTGTCAGCCCCGTGACACCACAGTAAAACATGATTGGTAACCCTAAGCCGAGCGTGTCCATCCTGCCCACATTATACACAGCCACACATGGTCTTATCTGATTTTACCACACACACTGGTTTTATGCCAGGTTTGGGCCTGAGATCACATCTAAGTCTCACTAAAACTGGGAACAAAAATATTGCCCCATAAACAGAGAGCCGAGAGGACAAAACCACTGAATAATGTGAGATAATGGACCTACATCAGTATCCAAGATTCCTGGTAAATCCAAAAATCAGTGCCTATCAATTTGTAACTTATGAAACCGAGGAAGAAACCATTCTTAACAAAAGGTGTCTGGGGAATAATTATGACAATCTGCTGTATTATGTCAGCTAGGGGGCTACATTGTCCAGACAGGGGGGTTACTGCTGGTCTTGTTTGGATTTATTTTTTTTAAGGGCAAAACCGGTCCCATTAAGACAGAGAACTGAGAATAAAAGGATCCACATTTCTGGTGGATCCACAGAGAGGGCTTGTAATTACAAGTATATTGTTTACTTTTTCTACATTCTGCAGAATTACTGAATTTTATAAAGTTGAAACGGAAATTATTAACTAAAGATATTAACTCTAAAATTGAGCTTTAATTTTTATAAGTGTTTAAAATGAGCCTCATATCATTGAATGGCATGGGGGATGGACATTTGATGTACCTAGTCTAGCTGTCTGTCCTGAAGCCAATAAATCTATATTCTCTGACAGATACTTATCTGACCTGTTGTGAAGACATCATGACTTGGGATACTTTTGTGCTTATTTCTGTACTTGCTGGTTTTATATGTGTGTGTGTGTGTTTTTAAAATAATGACCCACGGATTTAAAACTGAAACACACTGCCAACCTGGAATTTGCTCTGAAAAATAAACTTTTTTTTTTTATTTTTTTTTAAACAGAGGGCTATGTAATAACACTATTCTCTGGTAGGACATAAAAACATAAGAAAAGCAGTACTGGATCTGGGTAAAGGTCCAGCAAGTCCTTTATTCCATTCTGAATTGAGGCAAAATTAAAAGCCTAGGGAGAGAAGTATGGGCAAGCGTAAATGATACTTCTGTTGAGTGCTCTCTCAGTCCCCACTTGGTGTTGGCTCAGAGGTTTCCTGAGCTGGCAGTAGTTTCTATGTATTTATGACCCTCGACAGTCTCCTCTTCAGTGACTGTGTCCAGTCTCCCCTTGAGCTGATGCAGACTTTTCACATACATGTTATCTGAATGACAAGGGGATCCAAAGCTTCAGTATGCATTATGTTAAAATTGCCTGCCTTTAAAACAGTCACTACCTGATGAAAACAAGATACAAGGTGCTCAAAATGTCTAACTAAAGCAGTCAGCTGAGGTATTGACAGGGGTGGTTCTGCAGTGAAAGGAAAAGTAAGCAGTTGTGCAAGTTTTTGACAGCTTGTGTTCATTTAACACTTTCAGTTTTAAAAATGTACGTTCTTTCAGCCTCTGTTTACACCAGATATGGATAAGCTTTCTTCATACTATATTTATTTAAACTGCAGACAAAAGACGAGGAAAAATAATCTTTTTCCTTCAAAAAAACCCACTTTTGTCATACCGGTCACATATGACTTTAATATTTCTTGAAAGTCCTTATGTTTGCAATGGACACTCCCTTTTGAATATCCAGAAATCTAGATAGTAAGAGAATGTACAATTAACATTGGTTATATACAGTTGTGGGCTTGCTTCAGGGGTGATAAGTTGGCTGAGGTGGATAATGTACAGCTGTGGCTTGTTCCTGCTAAGTAGCTAAATAGCACTGAGGAGCCTGGAAGAGAGGAGCACTAGTGGAAGAGGAGCACTGGGTAGAGAGAGAGGAGACTGGATGAAGAGCCCAGGGATGTAGGAGAGACAAGGAGACGCCCCAGGAGAAGCTGAGAGAAGAAGGGGGCCCCGACGAGGAGAGGCTGGCTGGAGGAGAAACCAGGAACCTGACTGCAGCAGAGGCAAGAAGCAGGGTGGACTGGCCTGACAGAGGATGAAGAAACAGCACGGACAGTAGATGAAGTTTTGGAACCTTGTGTGGGAAAGCCTTGTTGCAGCGTGATAGTTTTGTAGTGCTGTGACAAGAGAAGAACTGCAGTCTTCTGAAAGTTTCTAAACATCTTCAAGGTTATAAACATATTAATCTCCTAATGCACCCAGTTTATATAGCACTGGATCATGAAGGCTACCTATAGCTGATTTAAAATTGCTTGTGATAAATATATGTCTAAGCACAATATATGTGCTCTGAATTAATCTTTTGAGGGTATTAACTAAGTTTTAGCTAGTAGACAAAAGAGGATAAAATAGTTTATCTTTTTGTCTTGAGCTAGGCTGTTATTATCATAGAAACATTGTGTGGATGTGGAGCTCTATTGGCTGGTTGGTCTGTTGGTTGGTTTCTTTTGTATGAGTAAAGGACGCGGAGCTTACCCTCCCCATGACACAGGCAGTCTCTTTTGAGTAGATTTGAGTCATCAGTGGCACTGATCCTGATCTTGGCTTCTTAGGTTCTACTAGTAGTAGCATTTATTGTCTAATAAATTGTTGTGGTTTAACCCTGGCCAGCACCTAAGCACCACGTAGCCGCTTGCTCGCTCCCCCTCACCCAGAGGGATGGGGAGGAGAATTGGAAAGGAATGTAAAACTCAAGGGTAGAGATAAGAACAATTTAATAGGTAAAGCAAAAGGCATGCATGCAAGCAAAGCAAGGAATTCATTCACCACTTCCCATGGGCAGGCAGGTGTTTGGCCATCCCCAGGAAAGCAGGGCTCCA
>JAVJGI010000063.1:58911290-58921825 GCA_035590275.1 Ibycter americanus
TAAACATCACCCAGCAACAACTAAAAACATCAGTGTCCTATCAACATCGTTCTCACATCATAGCCAAAACACAGCACTGTACTAACTACTAAGAAGAAAATTAACTCTATCCCATCTGAAACCAGGACATAAATCTTTTCCCTTGCTAGGTTAAAGACAGGTAGCCAATTAACAGGCTGATCGGTCTTAGGCAATCTTTAAAGAAGCTGTAGAAAAAGCAACCTGGGAGAAATAAATTCTCAGTACTGATGATAGGAAATGATGAGAGCTGGATGGAAATGGTTTCCTGACAATTAACATGAAGTTGTTGAACTACTGTCCTCAGACAAAGGTGGCCACAGTGTTTCTATGCTTCTTTCTCCTGCAGTGCACAACCCTGTTCTTAAAGGGGTCTTTAAATAATAAGTTTAAAAGTCAGCAGAAGAGGTTGAAAGTAACAGAACAGACCTCAAAAGACTGAGGCGAAGGACCCTGGTGAACATCTTATGAATGAGCAAATAAAAATACCTCTCTCTAGCTTACTTTCAGGACTTCTTAGTCTCACCTTTCTTGGATGTGTTTTGAAATGTAATAGATTTATTAGATTGCTTCCTCCTTAACTGAACATGAAAACAATTTTCACCTCTTGATAAACTTCATATGATAACCTTCCTAGTTATCCAAGAGCGTATATAAAACTGAATTTTTGGAAGTGCAATTCAGCATAATAGTATTCTAGGCTTGTCTTTAACTTTTAATGGAGAACTACACCAATTTGATCTGAAAGGATCATGCTATAACTCCTTTATCTTCTCAAGCAGTCTACACTGTGTTTTGATTTAATCATCCTGGCTTGAGAGAAAAGTCAGGGTTCAACTGTGGAAAGAAGAGAACAGCTCATCAGTGTTAGAATGGTCCCTAATAACAGGCTCTGGAAGTCTTATGAGTAAGGGAAACTCAGAGAATAGAGGGTGTCTAGATTACATCTGACGAAATAAATATTTCATCTGAGTTCTGCACAGGGAGCATTTCTAGGGATTTATACTAATTTCAGGGCAAGACAGTAACTAACTCTTGGAAAAGAAAGATAGAGTCTTCCCTCCCTCTCTTGCAATTTCTGAAAACACTGATTAAACTAGAAATCTCTGAAACTCCTGAACATTTTTTTTGTCATGATGATGATTTTAGAATGACAGCACAAATAAACAAGATGACTAAAGTACCTGTCCCCCACTGACACTCACCTGCTTAGCTCCAGCTATATACACTATAGGAAGAGTCTGTGTCATTGTAATGGACAATGTACTGAGCGAGCATCTCCCGGTAAGCATCTATGTGAGTAACTCTGAGGACTGTGACTCCTCAGGCACAAAGTCTCTAACTGATCTCCATGGGTCATTGAAGACTTGTACCCTCACCTGTGCACATTTCGAAGACTCATTGTAACTGACTACCCAGCTAGTCTGAGAGAGAACAGGATTGTTTTCACACCCTTTCTAAATGGAAGTCAAGGGAAATGGAAACTTAAATCTTTCAGGCTCTTCATAAAACCCTTGTTGAGTTCAGTGGTCTTTGACTAAGGGAAACAGTTAATGTACATTGACAGGAATATGTGTTTCCCTGAGATACCTTAGAGACTGCTTAATCCATAAGAATGTTAGAATTGTCTCCTCCACTTTACTAAATAACATTGGACTTTTCCCCTGATTTAGTGTTAATACTAAATCCCAAAGTATCACAGTTTGGGGTTTTTTTCTTGAACTGCAGAACACTTTGAAGTCATGTAGAAGCACATACTCAGCTCCAGAAATTATCAAATCCACTTCCTCCTTGTCAATTGGTTTGACCATTTGTAGGGGCTTCTAAGACATTTGCACCCCATTATATGTTTTAAAATACTCTGACGTTATATGGTGACAAGGTTTTTAAATGTTGCCTTAGAACTACATCAAAATTTCTAGTGCAACTGAGATCAAATAAAATTAAATTGCTTAGGTGGCTCTTTTATTAAAAAAGTAACTTACCTTCCAATACCAATAAAAAAAGGATGTTAGGCTGCATATCAACATGTGATTAAAGTCCTAATTCTAAAGTGCATTCATAAATATAATTGATTTCAGAAATCCTCAGATTAAATACTTTGCTTAACCCTTTAGTATGTATCTTACTGATTAATCAAGAATCAATAATTAAATACTTCTGTCCTAGTATGTGTGCTACGGTTTATAACTACTGGTCAATGTAGGGTTTTTTTCTTCTCTGCGTTAAAACATAGCAATGACTTCTTAAATGAAATTTCAAATGTTTTAAATTTCTTTGATCAGAATTTTATGAGATTTATTCTGTTCCATCTCAATGGAGTACTTCTTTTTTATGTTTTTTGTTCCCTTAAAGATTGTCCTATCTCCTTGCCTTCCCACAAAGACTTCCTTTGCTTTGAATATGAAAAACAGGAAAGAAAAACAGCTTCCCCAACTGCTCTACTATTACAATGTTGCTTTTGACAGAGGTCTCCAGTGGAACCCCAGATTGGATTTGCTATATTACCTATATTCTGCGTGAAGTGCTGCTCCTCACAGATCTTGTTAGCAAAGATCCTGTTAGCACCTGAGAGGAGAAGAAGAAATAATCAAAATTACGAGAAGAAAACAGTAGAAAAATGGAAAGTGTAGAAAGGGAAAAAGAAAAATGAGAGAAGAAACAACAAACAGAGAGGAAATAGGAAGGAAAACTTACAGGAGTAAAGCAAAAAAGTAGAAATAATGGTACAGAAGGAAGAAACCCAAATGGGGACATGAAGGTTAAAATATATTAAGTGGAAAGAAAGAAAATTCAGGTGGAACCAGGAATCTGAAAAGAAGAGAAAAGACATAAATAAGACAAATACTTTGAAGAGAATGAGAGATGAAACTTTTTGAACAAAAAGTAAATATTGAAGAACTGTTGCATGAGAACATGGGCTTAGAATAAAATATTGAAAAAACAGAAGGTTGATTAAGGTGTACTGAAATGAAGAAGGAAAAGCAAAAGATATTGGAAACTCAAAGCCATTGTGTAAATGTAAGATTCTGTAAATTGGTTTTACATGTCTAAAAATGTTCAAAGTGTGGTTTCTGGCTTGAAGTTTAGCTAACAGAAAAATAACTTTGAGGAAGTCCTAAGCTACTCTTCACCTGCATGTACATGTCTTACAAACTGGTAACTCAATGTATCAGTAAAATTTTATGTGCCTTTATGAGGATTTTTGGAAACACAGACTGAAATGAGAAATGATTATTGTATATCCCACAGCTCTGGAACTTTGGGGCATCCAGTTCAGCCTTCATCTACTGATAACTTCATGCTAACTCATGCTGTGTTCGTTATTTTGTTAATGCCAAGAAATTCATCTGGACAGAAAAATGCCTGTCTCATTTTTTTAGTGTAAAAATCTGCAGTAATTGTTTTTCTTCTTCAATATCTTGTAAGTGGCAAAAAATCCAAATTATTAAATGACTTCACATTCCTAAACAGACAAATGGAAATAGCTATGGTAACATGATCCTGCCAGGAGTATGTAAAAGCTGTCATATGATTTTAAACCGTTATTTGATTAAACCATTGTTACGCCTTTTCCTGTAACATTCAGTAACAGGTCCATTTTTATCCCAGAAGTATTTTCCTATTTTTCTTTGCCTGTTTTTCTTTTTTCACCTTCAGTTAGAGACTCAATCAAGTGATGTATACAAGGCACATGAAATTGTTCAACTAAACCATGGTTGGTGGCTAACGACTGCTGCAACATTTAGCGGAATAACAGCCTAGTCCTGTAACTCCAGCACAATGTTCTGATCTGGCATCTGTGTCGTTCACACCATTTAGGGTATATCTCTGACATACCACTGAGCCCTGAAACCATTGCACCAGCACAACTCCTAAGACATTTTTTAATTCCATGAGAGGTGTGTACTTTTTGAAGATTACTGTACCACTTCTCTGTACAGAGACATTGTAAATAAAAAGGGTAATCCATTAGGTTTGTATATTAGTCATATGACTATATATATGATAGTTACATGTCCAACATACAAGTATTCCACTCTCCTGGTCAGAAGCCTGCCTATTAGATGATGAGGTATTCCAGTATGTTGCCATACTTGCCATTCATATTATAGAGCAATACTTGGGGCTGCAATTTTCCAGCACCTCTATGAGAATTCATGTCATTGGTCTCAGCCCAGAGGCTTTTTTACATAGGAGGAAGGGGGGGAAATCACATAGGTATAAGTACATACTTTCATACAGGTATTTTATATTTCTTTGTGTTTTGGAAGGTTTTTTTAAAGGGACCATTTTTAGAAATACTTTCTAATCTTGAAGTCTTAATGAGAAGGTGTTTCAAAGAGATATCTAGGGTTTGGGTAGTGGTGGTATTAGTCTTGCAGTTTGTAGTTAATGTATGGGCAGGAAGTACTAGTTTGGAGACTAGAAAACAGACAAGTATTGGGCCAGCATGAAACCTCCTATAATGAATACCAAACTGAAAGTTTAGTCCCAGTGAGATCAGGCCCAGAGTGTATACTGGGCTTATTTATGAGCATAAAAACACATTGATTCAGGATGTAGTTCCAAGAAATAGAAACTTGGTCTGTCACAGAAGGGTTAATAACTTTCAGTACTTTTATGTTAGATACAGTACATGATAACCTTCCACACATGCAGCTTCAGCAGCAGCTTTGAAGTCACAGCACAGCATCAGGGTTTCCTAGGATCAAACAGCATAGTGAATCGTACAGCGGTGGTGGGATTTCAAGTTATCACAGTGGTGGCTCAAGTAATACTGACAGTAGTGACAGCTGAACCAAGAAGCTGTTCAGAATCATTCCATCCTCACCCCCCTCTAAAAAGCAATGACAGGATATTTGAGCCAAGCTACTTCCAGCTGCTTGGTTTTTAAGCATAGTTTGCAGAGACTGTGGAACACACAACCTTGTGTCCCCTCACATCTGTCAGTGCTAGTTGCAAAGCGGTATCTTTCACACATATGGAGTTTAGTGTTGCAGTTTAGGTTATGGTAATCTATTAAATGCAGTTCTGTTGGCAAAAGGAAGTTTTCTGACCTACCGAATCACAACTTTTCATGTAAACATGAATTTGGAGAGAAAGTTTCTTAAACATAATCTACTTCTTACCACAGCATGTTCCCAGTAAAAAAATATGTGACTTTTACCATTGACTTCAAAGCACACCAAAAAAACTGTTTCCCTGCTGCTTGCTGGAATATGCAGAACAAGTGAAAACACAGTGTATATGAAGTCATTGACAGATGATGTCAGTTCTGTTCAGCCTTTGGTAGATATGTGGATATGGATCACTGGAAGGATCATCCTACCATTCCCACCTCCCCTCTCTCTGGGCAGTGTGGAAACTCCAGATCTAATCCATCGTTTTCACAACAACATTTTAATCTACTAGGGGGAAGGGGGGTTGCCCTTTTGTCCTCATCATCTTTTACAGTCTGAAGCATGTAGTATAGAATTTCTCAAAAAACACACAGATTTTGTGGTTAACGTGTCAGTAGATCAGACAACATTGCACTCTAAGTATGATAAATGAGTGCTTTTCGATTGCTTCTCTTTAGAGCAATAAGCACTATGGAACTAGGTTCTTTAAACATTAAGGGGAGTCAGAGCTTGGTACTATGGACAGTATATCAAATTCAGATATTGCACAAAAGAAATCAATCACAATCCCATTTCCTAAGGTGAATCAAATAATTTCCAATTACACCAGCAGAATTTACAGCTGTTTTGACAGCACCTAGTGTATATGCAGTAATAGCAAAGCTTATTTTGGAAAGACAGGAAGATGCTGATAAACTAGTCTTATCATTCCAACTAGAAATCAGTTCTAGCATTCTCTGCCGCTATGCACTACTTCACATGGAAAGAATAAGAGCACTGGGCAATATACATCAGTGATCTCCTTGCTACTGAAGGCAGAGTTGCACGTCTAGTTTTGTGTTTTGTTTTGGCAAAAGCCAGCTTTGTGTTTCTCTTTTGCTATTATTTTCCTCCCCATTTATTGTTTTTACAAAACGTTTTAGCCCTTTTTTCAAGTCCTTTGCTGCTGTGATAACTTTAGTGAGCTATCAAAAGCTACTTCTATCAGCTATAGCAGATGCCTAGAGCTATAGTAAGAAATCAAAGAAAATAAACCCTGTTGACATGATTGGTAGCATATACTCTGTACATCATTGTAGGTTTCAAAAGTTGTCTTTGTAAGGCTCAAAAAGAATTTTTTTTTATCCTGTAGTTATCTAAAAATCCTCGTATAAAAAAAAAAGTAATAGCTGAAATTAGGTGCAAATGAGTATGACATTCAAGGCAGATTCTCTGACGGTGTAACACATCATAACTTCCTAGTGTAATTATGGCACTTTATATTAGCTGAGAATCTGTTCCCTAATGATTACACCAAAGCACATCATATTAAGACCAAAATAATGTGTTTGCTTCTGCTGCTGCAAGTAGTCATACCTCCTTATTTGTATATGAGCTTGATGCTGTCAAACAGGTGTAAACTTTGTTATTTTAATTGAAAATTAATTTGATCCATATTTAATGAAACAAAAAAGGATTATGGTTGATTTTAGGGATTTGAATTTGTTGTACTGCCTATTTTACCATGCACTGAATCCCTCTACTATTTAAAGATCTTAGATTCACTGTGCTTACCGACTGCGCTAAAGACAGAAATGAATGCAAAGAACACATTCATCACAGTTATGAGATAACCTAGTGTGATCAATGAAGTGTTAACTACAAAATTTTTGATTTCTTGGATAAATAAAATCAAAAGTTGGGGCGTTTTTACCTTGTTTGGTCCAGAAATAAGAAAATCTGCAGGAAGAGAAATTTCTTGAGAAAGCAGTTCATCTGGCCTGCTATGAGAAGTGCATGTGAATTGCTAAAAGAAGAACTCTGATAAAACAGATCATGAATTGCTGAATAAAATCTATTTAGAAGACAGTACCTTTTGTCAAATCATAAAATTCAATCTCATTTGGTCTAGAAATAGGAAACTGCAAGGAAAGAAATTCCTGGAGAAGGCAGTTTCATAGTCATCTGTACTTCTCTGAGACTAACTCAAATAAAACCTTTGTAATAAAGTAACTTTTGTAAAATCAGAAAATGCATTGGAAGGTCTCATATTTCCTCAAGGCTTTTTCCACTTTAAAAGGATATAAAATACAATTTCTGGTTATTTATCCCAAATAGGTTTTCACTGCGGGTGTTATCAAAACATTTATTTTCTTTCCTGGGTTTCCCTGATGTCTTATACTCCTTATTGTACATCTTATTGCCTGGATTTGGGCATATCCAGATCAAGACACAGGTCATTTCTAAACCTGTAAGAGTGTTGAATTGCACGAGAAGCTTTATCTAGAACTAGGGGAAGAATCTAGGACTCCTGTGCTACAGAAGGGCATTTCTACTAAAAAAAAAAAGTATTCTCCCATTTTGGTGAAGTTGTACTACAGACAGCTCAAAGTTTCTAAGTACTGTAAGCAAAATTGAATTTTATCACCCCAAGAATAATGACAAAATTAAATCAGTCTTGTGGAAGAGCCAGAAGTATTCCTTCAGGTACCATTTCCCTTCCGGGCTCAAAATACTGAAACTGAACATGTTCCTAATACTGACAGAAGATAGTTGTAGCCTAGTTTCCTGCACACACTTCATTTGTCCTCTGTCTCTGACTCCCATCCATGCTGTGTACATGACTTTCAGAAAAAAACAGTGTTATTGGATAAAAAGATGGTGAAGGAAAACAATCCTAGTGTCTTCCCTTATCACGCAAAGCAAGATACATACAGTCACCTACTGCTACAGCCATCTTTTTCAGTGAGGAATGCAGCCACCCTTCATCCCGACAACCCTCTGGGCTAAAATGCTGGCACTGGGCTGCACGGAGCACAGCCACAAGCATAGGCTGTAGAGCACTAGTCACATGTTACTGAAGGTAAGTATTTCACTTTTATTTAGTGGACAGCTTCTTACTTATCTAGATTAACCTACCCTGAGTTACAGCACTTGACTACAGCAAGTATAGACACAAAAACTTTCAAATTCCCTTCATTTTTCGTGAGCTGAGCTTTCTGAATACATTTATAAAGCTGTGAAATCCCTCACTGAGATCTCCACTAAATATTTGTATTTAAATTGCACACAAATGCAGTTTTTCCCCAGAAGTTCACACGCACAGGATAAGATAAAAAATTTGTTCTTATCATCAATTAAAAAATAGTGAATATCCACTCAGAAGCCAGGACAGAGTACAATAGCTGGTGTGCCAGTTGTGTTGGTGGGACTCTAATTATTCTCTGAGGAAAGGAAAAATGGGTAGAGATTAAAAGCTATTTTTTCCTGTTAATGTTTTTGTGCTGTAAATTGCTATCACATCTTTTGCCAGAAATCGACTTTGTCTTAGGAAAATATGCCTCTTTTGATCATGGATTCAAATAACTTAATGTACTGTACTTCACTACATTAACATTCAAGAAAAATAGGAACCACTTTTAAACTCTGATTTCAATAGCATTTCCACGTGGCACAAGAAGAAATGTGTCAGTATCAGTGCTGAGGCAAAGCAACTACATTAACAGAAGAGGTAAAAGTGATACAGCTGTTATTCACTAAACACTTAAAAGACACTTCAAACCTAGCTTTGAACACCACTGCTTTTTTTTTTTTTTGGCCAGAAATAGTAGGAAGTCTCAACAAATGTCTAAAGGAAGAATTTACTTGGAAATTTTCCAATACATTAGTGTATTGTATTTTATGTTCAACATATTTTAAGAAACAAAGCTGTCTTTTCAAAAGTGCAAAAGAGTTAGGAACATAGATAATTTCAAATACGCTTGTACACCAAGTGCTAGTATTCTATAGAAGCTTATATTAGGATTGTCAAACACCTCAAAGAACTTCAGAATATGAACACCAAATAAAGCTTCAACACACTTTCACTTTTCCCTTTTTTCCTCTAGGAAGCTCTAGCGTTGTTATAAAGATTTCCTATATTTTTCTTATTTTAATAGTAAGACAGTAACCAAGACAGTGGGTTACAAACTCTGTAAAAAAGTAATGCTTTTCATTATTTGAAATATAATAAGTATAATAGCAATAATTCTGGGAAGACAAAATCATAATTTTCTTCTACCACTAGCATAAATATTTAATAAGCTGTAACTTTTCTTCTTCCTTTGTTATCAGAAGATATGAAGTCTCAGCATTGATGAGAAAATAACATGCAGAGATGGGTTTGTGGTGAGTTTGGGTACGGCAATAACCCAAACAAGTCCAGTTTTAATAGTTACCCAAAGGAAGAATGATCACTTTTTCTCAGAGGTGTTTTTTTTTCTTTCCTTTTTCACAGTTGTGTTTTTTACAGAGTTTTTAGTTTGACTTCTGAGGAACTGGTAATAAGGTCCAGTACACTAAATAATTAATTCTTAGTTTGATTAATGTTCTCATTTAGGAATGAATATTCTGTTGTGTTATTCCTTGACTCCTTTACTCCTTAGTTTACTGCTGCGTTATATATAAGTTACCTTGGCTAACATTCAAATTAGCTGCTTACCTTCTGAACTGAGTTTCAGGATACAGTAGCATTTGGATGGATGAAGCTCATTTTAGCGTGCTGCACTGCACTGCAGTGCAAATTGAAGTTGATCAGGTCATAACACCTGCGTAATACCTTCCACACCTCAGGAGAAAGCTTCTAGACTTTGCCTTTTTCTTACTGTTTCCAAATGCCTATCAACTAATCAAAGATATGTCTGATACATTTGTACTGCTTATTTTCCGCTGTGAGGGAGAGAAGCAATTTTCTGAGAGCTTGGTCACAGTAAGGTAATGAAAAGTCTGTGGCTTCAAAAGTAACATTATAAATGTTTAGCATTTTTGCTCTGGAGTTTTGACACAAATCTATTTCTTGTTAAGTTCTGGTGATTTTGCATGCCAACAGCATTTAGTGATATACTGTACCATTTGGGGGAAACCCTCACTGTGTTAAATCTGATTGTTAAAAGGCCTAATTGTTTTAAAATAGCCCACCCTATCTATGATTTGCTCTGGGCCGAATGCACTTGGCCTACCTGTCTTCTCTTTGAGTCCAGATTCTTTGAGGCAAGTTGTTTTCTCTTCATGGGAGCTTAGATTTTATAATGACTATAGATTTATTCCACTTTAAATATTTCTGAAGTACCTACACGAAATTAAGATAATGTTTTTTATCATTTAAGACTTTTTATTTCCCATTTTAAAACTTTTTAGAGTTTGGAGGAAAAATAATATCCAGGCTTGGATTTTGGGGTTCAGCATGCCTTTCATCCCAAAATTCAGATTGTCAGTAAGCAAAATACCAGCCGATGGTTGGGCAGAAACGTGACAACTGACGTGCGGAATAGTAACTTTACAACCTCGGAGGGTTATAAAGGAGGTATGTTTATTCAGCGCCGGGCGCACATGGGATCGTTCCCAAAGATGTGCGCACCGTGTATGGTTCCTTTCTGT
>JAVJGI010000063.1:58921925-58933756 GCA_035590275.1 Ibycter americanus
GTTATCCTACAAGATTCATTTAAATGCTCACCCTACAAAACTTATTTAACTCTTACCTATCTCATTCCCTTCTATCACAACCTTTGGCTACAAGATCAAACAGAACTTCAAAAAGAATGATGCTGTCAGGTAACAGAGTTTCATCATGTTTCTTTACACCTCCACAAACTACTGTTCGATAAAGACAAGGTGAAGCCATTACATCTCACTTGCTTCAAATACAGGTGGGAATAATGTGACATTTTAGCTAACTAATCACTCTTTCAGGAGATCATCTTCACGATAGTAACAAACAGTAACATACTCTACTGTCAGTCACGCTTCTAACGTCTTGCAACTTCTTTATGGCATATGACAGGAAACTGAGCATTATTTGTGTGACTGCTGAGCAGCTTAAATCAAAATCAGCATAGAAAAGATACGGGGACAAATGGAACAATTCAAAACTGTCTTTTTTTGTTCAGCTCAACAAGATTTAGCTTCAGGACTTCATTCCTTCCCAAGACTCACCTAGGAACAATATAGCAGAAGATGCCTTCTTACACTCAGGTGCTGGATATAGATTTTATACTTTTATTTATTCGATATGAACTAAATCACTTTTGGGCAAAATGAATTGAACTTATGAGGGAGAAAATAGGTTTGCTATTCAAGTTGGTCATATTCTTTTCAGATCTATAATTTCACTGCTATTCACTATTCAGAATGGCAAGGCTTTGTGAAGTTGTGTCTGTTTCAAAAGAACATCCCTAAGGTTTGTCATTTACTTACTGGACTCACTACCAAAAAAAAAATCAAAAAAATTAGTGTGTTCCAGCTGAAATTATGTATTTAACATGGTTTGGTTTTGAAAACATATTTTAAAGATTAGTCATCTCTCAAGCATGCAGTAAAGACATGTTTGGGAGCCTTACTCTTTCATTTCAGAGCAGGATTTGTATCCCTTTTGTCAGCTTCATTTTCACTTCTATTTAGGCTTTCAAAGTTCCCAGATAGTCTGAGATGTGCAAAGTTCCTCAGGGTCTCCTATCCTGTCTTTGTGGGCAATGAAAAATTGGCAGTGGAGTTTCACAGGACATTGTGAAAGAAATCATCCAGAAGCTAAGGACACAAAGTAAAGATGGAAGCTTGAATATATCCTACTGTGGATCTTTCAGCCTTAAGTGCATTTGCTTAATAGTTCTCCCGCTGCTGTTCCAAGTCTGAAGAAAAGCAGTGATGCGCTTAGCAATTGTGAAACTGGAAAACTAGTGAAGTGTGAAGCTTTTTCTTTTCCTTTTGAGATGACTTTCATAAACCTATACTTTGGAGTGTTGAGCCACACTGGCCTCTGGGTTTTATTCGTTTTGGGATTATTTCGTCAAAAGTATTGCACAACTAGAAAAAGGCATAAAAGGTGGGTAGTTGGACAGTATATTGAAAACTGGGCCTCAAAATTCCCAAGGTTCTTTCAAAAATATTAGGCCTTGGAGATAACAGAAGAGAGAAAGAGGGATACCACCTGCCAAAGCTAAAGGGCAGGACAAGGAGTTACAGCTGATCTCTCAGCTGCACCGCTGATCAGACGAGCAAAATGCAGGAAGCCCAGGGTCTTGATGAAGTGGAAGGCACGAATACTTTGTAATAAACAGCATTCAGTACCCTCTTCTCCACATTGTTTGCAGAAGGATTTTTTTTTTTTTTTTTTTTTTTTTTTGGAAGCCAGTGTAGGAGTTATACTGGTTAAATTTTGTACCGTGTGCCTTGTCATTGCCTGAAAATTTATGTAGCTGTTGCTATGGCTGCAGCTTCATCCACTGCATATTCTCAGTTCTCTATAGCTAAAATGCTTCGTGGAGTACAGATTTCCACTGCAGTGGTGCAAGAGAAATAACATAAAATGTTCTGCTTTTTGATCCAACTTATATTTCCATGAGTAGAATGTCGTATGTATTTTGAAAACCTAGGTACTGTCAGTCACCGAAAAGCAGCCTCTCTTCCTGCTAATGCTACAGAAATGAGTTACTGTCGCCCTTCTCTTCGGTGCATTGCAGAGGGCAACACACTCACATACTTTTATAGAGCCTAACTTGCTTCAGCAACCTCAGTATTGTTTTGTTTCCTTTTCATTTAGTTTATAGAGCCTTCTGTTTTTCCCAGTTTAAACACAATTGTTCTAAACTTTTTTTTTCAGTCCTGTTAAGAGGTAAGTGCCAGGATTTAGCATGTATAACATTGTCTGAGGCATTTGTTCAGCTGTCTGTTGAATCCCCTGAAACTAATGCTCAGTCTCTATTAATGTCGCAGTCCCTGGAAACCAGAGCCCATTCTCTCCCATAATTAATCTTGCAGGTACTGCCTTGACATTATTGGTTCACCAGCAGAGCAGAACTGCCTCAGCCATCAATAATAATTCAACACATTAGGATGAGGCCTACATACACAGCCCACAGATGTAGCTGGGTTGTGTGCAGGCTCCAGCACTCCTTGCTGACTGGGGAAAGAGGAGAAAAAGACGAAACCCTCCACAACCGAAACTGTTTTGGTCGCCGGGTAATTTTGCAATACAAGGGTCGTAGTGTTACTCATGCTTTTGCTTTATGTTTTTTCTCCAAATGTAGGCACTGTTTGGCACAATGCTTGTGATTGTCTGTTTACTGAATCTTAATACTAAAGCTGTTACAAATTGTCTTTCACAGATGGTGGGAGCTTCTGAGATCAGGAGAGGCAGGGAATTTATTACTCAATATTTCTGTATTACTGATTGGGACGTGAGAAGCATAAGCAATCTGTCCTACTGCAGGGTTTGAGCTCTCCCCCCTCCTTCCCCCACCCCAAAAATTATGGCTAGCTGGAGAAGGGGTGTTTTTTTCTCATTTTGTGTAGATAGCAGCTGTGCAATTTCAAGCAGAATGTTTGCTTTGATCCTCCTTTCTTTAATTGAAATCCACAATTATGAGATTTGTTTCTTTTATGTTTGCTAGTTTATTGGTTTAATCTACAAAATGTGCTGTCTTGCTGTCTTGCACAGTTAAAGGCAACAGCACAGTTGGGATTTAAATGGCAAACTTGGAGGGGGGTTGCAGTCTCTCAGGTATTGGAGAGGGGGGATAAAACTTCTTTCATCTGATTTCAGATCATTATATGTACAGGGTAGCAACAAGAACACAAACAATATGTCAACTAATTGTAAAGAATATCCCTAGGTAGCCACTTTATGTAAACTAACCACATGAAAGGAAATTTTAATATGGAGGCAAAAAATCCTGCTCTGATAGTTTATTTGGGGATTTCCTCTATTTAGAAACCTTTGTAGTAACAGTTTTCATTATACAATGTTTTGCTGGCCTCTTCAATACCAACCCCTACTTACAAGAGTTTCGCAAAACATTTTAGAACAGCCAGGGTATTTACACTTTGAAGGAGGTATAGCCAAACTGGCAGATGCAGGAAATGGGATTATATGGCAGAGTAATCACCTATGAACCAGAGGAACTGAGAGAGCAGCTGGGCTCACATTTACAAAGGATTTTACCTTGTTAGGGCTAATTGGGGTGAAAAAACTGCAAGACTTGATCCACCTATGGATATTTTTTTTTTTCAGGTTAAGATGTCAGCAAAGGTCTTATAAAAAATCACCAGGAAGAAAAAAAAAAAAAAAACAAACCACCACCTTTCCCTTATGGTCTTTGCCAATAACTATTTCCTGACAAGAATTTTGGCTAGAAAAAGGACTAGTAAAGAAATCTTGAAAAATACGTTATGTTATAAATGTGTGCATTTGTGATAACTTCCTTTTCTTGTGAGATAGATGCCTCGGAATAAAATGGTTCTAGCTCTGTAATTACCATATACCATGGATCGCATACCAGGTTAACCATCAGTATTATACAATGTTTCCCCAATAAAGGAAAAAAAGAGACTTCTGGGAAATTTAGTTCAGTTGTGTCTATTTTGCTAACCACTGTTTTCAGAAGTTTCCTAGAGATATTCGCAAATTAGTATAGTTTGCTAAAAACTGTTGAGAATTTGTTCTCAAATTCATGAAGAAAACAGAATAAAGTCATTAATGAAACTGTATTGCGAGTCATGCATCCATTCTGGAGCTTTCCTAGTTTACACTAGTAATAAACTTTCCTTAATTAAAAAAACCTTTTTGCTCATCTATAAAGATGTTTTTACTAATAACCTTAAATGGAAAATCTCTACATAATTAATGTTGAGCAGAACTACATCAAACCTGGACCTAACTGACACCCTGTCCTAAGGCTCAGTATGGACCTCATTGAATTCAGTAAGAAAAGACTCATAGCAGTTTTAAATCAATTTACATTAAGATGTAAAGACCCGTATCTATGAAGTCCGGAAGCTAAATCATATGAACTTAGCCACTCCATTGGCTTGCAGCTCTGATAATGAGTAGGACTGCCAAGATAGGTTCTTCTTCAGCTATATAAAGCCTACAATGCTTTTCAATAGTCACTAATAGTAATGAAGAACAGTTTCCTCTTGTTAAAATAAGTATCCTATGTAGGTATGTTACAGTGATGATGACAGTGCAGAATTTTCTCTGGCAGAAGGGTGGGTAGAGAGAAAATATTTTGTTCATTCATGTAGCCCTGTAGCCCCACATTACAGTATTGCCATTGCTAACAGCAGCCTAGAGGCTTTACATTGAGTTTGCAAGGCCTCAGCTCTAGGGGTTGTTAGGCTTATTATTCTGAATTTGGGTTGACCTGCCTGTTGCTTTATATGTGTTTGGTTTAGCTATAACAACAGTTTTTCTGCTGTTTTGCTTTTTCTTATATTTTCAGGGTATAACCACAATTTTATACAGATAGTAGTAACAAGTAGCCCAGGAAATAAAGAGCTAGTTAGTTTAATGGCTATGGAGCTGTTGTAGTACTGTGCAGAGAAAGTAACCTGTAAAATATGACACTAAGAAGAATAAGATGAAAGGCCTCCTATGGTCTAAATCAGGAATGACATAATGTCTACCCTCCTATCTCTGGCCACACAGAATTCTTGTCACAGGGCTCTGCCTCTGTTGCCTTGCAGAGCTCCGTGTTACAGACATGTACTGCCATACTGGGTACATGTCATTGACTGACACAAAATGTTTTGGAAAAAAACACCATTTTCTATATCTCTTTTATATTTTACTATATGTTTGTCATATTCTTATCATCATTAGAATCCTTTTTCATTAGAAGCAGAGTTAAGTCATCTTGAGATCTTTCAGTAGAAATCATGACTAGCTACTGTAAATTCATGAATATTATGAGTATATGAAATGGAGTATACGTATTTTACTATAAAGTACTGAGTGTCATTTCAATGGTTGTAATAAAAAGCAAAAAAATTCTGAACATTTAACTTAAACTGTCAGAGTAACTCAACCTGACAGCTCTGAGGGTATCAAATCAGGAGTCCAACCTCAGTGGCAGTAAAGAAGCTAACATTAAATCACTTAATTGCTTGATATGAATCACACATCTCTGCATACAAATATGTAGGGCTGAGCAACAACAGTTTAGATTTGCTGGATTAAAGACTTTGTCTAGCTACTGAAAAATTAATGCCAATTAAACAGCCAGACAGAAATCCAAAGATCGTTAAGATTTAGTGTTAGGCATAATATTTATGTATTCAATTTTAGCATTTATTCATAGAATCATAGAATCTTAGAATCATTTAGGTTGCAAAAAACCTTTAATATCATCAAGTCCAACCGTTAACCTAGCACTGCCATGTCTGCCACTAAACCATGTCCCTAAGCACCGCATCTACCCATCTTTTTAAACACCTGCAGTGATGGTGACTCAACCACCGCCCTGGGCAGCCTGTTTCAATGCTTGACAACCCTTTCAGTAAAGACATTTGTCCTAATATCCAAACTGAATCTCCCCTGGCACAACTTGAGGCCATTTCCTCTTGTCCTATCACTTGTTACTTTGGAAAAGAGGCTGACACTCACCTCTCTAGTGGCTTCGAAAAGAAACAAGGGACAGTAACAAGGGTGCTGAATGGCTTAGAAATGAGCGGGCAGTTAGCTTCTTCAGGTGAGTTCATCTTCATTTGGAGACTGGCTGGTGTCACCATGTCATTTCACAGTACTATCAGCCTAACCCTTGCACAGTGGTATTAGGTGTCATCACTATAAATTTCAACAGTTGGCAATCTCATCAGACTACATTAAAAGTACAGAGAACCGATTTCCCTAAAATGTGTGATGGAAAAAACTGTATAGGAACACTTACTCCAGCACTCCAGCACTTTACCTGCTCTACCTGTTTAGATGATGAAGTTTATATATTACTAACATAATTTTCTATCTAAATAATAACGCTAAAATGATAGAATTGAAGGGGGGGGGGGGGGGCGCGGGGAAGCCCAGGAAGAAGCATAACTGCATTATTCTACAAAGTTCAATGTGTGACCATGAAGAAATTTGACACTTAGGACAATGGAAAAGATACCTGGATCTTGAAGACATGTCAGTACCTCCTAGCAGATTTATGTGTTCCTTTTTTTAGTATCAAAACCACAGACAGTCAGTTTCACAGTGAGGCTATTATCATAAATACTCTGAGCAGACTTAGATGAATACTGCAGAGGAAATAATTTATAAATATCTTAATCAAATTTAAAAAAGAATTTCTGTCTCTGTTCCTCTGCCTTCCCTTTTTCTATAGCTTTCTTTTTCCATTCTCCACAATACAATGGAATACAGTGAAGAAATGTCTGTGGAATGAGAATGCATATTTTATCTTCTGCAAAGAAAATAGTCAAATGAGTCAATCTAGGATGAATCCAGAATGTACAGTCTCAGAAGGTTTTATTCCTCCTATAACTATCCCTTAGAGTAAGCATTCTCAGCCTTACTTGCCTGCCAAAATTGCAGTTTGGATACGTCAACAGTGCAAAAAGCAGTGTAACCAAAATCTCTGCAGGTTTTAGAACTAACTTTATCTATCCATCTCGGTTTCTATACCTGTAAATATAGACAGGCCTCATATACTGAGTTTCAAAAAATCTGAATCTTTAAAAAAATCATCTCTACAGCCAGCAAGCACTATCTAAGATCTTAGGCAGGCTTGTAAGGCTTCTCCTGAAGCTTATGAGGCTATAGTTTCATTGAAATAACTTAGCTTTATTAAATTATATCTTAGCTACTTAGAATGAATCTGTCCACGATGATACTATATCTCTGCATTATAGTGTAATAACTCATGTGCAAGTTCATGGTCAAGAAGATAAACTATAAGAAATTGTCTGCTATGATTCTGCTATTGAAGAGGACAGGAAGCAAAAAGGAAACCAGGAACTGACTACCTTTAAATGCAAAGAAGTAGATAAAATTCAGCTTTTGCAATCCCCTTCACCTCTGAATAAAATTGACAATGGACTTGATTAGGAAGTTTTCTAATAGTTGGTCACTTGATTAGGAAGAAACATATATTCTTTTATATGTTTTACAAATTTTGTTACAGAAATCTGTCTGACAAAGGATTTACATTCCTCCGAACTGGTTCTGTCTCTCAGCCTTAATGGTTTGATGCAGATTGTAAACTCCTCGGGATGTTCTCTGAAACTCTTCTGAGTATTGCACTGCACTATTGTTTTATGTTGGTATTCTGGGACAGTGAAGCTGCAACTGTGTCACTCCACCATACAGATTCTGATGAGAAAGTGCTTGCTGCAGTCCTTTCTGACCTAAGTTACAGTAGTTCAGGTTAGCTATCTTTCTAGTACACTAAACTGTAAAACATACTCTTTCTGAGTACATGTATTTTTATAAGACTCCTACAGTTATGTCATCCTGAAAATAGTGCTCAAAAAGTTGTAATCTGAATCAGAAAGAAAATGAATAGCTGATACTAAGAAGCACTCACTATATTATCACCCTCTAGGGTAGCTTTTGCTGAAATGATGCAATGCAGTTTTATGATATGAGGGAGGTAATGTATGCAGGTACGGAAGGTATATGTATCAAGTTCTAGCTCAACTGTAAATTAAATTCACTCTAATGGGTAAGGAAAGGAAATATTTCCATTGCAAAATGTAACAACATATGTGCACCTTTCCTTTATATCATTAAAGAAAGGACTTCAGGCTTAAGGCACAGGCAAATTTTGACCCAGATTAGAATAGTTATGCTAGGTATGTCAGGGGAAAAATGAGTAAAGCACAATCTTTTTAACCCCACAAAGTATCCTGTGCTGAAATTTGTGAAAACCATTCCAAATGAAGACAAATTTTAAAGCCAATATGAGTGAAATACAAGATTATCAAAGGTTATGTGAACATAACATATCTGTCTTCAAAGACATATAACTCTCCTAACATTACTCTGGTTATTTCAGAAATCAGGTAGGGAAACAGATAAAAAGCAGTATGCAAGACAGGGACAAACAGATTTAGGAAAACATCATCAGGAACATAAAAATTCATCTATTTTTACACCATAGAAATTATCACATTCTGGTTTTACTCTGAAATTTACTGTTACTTTGTTAGACCTAGAGAAGAGGTATTTTATCTAAAAGTTTGGCTGCTTTTTCTAACTATATGAAATGCTCTATTAAAAATATGACCTCTCTTTTACCACATTTGTACACTGGGCTGTCCACTTCAGTAAAAAATTGGTTACAGTGTTTAAACAGTTAACAATAAATATAAGTCATTGTGTTAGCAAGCCTATGTAACAGAAAAAAGTGCCACTCCAAAGATATCTTAGCATCAAAGAAGCAGTACATCCAACAGTGACATGTGGCAGGACAAGAAAGAAATACTGTAATGGTGTCATTTCAAGTTTGTTTATAAACAACTGAATAGTGCATTCAGGCATTCAGATAGGCAGAAATCAGAAAGGTCAGAACATTTCTAGTACAGAACTCCTTTCCTATGGTATTCTGCATATTCAGGCATTGTGAAGAAAGGTGGCAGAGATATTTCATGGAAGAGCAGAACAGCAATAAAAAAGACCGTTGATCCATGCAGTAAAAAAATGCTTATAAAAAGACGAATATTAAGAATAAGGATGCCTCACTCATCAATCTGTCTAAACATAATTTATAATTCTGACTTCAATGATACGAATATATTTATTGGTTATCATTGATATTGGGATCCTCACGTCTCTCGAATGTAGCACCACATCTGAATCCTTATACTTTTGTGACTTTCAGCTAATCCTTCCTTTGATCCTGTGGGTAGGGTTGAAAAATATAAGACATGTCCTCATATTTGAAGACTGGCATATTCATATTTAAGAAAGCAAAACCAAGACAGCAAAGCATAAGTGGCCAAACTATTGCTTGAAACCATCAAAATGGTGTTCCTCTCCAGACTTTATACAAATACATCGTACAAACCTTGAAGACCAGAAAAAGGAACAACTGGTCTTTGAAGTAGACAAAAGTTGGGTTTTGCCCTAGAAGAAAAGTAGGTTTTCAGACGGAAAGGAAAGATACATCTTTTGTAGAAACTAGCAGCTTGACATAAATCTTTTAATACAAAGTGTGCATTTGCTCTATCTTTAAAAAAAAAAAAAAAGTTACAAAGAGTAGTACATGCTTAGGTTAGTTTCAGGAAAAGCAAAGGGCATGAAAGAGCACAGGTTTGAATGACACCTGAGTTTACTTAGCATTTTCAGGATGTCTGGCATGAGTGAAAGAGAGGAGAAACATCAAACCAACAAAGACACTTCTTTTTGGTATAAAATTCCATCTTCATCATCCTGTCCACTTCTGTTACTAAGGAACTTTTGCTTTCATACTGCAGTTAAAGAAAAACAGAACAGGTCCTATTCTATGATCATGTACATAAAAAATGTGACCAGAGTATTTGACTTTATAATCTCCTTACTGGTGGATAATGGAGAGCAATTTCCATCAACAAGACCGCCAAAAGCAGAAAAGGCAAAAGAATCTTTTAACTGAGAAAATATTTTCCGATTTGATCTGTTTAGAATCTGTCCTGCTCTGTTCTCCTACTATCCTTCAGTGTCGTGACAACCATCTCATCTGTTTTTCATTTAAATCAAATCTCATTTATTCCTATTCAAATTAAATCTCATTAAATTTAATTTAAACTCTGACTGAGATGGATTGGCAGGACAAGAACTTGCATAGCAGCTGACTGTTGAGTGTACTGTTGCCCCCCTATCATGTTTGCTAATATTTATCCACAGCCCACACACACGCACAAAAAGAAATGTCACAGAGAACAATGTTTCTGCTTAAAAAACATCAAATGATGAAGCCACGAGGACATTACCTATCAGAGAATGTGATTACATAAAGGTTCACAGAATCACAACAACTGGCAAATCATACACCACAGATAGAATTAGTTATTTTAACTGTATTTCAGATTTAAAAACTCCAGTCATTCATTTATATTGCTATGGATACATAAAGATCTATCTAGCCATATATATCTACCTGTCTTTGCGTTAGTATACCTCCATGTCTAATGAAATTATCTCTAGGAGGTTGACAGGTGAATAAGCCTTACAGCTAAGGAGCTTGTACATATGACTGACAATCTATATATTCCTGAAGTTTGATTCCCTAGCTGTAAAACAGGCACAACAATGCTTGGAAATTTGTGAGGAAAAATATATTTTATGGACTTATTTATTATGTGTATGATGAGAGCAAAATGTATATATACCTCTTTTTAGTATTAGTATCCTTTTGAGCCCTTCAACTATCATTTAAAATGAAAACATCTTGCACCCGAATACAACTCAGTCCTTCAGTCACGACAGACATAAGGTCTGCAGAACATGACATAGGTGACTTAAAAGTTCTCATAAAGGTCAGGAACAGGCAAGCCTGTAAAATTATAAAAAATAATCCCTTGTTCAATATTAATTAATAGAACATGTTAATTTTAAGTATCATAAATGCCAACAAAACAAATTTTTTTAACCTCATAGTCTTTGATTATTTTTAAGGAAAATATTTACATATTGTGTGTTCCCACTAGTAACTCTTCTAGGTTACTGATAAAATAAAATTGTGGAGATTAGTCAAGTATGAATTCTAAACTTATTCAGGAAATATTGCTGGCAGTTTGCTTCCTTTTAACATTTCTTTTTGCTATTTTTTTAAATAGAGAATTAGGTGTTGTTTCACTCTCACAGTGAAATTAATGCATTTGGCATCAGTTGCATTAGCAGCAAACAACTTGAAAATTTCAGTTGTGACTGAAAAGAATGTTTACTTACCATAGAAATACCCTAAATTTACTAGGAAAGGAATAAAGAAAACCTTATGACATTGCATACATCCTTCACAGCAACTTCTAGAATTCTGTGTTGTCACGGTCCACTCAGTGGACTCGTGATGGTTCATTTACTATGGTCTCGAAGTGCAAAAAAAAATCAAGGCGACCTCGCCAAGGGGTTATGCTTTGATCAACAGTACAACTTTATTTTTTGCCTGTAAAGCGGTGTGCAATAGATGAAGTGACAGGAAGGGGAAAAAAGGTAAAGTAAAGAAAGAGGATTATAGCTACCACCACGGGTCCGAGGCATCCCTGTGGTCCCAGGTCCAGGCAGCGTCCCACCGGTCCTTCTGATCGTCGTGATCCTTGGTGGGGAAGATCTTCAAAGTTCAGTTGCTAAGGAATCATCTTTTATGCCAAGCAGCACACCTTGCTCCTCCTCCGGCCCATGGATTGTTACCAGTCTCCGCCTTCTTGCGCAAGGTTACCACGCGTGCCAAAAGAGGAGTGCCTGAGGCGTGGTTTACCTTAGAGGCAGGTAGCTTCAGACCAGGAGGTGTGTTTTTGTATTATAATGATATTACAATGAAGAAAGTTCACCTGAAGTTCAAGTT
>JAVJGI010000063.1:58933856-58949049 GCA_035590275.1 Ibycter americanus
GGTGGTGATCCATCTTCTGGACAGCAGTTATGCAGCCTTGTCCAGGTTGTTCCGTTCAGTCCCAGGTAGCAGGGAGCAGCATAGTACTCCTCATACCATGCAGTTCTCCTTTCCAGGGTGCTTGCGTCTTGGTATCCATGAGGACCACATTCCATCTCTAGGTCTCCATTGGCAATGTTGAGACAATATTGTTCTCTTTGGACCGACTCTTACATGTGTGTAGCTCAGAGTGCTCTGTCTCAAAAGAAATGACAGAATTTTAAAAAAATAGAGAAAATTTATAAGGGATATTGAAACAGGAATTTTCAGGACAGAAAAAAAGGATGAATAAGGAAAAAATATGGTAGAGTTTTATAGAGTAGTAAGTGGCATGGAGACACTGAAAATGGATTTACTGTTTGTTATGCCTTCCCAGTACAAGGACATGAGGAAATGCAAGAAATTAAAATTGAAAGGGCAGTTCTAAAACAGTCGGTCATTGCACAGGAATAAAGAAGCTGTAGAAGACCCTACTGCAGTCTGTTGTAGTAACAACTCCATGGATTTAGAAGATGACCAGACAAATTTATGAAGGAAGAATACTACTATGACTGCTATGTACACATGCTGTAATTCTGGTCTAATCACCTTCATGGTGTCAGTTTGTCAGTTAAGTATTCTAAAATGTAACATGATGATAAACATTGAGAACTGATAATGGTCTGGAAGCCAAACAGTTTAAAACCTTGGAAGAATGTACATTAAAATTCTCTAGTATTTGAATTATTATATTCCTTAATACCTGTCAAGAATGGTCCAGCTTAATATTACCCTTGACTTCTAACTATCAACATGCAAAACAGTGGCAAATGCCGAAATGGTTTAATGTTCTATCAAGGACAACACTGCAGTAAAGGCGTGCCAGGTGGGATGCTACTGTGTTTAATTAAGAACACTGAACAGCCTGCAATAGAAAAAGACTACAAACTAGTTCACCCATACAGCCAGAAGAAAATATACTGTGACTAATCAAAGCCTGCAGTATACAGTCTCAATTTTCAGCTGTTCTATGAAGACTTCAGCATAATTATATTTAATCATCCTTTACTTCATGCTCACTGCAGTTTGGTCTAAATGTGTTTCTCAGTCTTTCAAACAAAAGTTACTTTAAAATTATGCACTAAATAACAACCACAGAATCTACAAAGAAGGAAAAGGAAGGTGAGCAGTCAAATCTATAATTTTTAGATTTATTGCATCATTAATTAGAACAGAGACAAAAATACAAGAAAAGGAACAAACCAATTGCACTTCTAATTGCTCAGAATTCTGTTATGGATTTAGCCATTAAAAATTGCTGGGTTACTAAACAAAAATTAAAAGGAAACAGGACAACATTACTAAGATGGAACTCAATAATCATTCCTGTAAAAGCTCATTCCCTTGATGACGACAGAAACACTGTGAATACATAACACAAAATACACGCAGTTTTAGGAAGGTTTATAGCTAGAATTTTCAGATAATGATTTTTCTAAAAATAAAAATAATTTTGAGAAGTATCAGGTTTTAGTTTCAAAATTGTTATACACTGTACATGTCAGAGTTAAAACTGCAATTATTTTTCCACTTTATTATTCACACTACAAAGGATTGCTTATTATTTGTCAACAACATTAAAGTGAAAAGTGACTTTTCACGGTTTTTTCTTCTTCTGTTTTATGTGGGCTGAGACTATTTGATTATCATCCATTCATGTTGTGCTAAGTGCTAATAGAACCTCTTTTACATGACTTTCATGAATGCTGGTTGCATTTGCTTAATTCTGGGATCCTAGCAACAGTCCACTTTGCAATGTGCAATATCTTTTTTAAAGCAAAAAGCTTTAATTTTGGAAAAGCATGTAGAAATGCATGTAATTGTTGATTAGAAATCAAATGTTTACTGACCCAGATAAATATTTTTTCCTTTGGTAGTTACTTGATACTCTTTTCTTCTGAACTTCTTTTGTCATAGTGTCTAGAGTGTGGGTTCATCTTGCCCCTCTGTTAATTTGCAGGAGAGATATTTCAAACCAATACGCAACCTGTGTTTCAGTCTAAATTATTAGAATCTTTTGATACTGAAGCAGCCCATACAAGACAGCTAGAACACTCAGTAGTTGCTGGAAAATTTACATCAGCATCAAAATAGCAGATTGTATGGAGGTGTCTTAAACTCAAAAAGCAGTTAACTATAGTGGGACACACATGAATTCCAGCAGTTAGGCAACTAACCAAATTCTGTCCGGAGGTGAATTTTTAACATGTATGTTGCGCATAAGCTTCAATAATGATGCAAAAAAGTATTTTCTTATTAAAAATGTAGTGAAAACTTGCTTTGCTTTTGCTGAATTTTTAGTAGATACTTTTTATATTTTTCATGCATCTCATGCATGAGTAATGGGATTCATTGCATGCTTAGATTTTTCTATTTAATTACACATTATAGTCAAATTAATTTAAGAAATTCTTAGAAGATCGATCTTCTGCCAATGTGACAAGCCCACAAACATCAGTGAAGATAACTTATTTACTACCTCCACGTGTTAACTCAGATTTTGGAATGCAGTTTTTTTAACTTCTGTCTTGTTTAACATATTATAGGGGTTTTAAAATACTGTGTTTGGAGATATGCACTTTTATATCTGTCTGTGTTCTTCATAAAATATTTAGTAAAACTCTTTAATTTGAAATCTTGGACTGTAAATCAAGAGACAATAGCCACAAGGGAAGCAAATGAAGAAAGTAGAACCAAAGAAAAACACATTCCTCTTGTTCAAGATACGAGCTTAAGATAGGCTTCATTTATTCCTTAGAAAGCAATCAAGCTTTTAAAAAAAGGACTTGATTGCATGTCTTCTGCATTTCTGAAAAAAAGGCATTGTTACATGTTTCATTAAATCTCAACAAAATGGTTGATTTACCCAATGTACTTCATTTCACATGTATACACATACACACACATTTATATATATATGTACACATACATAAAACGATTTAACTCATAACCCTGACCCACAAGAGAAGCTGACAAGACTGATCAAGAATGTAGATAACTTGAGATAATATCCTTTATTAGAGTCTGACAGATGAATGCAAGTACATCACACAGTGCAGAAACAACTCAGGTGAGAGAAAGAGTAGTAAGACTAGGTAAGGTCTGGAAAAATAAAAGACCTCAGTAAGAATATAATGGCAAAATTTCCTGCAGAAATACAAAGTGGGAGGAGGGACACATATTGAATTTAATTAAGAAAAATCTCTGTGTTTCTCAGAACTGAGAAATAAATAATGAATAAGAAATAAAGTATGTGTTTGATCAACAGCTAGAAGTATTCAAGCAAACTGGAAAGCCCACCTAATATATCCCTGGAATGAAAGTTAAGACAAAGTGATTATGTGATGGGCAAACTAGGAAACACTAACTGGAAAGAATTCCTTGTAGCGAAGAAAAACAAATAAATATTGACCAGGTAAGAAGTCATTGACAAGAATGCATTTTCTCAGACTTGAGAGGATAAATATTTACATGCAGAAGAAAACTGGAAAGTCAGACACCACAGCCACAGTCATACCTTTAGATTCTATACTGCAAAAAATAATTATCTGAGTTCTGAAAAAAGAATTAGTGCTCACTTCTCCTCCACCCCACAAAAGAAAACCCTTTTTAAATAATAAACATTCAATGAGTTTTTCAGTTCTGCTGTATAGCAATGAGTCTGTGGTTGTTAGAAAATTTACTTCCCTGTAATGGTTCTTTATATTCAACAGTGCTGAAAAGCATCTTGCTAGACAGTTAATGAATCAAAAATTCATGATGTTACAGTCTCGCATTGACCTGAGCACAAATACTGGCCTACCCCCTTCAGTTCACTGGCGGGGGACCATTGCAAGCATTTCCTTAACAGCAAAGCAAAGGCTTGATAGCAAAGGGAACATATGTGTTCCAAAAAGACTTGCATGCATTTTTTGCAAAATTTGTGTTCCTAAGTAATCTATAGGAAAATGGGTGGAAGATGGCAGGGATGGACTCCAGGATGATAAAGAAACAACCAAAAGGAAAAAAGGACTTTGTCTGTTGTTCTCTGGTGAACGCTGCAGACAGTTCCTGGATGACAGATTAATTGGCAGTCATCTAGAAGTAAAGTATCCATCCTCAAAAAACACAATAAAGCCTTTCTGCACAGTGGGAACACCCGTGTTGAAGATGGGATATTTTAAGATGGTGGATACAATTGTCTTTGGATTGCAATTGGTTGATTCAGTATAAACCATAACTCTCAATCTACTTCATTTGCTTTTTTTAAAAAAAGGACAAGATAAAATAACTTTTAAGTAAACTCAAATGAAATATTGAAAAGTTACACAACTGAAAAAAATTATTTTATATTTGAAAATAGAAATTGGATAAAAAGTTGAAAGAACATGGATGATATATTTGCATTGTAAAATATACTTTCACTCATACCATCATTATGAGAATTTTAATTTTGGTGATATTTCATGGGGCAGAAATATAGCAAGTCACTACTGACGTGCTTTGGCTTTTCCCTAAGGTGAAGCCTGGCAATCAGTGTGAGTTGGTAAATGTCTCCTTTTTGACGAGGTAATCTTCTCCATAAAAACTGCCACCACATTAAAAACTCTGTTGAGTGTGCTGTCTTCCAGACTCATATGAAAGGCAAGTCAAAGGAAGATCATTGATTCCTAGTTATTTAAGGTTTATGAAAGGCCAGATCAAGTTAACACTCAACACAAGTATGACATGATCAGAGAGTAAAGGACTCTGGAGGACTCCTAAAGTTTATAGATATTCCAGCTTTGTCGTACAATGTGACGGGAATAAAGAATAATCTTTATGGTTTATAAAACATTGGTCAGTGAAACCAGAGTAACCTGATGCTTCTTGAGCTTGGACACAAGCTGAGGATCTTAAGAAACCTATAGCTTGACAGTCTTTGAAGATGAAAAGTTCAGTTCTGTTTTTTTAGAAATCCTAGGATCTTAAACTGAAAAAAAAGCTCATAGTTTCTAAAGAAAAATGAATGATACTGTGTTTGAAGTAAGGTTCTCACACGCAAGCTCACAATGTCTTGAATGTTGTGTAGTTAACCATACATTTTTGTCACATGTTGGCCATCAGACCCAATAAAAACAAAAACAAAACAAAACCATAAATTAACTACAGGTTTACAGTCTAGATCTGTATAGTGAATTTTCATATCCATGTACTAATCATTCAAGCTGTTTCTAGAATGAGGCATTTCAAAATCTATTGCAAAATGAAGCTGATTTAAAGCCAAGCTTGCAGTTCCTTTTCCACTGAAGTTGCAGTCTGATTCAGCTGACTGCCTGAATGAAAGTGTTCCTTATTCCCTCGGAGCAAGTGACCTGTATCTAATAGCAGTGTTATTAGCCATTGGAGTAGCCATCAAGAGCCTACTTGATACAGAGTGCTATGTGTTCTGCTTTTCTAGTCTGAATCTGTCTTTTTTCCTGTCTGCAGTGCTCCCTCAGTCAAGCAGAACAAGTCTAGAGCAGTATGATATTTAGTGACTTTTTACACATGCTTGAAACTGGGAAAGGTGAACATCTTTTAGTCTGTTGCAGAGCAAAAATACCCTGGAGTCAAAGTAGTTTATCCTACTTGGAGAGCATGGCAGAAATAATTCATAATGACGAACATTAAATCGAACAGAGCTGAAGCACCTGCAAAAATATCTAAGGTTATAATACTTTGAGGTTATAAGTAAAGATGGGCAGCAGGAATACCTCTATAACTCAGTACTTGAGAAGTAAGCAATGTAGATGGTTTAAAGGAAAGACCATTTTGAAATCAGTGGTCCCTGACATTTCAACATTCTAATGGCAATTTTTAAATGTGTTCTGTTCTGGAGTGATATTTCCATTTCTATGGCTTTGTGCATTTGTACACATTTGAATGATAGTTGCCCATTGTGTTTAGGAAACCTCTTAACCTAAGCATAGAAATTGGGCCACTTTCAGCTCATCATACTTAACTGCTGTATTAACACAACTTGATAAGCAGCACAAGATACCTAAACCACTTCTGCTGCTGCCAACTGTGCCATCATTTCTGCTCTTTCCCTTTTACATTATAATTTATTTAGGCTATTTTTCCAAACAGACTGAAAGGTCTTACAGAAAGTTTTCCTGGTGCCCCTGAACATGCCATTGGGCAAATTTCTGTTGGTTTTGCCCAATACATTATTGAGTGTTCTAAACAACAACCAAAAATGGCAATTTTATTTTATTATAAAATGATTAACAATCATTAACAACATATTTTGGGTTCTGCAAGTAAAATACAAATCAGTTATTTTAATATTTCTTTTTGATAACTACCTAACGTTATAGTAATACAAACTGTGAATGAAAAGAAACAAGTCATAGATGCCATTTTTTCTCATGGGAAGTCAAAATATCAAATCATTATCAAAACAAATAAAAATCTTCCAATTTTTAAACTTGAGTATTGTTCAGTATTTCATGAAAATTGTGCCTAACTTCACGACTCTTGACATACAACGTGTATATGCGAGGTTTTCACTCACAATCACACAATTACCTTATGCACAATTACCCAAATTTCATGCACAATCACGGTACATGCAAGCATAAACCAGGCATGGTTTTTTATGTTCACCTATATATTAAAAGCTTGTTAATAGTATTTCTAATTTTTACCCCTTTTAAACCTATTTGTTTGTGGGATATGATTTCTCTACAACATCTTACTAAATAAACACTTGTGTTTGAAGCTACATTAACAGACCATGTGATATGAAGGGCTGAAGTTTTCAATAATTTTACTGTACTGCAGTTTTCACAATGATCTATACATTTCGTATCAAACTGGGAATCCAGATTAGTTGTGTAATTTACTATCTTCATTTTCAGACAAACAGGGAAAAAACTGAATGTATAGTTGATCAAAGAACAGATATTTAAATATCTTCTCTGGCAATTAATTTTTGAAGTGAATTTTTATTTAGATAATTAATACTTTCTTCTCAAAGAAAAACACAATTCAATACTATAGTGAAATGTTTTATTTGATCAAACTAATATTCCAGGCAACAAAAGAGGAATCTGCCAGGCAACCCTGAGAGTTGAGTTAGAACTTGAAAGTTCTCTCAATCTTATAAACAAACCTCATTTCTGTTATTTACAAAGCATCCGATACATTTTTCTCTCAGCCATGCACAAGCCAGATATGCCAGCAAAGAATCTATTTTGCTGAGCTAGAAAGAGAGAAATCCTACTGTTCAAAATCTAAATATAGAAAGCTATGACATAAAATTTTGGTGAAGGAAACAAGTTCTGATTGCTTGGAATGACTTCTGGAATTAACCTCAAGCTGCACATCCTGGCAAAAGTATCTGTAAGAACTTGAATGCTTTTGCAAAATTCATAGTATCTGGTTCAAACAAGATTAATCCAGAGGGAAATAGTGACAATACATAAAGTATATTAAAGCTATAAACAAAGTGAGAACTTTCTTTAAATAACAAAATCTCCAGATAGTCTTAAGGTGATTCAGTTACAAATGCCTATAAAATAAAATACTTCCCCAAGAAGGCCTGCTTCAAGGTCTTCTCACCCTTAATGAATCCAGAGGACCTGAACCTGACAGTACCACAATGCTCTATATAAGCAGGGGGATTTTATGAAATGCTATTATTTAACAATATATCTTGGCAGATATTATTATATCTATATATTTTTATTGCAATATGCAAGTCTTTCCTTAGTCTGTATAATTTACATTCATAGTCTAAATGTCTTATCAGACCTTGCAAATTCTTTGGAAGAAAAAGGAATCAGATTGAACTTCACTGTATATGAAGTTTACATGTTTTGGGTAAGATGTGTAAGAACTTCCCAGCTACCATATGCAAATTTCCCTTTATTCAGCACAGAATATATATGTTTAAGTGCATCGTTTCAGACAATACTGGAGAAAATACTGCTCTTTCACTGGGATTGGCCTAATTTCCCTTTTGTAACATCTGCTTACATAATTCACATGTAGAAAGAGTTCGTCACTTCTGAGCAGTCTCTGCTTCCCACTTTAGCTCATTTCAATGAAACAGAAAGCTCTCAGTCCCTGCTTAGTCTTTAGTCAGGTAAAACAATGCTAAAGTATGGGGGAATTTTGCCTGAGAATGTTTCAGGAACTGGCTCAATAGCATTGGAAGCTAAGCCAGGAGAAGGTAGTTCACCCTTGCAATTTTTGTGCCCCTATCCTCTGTAGTCCCTATGAATATAGTTTAAAGAAAAGCAGGAAAGAATGTCTAAATATTTACATTTTAGAAGTAATTTTAATTTTTTCTCCTTTATGTTTCTATGGTTTTTAAAAACAGGATATTTTATATTTGCTGTTGTCTGAGAATCTTGTCAAGAGCATGTTTGTAAGAACGCAGCAGTCATTAATCTAGATCTATGTAGCTGCAGAAACTTTAATCTATTTGTGTATTTGCATGTCACTCCTGCCACCTTGCAAATGACTGAATCATTGATGCAGGCCTTTAAACTGACAAACGATAAAAATGAGGCAGAAAGTGCAAATCAAATTTAGAACAGGCATAAAACACATGTAGAAATGTTTCTCTTTCAAGCTTTCATGTAAGGCTTTCTGGAATCAATGGATTTTACATTCATGAAATTTGTATCAAGGAAGTTTTACAAACAACTGATCTCCTGTAGCATCCACAAGACTGTTTGGAATGAGAATCCAAAATACAGTCTGTAACATACTAAAAACAGAAAAGGCTTTGAAGAGTTTTGAGTGTTTGAAATTTTTCCCTTGTAAAAAGACTCAGTCAGTTTCTAGGCAACGTAGCTCTCCTAAATCCCTTTCATGCTCTTCATAGTATCCCATCAAGTGACCCTGCTAGAAGAGATTGGTTAGAGCAGCCACAGGCATCATAATGATTTCTGCCTGCCAGGTTTGTTTGTTATTCAAGATTTTTGCAGGATGTCTGCTGTATAACTTAACAAGCCCCCATAGGAGTCCATATCTAAGTTGACTCCCCCGGCAGCCAGTCTTTTGCTGCAACTAAAGAAAGTGACTTGCTGATAACTGGCTTGCCTCTGTTCTCCTTTCACATCATTGCTTGCATTTGCATGGACACACACAAACCCTGACAGAAAGCAGACGAGCCTGATGCACAAGATCTTCTTTGAACCTCTTACTTCAGTGTCTAATGCTGGTTTATTGTCTTTACCAGGGGACTCAGCTGCTAGTGGTGTCTGGCTATAGCTGTGAGGTGGGATGCCTAATCTACAAAGATAAGGAAATCATGCTTTAATTCATTTCTTATTATAATTCACCAGGCCTGCTGACACCTGTGAAATTGTTTTGGTCACTGTAATGTCTCCTCAGAAATGGTGTTACATTATAAACACAATCTGTTGCACAACTGAAAACTTGATTTATGGCATGCAACAATCCTACCTAATGGCCTTACATAGTATATTGTACATCCTTGACAAGCAATTAGATGTTTATGAAGACACTTGTTGCTTATAATTATAATCCTGCTAATTTCCTCATTCCCAAAAGCAACATTAGTGTTTGCTAATGAACTGCAGATTAATTCACTTTGAATTAGTCTCTACCCCTCCTCTGCCCCCCCGCGTATACTAGATGGCACTAATTTTGCTTTGGGGACCTTAAAAGGATTTGTTGTTATGAGAGTAGATTCAAATGGCCTGTGCTATTATTTAAGAATTTGGTTTACCTTAATTTTAATTCAATTATTCTTTAATGTTCTGAATTTGGGCTGAGAGATAGTGTGTTAAAAAAGAAAAATAGTCAAACTATACAGATCAATAAAAATAAATTGTATGGGTGATACGGTAAGAGTAGATCAAAGTGTTACCATTTTCTCTGGGGCAGCAAATGACAGGAAGCTGCTAAACTGAAACAAGCTTGATGGTCTGAGTTCAGAACTTAATGGTTTAACAGCAATAGCATATAAGCACCAAACACAATGTAACACATTTTCTCACATAAGACAAATTTTATACCTGCTGGTGCCATGCGCTTCTGCAATGTCATTTTAAAACAAAATAATGTTAACAACAGTGATCGTCCTTCTGCTTTGAGCATAAAAAACCTGCTTTTTTGTCTAAATCTGTGTAATATCTGACCTGACTACATGTGACTAGGATTCACTGTCTAGGCTGGTACAAACAACTGTCAGAATTCATGGTTCAAAATAACAGATTCTTGCTTCCAAACTTTATACCAGCTGCCAGCCTCACAATATAATCCTTGATTCACACTGCATGAAAGCTTTTATTCTCTGCCAGCAGCTGCTTGCTGAGCTGTTCCTGCCCTCCCCTCCTTTCCTTGGCAGATGATGTGTTAAAAAAGTACTAACTGGGATATGTACCAGCTGCAGGTGTACCAAATGGGACAAGCAGACACTCAGAGGAACAAGACAGGACAGAGTTCTTCCTCCTCCGTGGGTTTACTTTAAAATACCATAATGAAGGCAATGTACACACTGCTTCAATGAAAGCACTAGGTATGTTTACTCCACCTGCCTTCATTTGATACTGGGTGTTTTTACAATCAAATATGATTTTTTTTGGCTTACTCGTATTAATTAAGGAAAGGTAGATTAAATGTGTTTAAAAAAATAAATAAATACATAAACTGTGAGCCTACCGTAATCCTGAGAGAGTTCACATACGTTCTACTAACTGAAAATTAAATAAAAGCATTTGTCTCAGTGATTCCTAATTCTGATTCTTCCATGGTAAACTTAAAATTCAAGTCACAGCATGACTGGGGCTTCTTCTTGAGTAATTATTAGACAAGTACTTTGAGAATCTGGCCCACGAGGGCCAGATTTTCAGAACAATTCAGCTCTCACTTATGACCCAAACGAAGAGACCAGATTTGCAAGCACTCAGTATGCAGTGGAATGATCGGTACTGAGTACTACCAAAAATGAAACTGCTATACAGAGACTCTGAAAAGTGTATTGAGAATGAAGGGGGCTGAAGATTGTTTGTTAGGGTTTTTGTTATAAATCAGGCCTCAGGTGTTAATTGTGATGGTTTAGTTATTTATAAATCATAAAATTCAATTATTTGATGATATTCACATTAGCCAAGAGAAAAAAAAGGAAAATATATATAAAGTTCTTAGGATTCAAAAGTTTTAAAAGTGCAGTATGTGATAGTCACAAACTTTCATTTAGATTTTTTTGAACCTTGAATTAATCAAATTTGTGAGTGTGAAGTTTGCTCGTAATATCATAAAATTTAATGATTTTTTTCTCTGAAATAATTTCAAGGCACTTTTGTGCTCTGCCTCTGAGATGATCCAGACACTACTTGTTTATATTTTTAAATGGAAAAGGAAATAATTTATTATACACAGGCCTGAAATTACACTTATCACAACAGGTTTAGATTCTTTGGACCTAAGCTTTGTAGCTGAAATGACCTCTTACGTGGAAATAAAAGATTGTCACAGGTAGAAGTTGTATGGTCAGACATTTAGGTTCAAATGAAAATAGCTGTACAATACTATTCATTGACAATGACATATTTTATAAAGCGAAATCCGTAACCAACATTAAACATCAAAACATTCTGGGCAGTTACCATTCCTGTGAACTTTTTAGGCTTTGAAATTCACATAAATTATTTAAAAAAGAGAATCATTTTAATCAATTAAATTGAGTCTTGAATAAGTGAGGATCCAATTGAATGAAGCATAATGTAACCTTCAGGTAAAGTCAGAATAAAAATCTGAATTAACACTTTTATCTGCATTGGAGACATACCAAAACCCACAAATAGATGTCTCTGGCATCAGCTCTTTTGTACAGGTTCACAACTGAATATGAGAGGGGTGAGATGTATATTTTAATTTTCGGAAAATATGTAGTAAAAAAAATAATTTTCAAAGTTTTGCCATTTTGATATGTACCATAGAACAACAAAGTGATGGAAAAATAGTTTCCAAATTAATCACAGAAATTAATATAAATTTTCAGAATATACATTCACTGTGATGGTGGTGGGGTTTTTTTTTATTAAATGAGGGAAAAATAAAAATAAAATAAATAAGAAGTTGGATCTGTGTAGGAGACTTACCTTTCTCTGTAACAACTGATAGAAATGCTATTGACATCTCAGAATAATGTGTGAGGCATCTTGTATCTAAGCTGAGCTGGCTATCTTTGCAGCGTATGCTTCTGATGGGGTTGCTTTATCCTCGGTGAGTTTCTTTTAAGTAGTTTTGCCTGCAGGGAGCATAGCCACCCTCACTGTGCAGGAGGTGAAAGTTTTACTATGTGCCTGAAATTTGAAAGCAATGAGTCATCACCCTTCACAGGTTTTTATAGCATAATTGCTCAGTGGCAAGCGTATAGAAAAAGTTCAAAGAACAGTATGGAAGTGATACAGTTTTTCTGGATTTGCACACAAGAAAACAAAGAAAAAAAAATTTTCAAGTTGCAGTTATTTGAAGGGGAAAGTTCAGAAGGAACTCTGCTAAGTTAAGTCAGTCAATTCATTAAATTCTTCAGTCTCTAACTGATGAGGATGATGTCATCTTGATTATACAAAATTCTTCTGAAACTTTGCTAGAAGTATTTTTCTTTCATGAGATTAATGGTGTTAGACACTGTCTATGAAGTAGAAGTCATACCCATATTTGTTTTCAGGTCACTGAATAATACCAAGTTTCTAACTGGTATTTACACTGGTATCAATCTATACTGGAAATTTAACTATTAATACAACTTTGCCTTTTACAGATGTGAACAGAGACTGTTCTATCTATAGGTAAATATTCAACTGTTTTCCTATTTCACCCATTTTAACTTAAGGACACATGGACTAATTTTGGACTAGTTTTGGAGAATTACTGTATTTACACTAAAAAAAACGCACATACTGGATTCACAAGCAACAAATTGTACTGATCTGGTGTATTCACTGTAACTAATTTTGTTGTTATTCCCTAGTTTATAGTTTCTGGCTCTTCTTGTTCCAAATGTCCTGTTTAGATATCTCCTTAAGCATATTGTATTTAACGAAAAGAAGCAGCCAATGAGCAAAGGAATCAATAGACTTTTTGCAGCTACTCTGTATCTCACTTTTCAAGGAGTAGTCAAATCAAAAGACTTTTCACCAATGCACAATGGACAACAGTACCTTGTATGAATAGGTTCTTCAAATTCAATGTAGATTTACCAGCCAGCGCTTACAAACATTATAGCAACTAGCATGACCTTGCTCAAAAGAGGCAGAGATTCTTTTATTTTGTTTAGGAACAACAGAAGGCTATTATACCCATGTGACACCATCACGTTTGTTTAAAAGCGCTTTCCAACATTTCTGGCTACAGATTTCTCTTGGGAAGAACCAAGCTGGATGCCTTTAGCGCAACAATTAGACACGATGAAATGTAGTAATGACAAACCATACTTCAAATTCATGGGTTATAATTAGTCAGTTGTGACTCATAAGAATAAAGTGTAGCTACTAAATGTACCAAGTGACTTGGCCATTAGAGTGCATCAGGTTTAGATATCCTAACATGTAATTGTGCCTGCAGCCCTGAAGGAGATTTTCTGGTTCCTCCATACAATATACAGAAAACTTACGGAAGCCAGCAGTCTGAATGGAAAATTATCTAAGCTGGTCTTCAAGGACATAGACTTTGGTCCTCTTAGAAACTCAGAAGGTCCTTAAGCATAGTCATCCATTTAGCAAAGAATGATAGAAACGAACTTCCTAGTATTGCTTTTTTACACAATATCCAGTGGTTCAGATAACCACTTGAAAGGTGAGACAACTCATTTTAGAACTCTTCATCTACTTCCTTTTTGGAAAAGACGTTCCAACACAGGAGTTCTACCCCCTAAATAAATGCTCTAAGCACTAAGCTGCATTCAATTTCTCCTTTTGAGTTGCTGAGCATTTCATATAACATTGAGCATTTTTAAGCAGAGGCAGCCGAGAGTCTTGTCCTGCAGAATACCATGTTATTCAGTAGTAGCAAGTTTCCAGTGCGAGACAGGAAAGCCAAATTCCTTCTTCAGATCATAGCCATAAGGGATGCCTTTGACTTCCTCAAGGAAATTTCCAATATTAAATGAGTGAGTAAGAAGGCATCCTACCCTCCACATTAAATTTATGCACTCTGTGAGGCAGTGCACAACTTCAAAACACAAGAAAGATATACAAGCAAAATATTTGCTTGACATGCACAGAAATTTCTTAGAACTACAATGGTAATACTCACTGTGAGAAACATTTAATATCTCCAAATTCAACAGTAAAAAAAATGTATGCATCACTAGGATTAGGCTCCAGATGACAGGTTTGAGACTCTGTTGACTTCACAGTGTCAGAGTTGGAAACCAAACTAGGAGATAAAACTAAATCCACAAGTCCTCCCCAGCCACTCAAAAGAGATGATTTAACAGAACTTAGTGCTTCCATTTTACACATAAAAATTTATTAAACTGTAGAGCCATCTTGCTACTGAAAAAAAGTTGTTAGATCTTTGCAGAAAGATAAGAGAAAACAGGAAAGCAAGTGTGATACATGGTCTTGTTTGTTTCTGTTCTTTTGTATATACTTATTCCTAGTCTAACCAAGGTGCGATTGCCATATTTGAAAGTGTCAACAATGAAGTATTTGTGTCAGGTGTCTCTGCAGGATCTGTGCTTTTTCCTGGATCTTGAGTAGAGAAGACAATTTCAGTCTTTTTATTACACATTTCCAAGTAAACCATGTGTTGCAGCGCTACAAAACTATCACACTGCAACAAGGCTTTCCCACACAAGGTTCCAAAACTTCATCTACTGTCCATGCTGTTTCTTCATCCTCTTCAGGTCAGTCCACCCTGCTTCTTGCCTCTGCTGTGTCCGAGTTCCCGGCTTTTTCTCCAGCCAGCCTCTCCTCTTTGGGGCCCCTTTCTTCTCTCAGCTTCTCCAGGGGCCTAGCCTTGTCTCTCCTACATCCCTGGGCTCTTCTTCACCCACTTTCCTCTCTTCACCCAGTGCTCACTCTCTTCCAGGCTCCTCAGTGCTATTTAGCTACTTAGCCCAAACAAGCCACAGCTGTACATTATCCGCATCAGCCAGCCCACCACCCCAGAAGCAAGCCCA
>JAVJGI010000063.1:58949149-58975640 GCA_035590275.1 Ibycter americanus
TATCCACATCAGCCAGCCCACCACCCCAGAAGCAAGCCCACAACTGTATATTATCAATGTTAATTAACCCTCTACAGCTCCTCTACAAACCATGGATTTTGGAAAGACTATATATTTTTTATCTCCTGTCACTGGTTTCTAGAGCTGGTTGAAGTTTAATTTAATGAAGTATGGATTTTTTTAAAAAATGTATAATAAATAATGGCAAAAATCTGTCAAGTAATGAATTCTTTAATGAGATCCAAAAGATGGATTTAGGAATAAATATTTAGTCAGTTTTACAGATTCTTTAAAATTATAACAAAGATTAATGTCTAGGGGAGGGGTAAAACAAAATAAGACTCTAGCTTTAACAAATATCATAGATGAAACTAATATCTAAGCAAAAGTTTTATGTCTCAAACTGTGGCATATCTTGTTTTCAGGATGGTAGGCATATGCAAATCTTGTCTTTCTAAAGCAGGATATATAGTGGTAGCAGTACGATTAAATTCAAAGTTTTGAGAACAAATGAATTTGAATTATCAAGCCACCAAATGAGTGTTATTCATAAGACAGTATTCTAGGGCATAATTAAACCAGAATCTAGGTACTGTAGGGAAACCACTGCTTTTTTTCAAGGGGGTGGTTTATTTTCTTATCTTATAAGAAATTGCCATTACGCTACCATTTTGCATTCAATGAATAATGGATTCAAGAGAGTTATAAGTAATGGACAATTAAATTTTGAAAGTAAAATATGTGATATTACAAAATATAAGGTACTTTTTCTAAAGACAATAGTTAAAACATTAACACCAAAATCCCATTAAGACAGCAGTCATAGTAATGACTAGCCTTCTAAAAGAACAGTTCTGATAAGCCATTTCTTTTTCCTGGTAACTGTTGTTTTATGCCTAATCTAAGTCTATAGGAGGTAAGACTATTTAGGTTTTAGCTACCTTCCCCCTCTGTGGGACTGTATAACATTCCTTTCTATGTTTACAGATAATGATAACTTTTTTAAAAAAAATTACATATTAGAATGCATTCTCTACCTTTATCTGTTAAAATTCACATGTGTTAGGCCAGTCAAGACTCTTCTGACTAATTTTGTTAGAGTTGTAAAAGGAAAATATTAAAATCTGTATTTTCTAGGACAAATACACCTGTTTTAACCAAACTTTCATTGCTAGCTGAATCTCTGGCCTATCTTAATTTTCTACTTTAGACCAAATGAAGAAAAATTGCAAAATATAAATAGCTCATATCTAAGGACCATTTACTTTTTCTAAAAGAGTATGCAATTAATAATCTGTATAAAGTGTTCCAAACAGGAAGTGGAGCATCACAGATCACAATGTTTAGGTCACTCAACTTTAATTGAGAAAATGGAAAGAGAAAGCTTTAATCTAGATTTTTCTTTGTGTAGCCGAGTGAGCTAATTATCTACTTTCACCCACTTACTGTATTTCCTTTTAAACTTCATCAGCACCTGCTGTTAAAAAAAAAAACAAAACCAAAAAAAAAAAAAGAAAATAACCCTGAAACCAAAAAAAACAGAATCCCATGTTCACATCACTTAGTCTCATTTATTCAGCTACAAACCTATATGTAAATAAACACCTAAGTCATTGCTATGACATCAGCTTTAGCTCAAAGTCCACGTGGAAGTTTTGCTCTCAGCTGGCACTGCTCCCTGGGTCAGGGACCTGGGAGTTGCCGGGAATTTTCATGGGTCTGGCAGGGCAGGGTCTCACCCAGCAGCCTCAAGCAGGAAGCAGAGCAGGGCAGGCTGCAGATCTGCCAGGGCATCCAGGAGACCAGCTTGCCAGGCAAGCCCAGAGCAGTGAGATGCCTCCAATGTCAACGAGGAAGGCCAGGTCAGGATTAGAACCAAATAACAACAAGCAAGCTCTAAATCCAGTGCAAGTCCATAGTAATGGGACAGATCCGGGATGAAGGCAGTCTGTGGGGCTGGGACAAGGTCGGGGCGGACTTGGCCAGTGCTGGTATAGCGACAATGCTGCTGCAGTACAGCCTTAGCTGGGAGCCAAGCATGAGAGCTCAGCTCAAAAGGACTGTTACGCTCAGAATCTTGTTAATGGGCAAGGGAATCATATCCCACACAAATACATATCTGCACAAAGCCAATTACTTATTATTAGCGTAAGGGAAATCTTAATCTAATTCAAAGGTCATCACTACTGTAGACCTAGTTTTACAAATGAAACAAACATTGTTAAAGAAGAGCAAAGAATAGCAATGCAATGACAATGCAGTTAAAGAGCTTTTAATACTTAAAATACAATTTTAATTGTGTTCCTGCCATTGATGTAACATACTTGCTTAGTTTCTATCCCTTTTCCTCATGTTACACTCATCCTTCCACCACTCCTCTGGATCCTAAGGTGGTGTCTTCACCCTGGCCACCGTTCAGGGGAGTGGGGGTGTGTTATGGCAAGTAGTCAGCATTTGGAGTCCTTCACTAGGAAGAATACAGTGTTCATGATGATTTCTTCTTCCTCTCCTTTTTTTCCCCTTACACATACACACGCACAGTCTGTGAACACGCATTTACATCTTTCCATTTTCATTGGTCTGGTGCTCCAGATTACACCCAGGGTTACTATATTTGCATATTAGCTACCATTACTTTGTTATCTTTGTTACTCTTAAACCAGTTTAGGGGATCTCCAGCTCATTATTTTTTTATTACTGATCATTAGTGAGCATTTTATAGTAGTGAGTTCTCCCACACAAAGCCTGTGCCCCATCTCTTACCAGCCCATGCCTGTACTCCTCAGTGCCGCATTCCACGTCTCCACTTTTCGAGGCCTCTGCTATTGTACCCAGCCTGTATCTCTACACTACATCATTCTGCAAGGGTCATAAATACCCCATTCTGCCTAGAAGAAGCGCTTATACCACATAAAGGTAAACAACGGTGAAAGAAATTAGATGTAAACACTTGGTCAACTAGAGAAATTACTGCCACAGCTAAACCAAGCAAAAAAAAGTTACAAGTCAAGAAATACTATGACAGAGCAGGCCTGAAATGTCTCAGTCCAGAGGTCGTGCAAATTCATACAAAGCTTACTGCCTGTTACTAGCAATCACAATGCAAAGTTACAGCAGTTCCCAAACAAAAAGGGACAGGCTTTTAGAGTGCAGATGATGACCTTGTACAAAGCAAGGAGCCACCCCATCTGAGGTCCAGCAGGATGGGGGGGAAGGGGATGTACTCAGGCCCCTGAAACAGGTGGGTTTGTTTCTGATCTCAGGTGATCCAGATCTCATAGGAATATTTGTTCTGAAGATTTCAGCCAATGGGAAAAAATGAGAATGCAGAATTATTTACTAATTGGCCCGTTTTGGGGGGAGTGGGAAAGAGGAAAAGCCTTTGAAACAAACAGTTAAATAATCATCTTCTGAGTACCTAGGAGATGGTGAAACATACACAAAACGTGACATTAATTCATTCAAGATGCTTGCAACAAGCCTGATTTCCTTTTACTGATGAGGTTGCTGCTATGGTAGTAAGGTAGTATATGTGTGGGGGTTTTTTTTAAAAAAGTCATTTGTATAGTCTGGCGTAACATTCTCATAAGTAAAATAAAAATGGTGGAGGTGGAACCCTGGTTGGCTGAGTTCTTAGCTGAATGAAAAGGAGAGAATATTAAAAAGAGGTCTATCATAATATCTTCTTGGTTTGAGTCTTAGGACCTAGATAATGGACTAGATACTTAATAAATCATACTTGTGACACTGTAATAATTGGGGTAGCGAGTTCTTTTCTAACGGATCACATTCTAAATAGGGAATATTTTGTATTTGAGAAAATACTTTGGCTTTGGAAACTTAAAATGACCTGTTAGTTCAGGTAACACTGTGAATTTTGAAAGAGGTTCACACAAAAAGATAATACTTCCAAAATGAGGTAATATGTATTTGGGAAATAGTTTATTCTACTTAGCTTGGTAGGTCTCAGCTGGAATGTTTTGGGATGCCACGTTTTCAGAATTCATTGTACTGAAGGAAGCTGAAAGGAGAACAGAGAGTGAGATGTTTAGAAAACATGAACAGCAAGACAGTAAGACGCAGATGTTAGTAAGAAAATATAGGGTTAGGTCTGTAGTAGTTAAAAATCTATGCTGGGCTTTAGTTGTTTAAACAATGATGTCTAGAGCCAGTTTAAACAGCCCACATGTCCTGCTTAGCTTCCAGCAGCTGTCTCAAAAGGACACATCTCCTATAGGTCCTGTGTCATACTTGTTCACTTTGTGATGAAATCCTAAATGCTTCAGAGGATCTGAAATGACACAGATTTCTGTAATTTGGGCACCTCAATGTCTCTCCAATTGTTAAAAAAAATACATGAAGAATACAAAAAAAATTGAAGTAGTTTGCAACCACACAGACTTCAATGAAAAAGATAAGAAAGATAAAGCTAGGGAACCAGCTTAGAGTCAGTGTTTTCTGGAACTTCATTATAACAGAGGTTGGTTGGTTTGTTGGGTTGGGTTTTGTTTTTGTGTGTGTGCTGGGGTTTACTGTGTTTGATTTTTTTAAAGATACCTTTAAATAAATATCTTTTAGTAGTAAAAGTACTATTTCAGTTGTCCAAATACCCTTAATCTTGCCCAGAATAGAACAACAAATTCAGGGATATATTGCAGGTTTTCTATTCATGTTAGTCTATGATTTTCATCTGGAAATTAATCTCATGTAACTGACGGGTTAAATTAAAGTTTAATATTATTTTCATTGCCATCTCATGGCAATGGCCGTTGAGCTTCCAGCAGTTTTGGCTTTAAAATTGGAGTGAAATATTCCCTCAAAAAATTTTTTTCTAAAACTCAGTAGGAAATAGTATGAAGTACACACCTGACAAGCATCATACATAAAAAATGTTACCCTGCTGAGGAAAAAACAATTCATATTTTAAAATATATTGTTTAGTAAGAGTGAAATACAAGTAGCAAGCTTTAAGCCTAAGCCTTCTTACATATACGTCCAATTATGCTGAGAATAGAAGGGAATTAGGTGTTCCATAAATAAATACACTTAAAGAGAGAGAAATACAGTATGGGGGGGAAAGCAAAACAAAATAAATGCAGCTTCCTGTGGTTTCAGGTAATCATTCTTCTTTTAGTGTTTTTGATGATTCTTATCAGAGAACATAGCCCCAAATCTTGTTGCAACTGCTTTTGTTCAGATGGTAATTTAGTCTTCAATTCAAATTAATGGCATCTGGGTGCAATAACTCTTCAGGTAAGTTTTCCTGAAACGTCTTTTATAGCTGTTGCTTTATCATTACTTGAAACAAAAATTGTGTAATAGAGAGTATGGGGTTGTTCATGTCTTTGTAAATTAAGACAAAATCTAATTTTAATTTCCATAATTCCACAGAATATGAAACTGCCCTAGCAGGGAAAAGATCTAAGCTAAACAGAGCTAGGAGATCAGGGGGAAATCTGATTGAAATGCCTCAATGTTTTGTTTAGTAGCAGTGTGTATAGTCTGCACTATCTATGAGTTAGGGAACATTGGGACAAATCTGCCTGGGGCCTTCCACCACACTTAGCAAAATGTTGGCTGAATTGAAAGTCTACTCGCTCCAGAGGTCTTTTGTGCAAATGAGCACAGTACTCATAAGTAGAGAGAGTTTTGTTGTCTTTTTTCTTACTGACTTTGTTATAGTTATTCCACAACATATAGGAAAATGCTCTGTCATTGATGTGTACTGCACATGTAATAGCTCTGTGAAACTGTCTTGTTAATATGTTAAGTTATTTAAGAGGCCCTCAGGAAAACACCTGTGTGTGCTCTGGGGAACATATCTAGATGAGAGTTTTATCCAGCAAGCAGATTTTTATAGAGAAAAATCCAAATACCTTGTAGAGAGTGACTTCAGAATACAGACAAAACAAGTGTCAAACTCACTTACATGTCTTCTAAGTTATTTACTTGTTCTGGAATCTAGAATTACTAGGCAATTAAGAGTTATATAAAACAAAGACCCTACCTGGAAAAAAAAAGCTTCTCAGAAACTGGTCTTCAACCCATCTCTTGGCTTCAGCACTGAACTTGTCTTCAGAAACAAAATTTCTGAGATCAGGCACCAAATCAAATGTGACTGTAACTGAGCAACATGCACAAGTGCGTCAATACATATAAAATGGAAATTGCTGGCATGCAATTAAACAACCACCACACACCAGAATACGCTTGTGTAGAAACATGTTGATGTTCTCTTCTCAGGTTAAAACCTAATCATCACTAAGAGAACATCTCCAAAAAACCTCATCTCAGTCACCTCACCTCTGTCATCTCAGTATTTTTCTTAAGGGAATTCTGAAAAAAAATAAAAATAATTTAAAAATTAAAACAAACAACCTTCATAAGATTAGGCTGGAAAATGAAATAACATCATCAGCTCTCCAAAATCATAAACTCTAGAGATAATGGTTTCATGGATCATGGTAATTCATCTCATCTTTCTCCTTTAATAGAATTCTGGTATCAACTCTTTTCTTTCAGACAGTCTGATTAATGTATCTTGTTACATTTACAGCATTTGTTCTCAAACTTGTACTTAGCTTTGAAGACTGTTTCTTCAATTTCTGATAGCAGAAGATCTTATGGATTCAAATGATTACCTTTTTTTACTCAAGTTATACAAATTAGTTTAAAAAAAGATACTATATCTTCCTACAAGCCTTGCTTTATTTATATCCTTACACTGTCACAGCTGCAATCAATATAATCGACTTAACACCTAAGTTATGGTAACATTAAGTGAATGTTCACAATGTCTTTTTAATGCATTTATTTAAAATTTAAACATTCTTTGTTTTTCTGAATGTATCTGCCTCCAGTAGTTCTAAGACACCTATTCCTGTTACATTAGCTGTATTAGTCAACTTTTTTTCTGTATTAATCTTCCCCAAACCCTTTTCAGATAATAAAGGGTTGATTTTACAGGTTTAAATCAATGATACATAAAAGGTGGACGTGATTTACTCAAGTTTACCTAAAAAACTTCTGGACAAAAGCACAATGTAAGACTTTTATATTCCAGATTATTCCTCTAACCTGTAGAAATAGCTTTTTGCTCATTTATAAATGTGAATAAAAAGGAAAAAAATCCCTCTTACGTTCAAGAAATATGTTTTTCTAATGTGGTAGGTATTCTGACTCAAACCTGCAGCTCGTTTTAAAACTGTAAATTATATCCAGATCTCACTTTAGGTTAAAATAATGTGGCACAATTGAATTACACTGCAGTAATTCCCTAAGGATACTTGGTCATAAGTCTTCTAGTAAAAATATCTAAATTAGATCAAGGATTCAGTTTTGCACACAGAAGTTCAGTTGCTGTGGTGACTTTGTGCCAAATTTGGGAAGCAAGGCATATGCAAATGGCTCAACTTTACTCCCATATACCAATGTGAAGTTCCTTGCAAGTTCACATTTCTCAGCCAAAACTGAAAATCTTGAAATCTAAAACTATACCAAAGAATGAATATAAAGGAAATGCAGCCATCTATGAGGAGTTTATCTATTAAGTAATCACACTAGGACCTTAAAAACTATAAATAATTTAGGTAAATAAGGAAAGTACAAATGAAAAAAACTTTGTTTTCCAAGTTGCAAATCCCAAGCTGATATTTCAAGCAATGGTTCTGCACAGAATGTGTATCAGAGATAGCAGCTACTCCAGAATGAATAATTCTTTGACAGGATTAACATGCTAGCTAGGTCTTTTTCTTTAACCCCTGCCCTCTAGGCTGCTTATTGGTTCATAAATCTTGATGAGCTTTACAAATGTTCTCATATTTTCATTAACTGTGACTGTATTGACAGCAAAAGTATCCATCATGATTAGCAGATGACTATGCAACAACGCAGTTTCAGAGTGATGCAAAAGCAAGAAGTCGAAATAAAATCAAGTATCTGTAGGTCATATCTCTGTGGAGCTCTGTACTTCAAAACAGTGTTATGAAAGTATCAGTTTTAAATAATAATTAATAGAAAAATCCCATTCACATCTGTTAAGTAGACAAAATTTGTGAATCTGTTTTTTTTTCACTGAGGTTGTAGTCAGTTAATGAAATAAAGATGAAGATCTACAATTTGTTTCTTAGGTCAAGCCATAACATTTCCTGAGTTATTTGACTGAATGAGAAATAATAGACTTCCAAGTTGCTGATTGACATATTTTTTATACATGATATGTTACCTGGCATTTTCTATTTTGGCAAGTTCTGTAGTTTAGTGGCTGATACTTTACATCAGACTAATAAGGATAGTATTAACAGTTTTTTAAAAATGGTGATTACAAAATGCTGCTGAAAGATGCAAGTTTTAAAAATAATCTAGAAAGATAATTAAAATTGATTTCTTAGTCCTTCCTTCCATACCTTAGAACCTATTGCTGCAAACCTCTGGGCAACTCATTACTACTACCGAAAACAGAAGCAGTCACTGGGCTAATGGCATGTGTTTTTTCTGCTTTAACTTCCTGAAATACAAAGTTATCCAAAGACTGCTAATCAGACAAATTCTCCTTCTTATAAAACATAGCTTAAGGGGATAAAGCATCGGGTCTTAGTAGTGAGGATTTCTGCCTGCAACTTGAAATTGTTTATCCTCCATTTTCAGTAAAATTCTTTATTCCAGATGGTCAGTTATAGAACTTAGTTTATAAAAACTGTTATGTTGCCATGTTAATTAAGGACAGGAAGGTGGTTTTTAAAAGGGCATTTTGTGCTGGTTTCCCCCATCTTCTATTTCTGAACCCTCCATACAGTGGTTTAAAAAAAAAAAAATTTAAGCCAGTGAAATTGTTTCCATTGCAATCAGTGAGTTTTTGAACCAGGGCCACTTATGCAAATGAAACAAAACTGAGTGAGCCATTTGCAATGCATAATTTAGCTAAAAATGTTAACCTCTCCTTCTGTTCAAGGCTTATCCACAAGCAGATCACACATTCCTTGAATTTATTTCTATTTAGACATGCTTTCTGGGAAAAAAATAATTACTCTAATGGCTTTATAATCACAATTATTCATCAGTATATGGTAACATTTATTTATAGTTGTGTCTGGTAATAAGTACAGATTTATTTATTATTTCTAATTCAAATCATGGAGTTTAAAATATTTGCGGCTAAAATCCTGTAAGATTTTCTTTAAAGACAGACTAGGACCTGTTTGTCTTATTCTTGATATTCTTAATATTTCGGAACCAGATTATAGGTAGTTCCTCTGTCTGATACTGTAACAAGCTTCCAGAAAGGAGATTTTTCAAATTGCCTGTACTTTAAGCCTTCCTATTTCCACAACAATTGGAACGTATGATCTAATTCTGTTTAAAATGGTATATCTGGCTTGCCTTTGTGAGAGGTCATAAAGACAGAGCTGTAAACACATTGTTATCTAAGGGTCCTTTGCATGCAGAAGAAAACTTGCTGACCATGCAGAGACCTCACTGGAAGCCCTGTGACCATGTTAGCACACTATAAATGTTAATATCATACAGCTCATCTCTCAGCTTTTTTCTCTAACAGACGGGGCAACACAGTGATGCAGCCTCCTCTTACTTGTTTTTTAAAGACTTGGAGAGCTTTCATCTGTTCATGTCATGAAGAAAGTCATGTCATCCACAAAAAAAGGTGCTAGATACACTCGCTAGAAGCCCAGTTTCGAATACAGGAGCCTATGCTGTTTGGACAACAAGGTATGGGAGCAGCATTGTCTTGGTTCTCTTCCATAAATGCAGGAAACAAGTGCAACTCGGTAGGTAGGACTTTGGCTTATCAGAAAAGTAATACTTTCCTATCATAATAATAGCTGCAGCAGACTAAAGCGAAACAATTATTCTTAGTAAATTATAAACATATTCTGCCATAGAATGTTTGTAATTAGCTGATATCATGTGATTTTGAATAAACAATGTCTTAAACTTATGAGTATTTAACTGCAGGGAAGAAATGTAGATATTCTAATATGTTTATTGGCATGAAAATTGTAGTGTTAATAAAGTTAATGGTTTCTAAAAGAAATAAAACAACAGAATAACAGAAACACCAATTATAGCAAGATGATTATGTAGATTGTTCTCAACATAATTAACTAAACAACATAAGACAATGATTGGCTGTTACCCATAAGAAATAAAAAAATTTTGTATATACATAGAAAAAAATTGAACTACATTATAAGCATCCATTTTAGATTTAGTTCCTATAAGAGCAGAATATTTCTGCTGCAACTTACTCACCATCCCATTCCCCAACTGGTTTCCAGTCTATATCACACCAACAAGGCTTAAATTAGTGAAGATGCGAATATGCTAATATCAAGAAGATCCCAAAAGAAGCTTATTTTATATTTGTTAAACAAACCCTTTTGGATTTACTATATTCCATTAAAATATTTTTTAATCTCCAAAATCTGTTATATATTCCTCCCAAATGGAATTCACTGTCTTATCAAGGCTAATATCAGTCATTGTCAAATGATGTTATTTTTTAGTAATTGGTCAGTTTACCCACAGAAGCATGTACTCCGGCTGTCTAAGGAAAGTTTCTTAGTAAATATCACACATCTTACCTTTGTTCCTGAACTACAACATAGATTCTAATAGCATGTGCTTTGAAATACCACAAAGCATAAAGATTTTAGGCTTCACTTATGGTTTCCTCATATTTTTATATAATATATCTGACAGTTTAATATATGTATATGTGCATTTATTCAGCCTGTCTTCTTATAAGGAATAATACCCATCCCTTGAGAATGCATCAAGAATAATTTCCTAGCTCTAGAAATCTGAAGGAGTTCTACTTGGTAAACCACAGTGATGTTTTCCCTTTAAATATTTGCACGAACTGTCAGAGAATCTAGTTTACCTTTGTAAGAAAACATGTATGATCAGTTGACTCTTAAAGATTCAGGACTCCAGAACACACACTGAATGGGAATAAAAAGAATCAGAGAATAGCAGGGAGGTGTCCTGTACACTAGGTATTTTCAAGAAAAAGAATCTCAATTTGACCTGAGTACTGAAAAAGTTAAATGAATTTGGATTTTTATATTCAGGCAAATGTAGAAGATTACTTCTACTGGGATAAGGAACTGAACAACCCAATTCAGTTCCTGTGGTAAGACCCCTAAGAATTGACTGCATCCTGTATTAACTTAATGATTTGATTGCTGAATGTATTAATTCGATGGTCTGTGATTTAATTCAGTCCCACCTCTGAGCTTGATTTTCTACTTATAATACCTAATTTCCTGGATGAACAATTGACAGTGGTTTGGATTTATGGTGACTGGCTTGTTTGTTTGTTTTATATGTTTTTATAAAACCTGCAAAGATATATAAAAGCAGATTAAATGAGAAATTAGTAACTCATACTGGCAGTCTTAAGAAGTTACTTAAGTATATTCTGTTGCCTAATTAAGTAATTGATTCTCTCTCTGAAACCCACAAACTGATTCCTAAGCAGAAAGACAGGGGTGAGAACACCACCAGGGTTTTGCAAGATTATCGTAGAATCATTTAAGTTGGAAAAGACCTTTAAGATCATCAAGACCAACCATTAACCCAGGACTGCCAAGTCCATCACTAAACCATGCCTCTAAGCACCACATCTACATAGTTTTTTTAATACTTCCGGGGTGGTGATTCCATCATGTCCCTGAGCAGCCTGTTCCAACACTGCAACATCCTTTCAGGGAAGAAATTTTTCCTAATACTCAGTCTAAACCTCCCCCGGTGCAACTTGAAGCTGTTTCCTCTTGTCCTATTGCTCGTTATCTGGGAGAAGAAACCAACCCTCACCTCACTACAACCTCCTTTCAGGTAGTTGTAGACAGCAATAAGATCGCCCCTGAGTCTCTTTTCCAGACTAAACAACTCCAGGTCCCTCAGCTGCTCCTCATAACACTTGTGCTCCAGACCCTTCACCAGCTCCGTTGCCCTTCCCTGGACATGCTCCAGCACCTCTACGGCCCTCCTGAAGTGAGGGGCCCAGCACTGAACACAGGATTCCAGGTGCGGCCTCCCGGTGCCGAGTACAGGGGGACAATCACTGCCCTTGTCCTGCTGGCCACACTGTTTTGGATACAAGCCAGGTTGCTCTTGGCCTTCTTGGCCACCTGGGCACACTGCTGGCTCATGTTCAGCTGGCCATCAGCCAGCACCCCCAACCAGGCAGCTTTCCAGCTGCTCTTCCCCAAGCCTGTAGAGTTGTGTGAAGCTGTTGTGACCCAAGTGCAGGACCTGGCACTTCTCCTTTGACTCTAGGCTGCATTATCTGTGACTCTGGGCTGCATGTTTCCTTGTACCCGTTATAAGATACCACTGCCTGTGTAGACTAGTGAATTTTGAAATAAGATTACCCTATGCACATATGAACTTGGGCATGGGCGTCACAAAAGATGTGAAAACCAAGACTTTATAACTCAGTTCCCACAAACAGAAAAAACACTAGTTTAAAATAGTTGTAAGTTGTAAACACAATAGCACCATGAACGTAATAGAAACAATCTATAAATAAGAGTTAATATTTTTTAAATTATTTTCCTGTTGCCACTTGCATGAAAAAAATGTAAAAAGGAGAAACAAAATTATGCAAATTTTCTACTCTACTCTGTTAGAATACTATAATAATATTCAAATAACATATAAATTTGCCTTCAGTTTTTTCCAGAAATTCTTCTTCTTTGGTATAAAACCTTGTAAGGCAGTAAGAAATGTCAGAGCTAAAAACATAGTTAAAAGCTTCATACTTGAATTGTCAATTTATTCTTTTGTGCAGAGATTGAATGTAAGGGTCCATACTTTTAGTCAGTGATGTTGACAAAACTGACATAAAAATGAAACAACTCACAGCTGAGGTTCTGTGTGCATTTGACAAGCTATAATGGAATTGTTTGCAAAGTTTTATTGAAATCCCTGCTTCCATTTATCTTTGTTAGCACAGCTACAGAAATCTGCGATATAATATTCTTGTATAAATTAAACTAACTCTAACAGAAATAGACAAGGAGGGGAAAAGAGAATAGCATATTTTATTCTAAAGGAAAAATGTTGGGTAGGAAAATATTTATACATTGTTACTTTGAGTTGTATGACAGTTGGTTTAGGTCCATTTCTTTAAGAATGCCTAAAACTTGTAAGAATCTATAATCAAGTATGTTGAACAATTTCCTTTTTCTCTTTTCTCAGGAAGGGAATTTCTGTACATTAATGAACTTTAAGCCAAATGCTGCTTCTTAACAACTGACAGGGTAGATTATCATTCCTAAGTGCTTTGTTCCCTTTTGCTATGATGAAAAAGTTCATAGCAGTCTAAACTGTGTTTGCTGAACAAAGGACTAAGTTCATACAAGATGCCAAACACTAATTCTCAGTTCACCAAAATGTTTAACTTGTACATAAATGTAAACATGCAATAGGCCTCCAAAGTCATTTGAAATCAAATGTTTCAATTCATAGGTCCCCACCAAAAAAGCTAACTGGAAAACATCAGGAAAGAAAGTCTTATCTTGAATTCAATTATATTTTCACCTGCATATTTTATATTGGCTTTCATAAGACTCCAAAAGTTCCTATAATCTTGCAGCTTGCAGTTAGAGACCAACTTCAATAATACCATAAAACAGAAATGTCATGACAATAATGATATAAATGTGTAAGTACAGCAAAAACAGCTGAAAGGAAAAAAAATATCTTGGAAAGTTAATACAAGTTTTCTGAGAAATGGGAAACCAGTTGTTTCTGCTCATTTGAAGTCTAACTGCAAGAATATTTATGTACCTGTCTTTCATGATGATGATACAAGAAATCAAAATATCCAGAATGTGCCGGTACACATTAAACTATTCCATGATTCAGCTGAAGTTCCTAATAAACCTAGAAGTTTAAGATAACTACGGGTAAAGAATACATTGAAGCAGTGAATTGAACATCCTTTTCAGGAGAGAACAGGCTGAGTCAGCCTTCCATAACCCATTACTGCCTGCTGCCCATTACTTCACACCACCTTCTTCCTGCGTTTAAACCTCTGCATTCCTGAAGAAAACAACTCATGTCTTGACTCCAGAAATTAGTCTAAATTATTTAATTATCTGAAATTGGATAATTTAAAATCCATTTAATATTTAAATTGTCTCATTATTTTTCAGAAAATTGAGATCTGCATGCTTACACAAAAATCATGCAGTGGTGTGGGATATTCATCACAAAATGTCAGTGTGGATAAGACCCTACCTAAATGGCAAGAAAGCCAAAAGAAGATGAGCAAAAGATAATAACTATTTCAGAAAAATCCCGACAATTTCTCAAGATGAAAGTTTTAATGATCCATTTTACCCTATTAAAGTCAAACTAGATAAAAATACCTATGTTAAAGAAAATAAAAATGTATATTTTTGGCAGGTTTTAGGAACAAACATTTTTTAAAGCTCTGTTCACAATGTTAACTGAACAATTGACTAAACACATTTGACTGTTTGGTAATACAGAAAAATAAATTATATTTCATTTAATTTTCAAACCACTCAACACAATTGCTTTTAGATTAAATGAGTCTGTTCATGTTAATAAAAGGTATGTGCTAAATCCTATCATTCTTTGTGGCTAGCCGACTGCGTTTAATATTTTCCCTTAAGCATTTTCAGTTCTGTTTCTGTCCAGTCTTGCCTCACGAGGTTGTGCTTCATGACAGAAGCTCCTATGTAAGTAAAAATACAGCACCTTCAACAGAGGCAGCTTACAGCATGCAAGAGGAAATAGAAAGAGGAAGATATATGCCCTTTTAAACAAAAGTTCTAAATTCAGAGCTGTTCATCTGAGTTTGGGTGAGAGGCTTCCTTTGGGTGGGGAAGGAAGAATTTTTTCTTTCTTTTTTTTAAATTAACATTGTAAAATTATTTTCTTAAATGGTTTTGGACAAATGAAGGGAAAATGAAAATACAGAAGCCTTAAAACACAATAAAAATTTCAGGAAATGTTTATAAACATAAATTAAACAATAAAGGGGGAGAGGGGTTATTAACAAAATATTTCATCCGTCCTCCACATTTATTCAGTCCTGCAATCTGTGTTGGCTACATCACTGATAGCACAGAGAAGGATTTTAAGAAATTAAGCGCATATGTGTATCCTTTTATCTTACTTTATATGTATCAGAGGCAAAAATACATGTTTCTTCCCTATGCTTTGATTTCCACAATAGTTACTGTTTGAAAAAATGGATCAACACGAAATCACCCCCAAAAAAGCTTCTGGTAACAGGACTAAAGATCTCCTCTACCTGAAAGACTTGCTCTCCCTCACTCTGTACAGACCTGTCAGGTGCTGAAACAATCATGATTACTGGAAACCCAGCTCCTCTGTAATCAAAAGGAGTTTTCCCACACGCTTTGACAAGGTCAAGATTCCACCTTGCAAATTAAGTCAAATATTTATGATATCCCTTAGAAATTCCAGCTCTTCCACATGCTTCTGGAATCCTGAAGTGTCCCAAACTGTGCACAGCAGGAATTCAGCTCTCCTTACGAGAAAGAACTTGTATCTGTTTACTTTTACAAAATACCAGATACACCTGACTTTTATTTTAGGTATTTGATTTTTCTGACTGCTACTGGCTCCTGTTGTGTTATGTTTTTCTTCAGAAGACACTTACTAGTGAATAACAAGTATTTGAATATCAGCTTGACACGAGCTTTATATATTTAAGACATGCTTTTTATAATATTTATAACTGTTTTCATCAAGACAGCAGTGCTCCATTGCAGGGAATCACTCATTATTATGCTCAAAAACTAATGCTGAAGAAATGTATAAAACATTTATCCCAGGGTTGATACATCCAGTTGGGAGTCTGGAGAAACCAAATTTCTCCTGCTGTGAGACATAGAGCAGGGCAACTTAGACACCGTCTGTGATTTGAAATACCTTGCTGTGCTAGTTGTCCACCCAGCTTGCCTGAACTTTTTGAGTGATAGTGCTGCTATGGGTGCATTTCCTACATTCACAGATGATGCAGAGGCAGGAAAAAAAAGTACTTCAGACTTCTGTATAGTGATAGGCCTGATTCTTTAAATTAGTACACTTTCTCATGCCACTTTGCCCTCACTTACTACTCTAGTACATCTCAGACTGCAGCAAAGAGCACACTTTCTAACCAGTCCTTCCCACCAAAGCTTGTTCAAGTTTATAAGCAGGTATGAAAATTATTTAAATTATTTTCGGGTTTCCCTCAGTGTCTGTATCAAATGGTAACTAAAATGTACCAGATCCTTCTTTCCCCTTCAAATACTTCTATTCAATAAAATGCAATGTAATGTAATACAAAAGCAGGAATGTTTAAAAACTGTATTTGTTAATGAGATCAAACTTATGCTTCTAAAGATGATACCTGAGTGTCATCTAGCCCATGCATCTTTGTTAAATATATGTTTCAACCCTGTTCAAATGTCTATTATTATGTAGGAAAACATAGATCCAACTCAGTAATAGTGGGTTCATTATTTTCCTACTTACTTCAGCAGAATAGGATTTTCATTTATTATACTTTTGATAAATCCAGGTAGAGTTTTCAAAAGCTACATTACAACACTAATTCTTTGTATTTAAATATCGCTTAGAAATTGTCTTGCTAGTATATACATAATTATATTAGAAGTTTGTTTTTAAGTGCAGTACTTGTTAATAAATTAAATATAGGTTTTAATAGGTTTGTCATTCAAAGTTAAATTAAATTTTCAGGAAGACTGTCTCTGTGGCAATTGGTGTCACTGATAACAAACCAAAAAGCTGCTTTGCACAAAATGATCCTAGTTTTCATCTAAAATAGAGTTCATATCCAGCATGTTTCTGAAGCTGTTATGCTGAGAGTTATTTAAAATGTAGGCTGCTGAATTTATGACTCATTATTCAATAAAATGTTACTTAAATCTTAGTCTTTCCCCTTACCAATAGCAATATTGAATCTTTTTTTCTGTTCCTTTCTACAGGATTTTAGCTAACTAATGGAATTAATAACACCACCCTCAACTTTGGCAATGCAGTAGGGAATCTAGTCTGATTGAGTAGAGATTTATCCTTTAAACCCTGTGATTCCTGTTATCTTGTTTTCATTGGCATTAGGCAAAAGGTGCTCCTGGGTAAAACTAATTCAAGCAGTTGGGAATTGAATTTTTGTCAGTATTCTGTTTCAGTTTACATTCACTGATACAAGCCATTGTGCTAGAGATACTACTTTCATCTTCTCCAAAATCTTTGGCTAGATCATCATCACCTTTATTAGTACTGGAAGCTTCATTTTAAAGTGGGGTGCAAGAAAGATTAAAATAATTTTGCAGGACAGTTTGCATTGTTGTCCAAAGCATTAAAACTTCAATAAAAATTGAGTAACATATTTATCGGGGCGGGGGGGGGAGGCAGGGAACCCACTCCTAATTTAGCTCTCCTTTCAGGCATTATACTTGAAGTCCCCATTAACCTTAACAATGTCATCAGACAATTTTTTGATTGGATGAAATATTCCTCTAACAGAAAAGGCTGGATCTGGAGATGATGAATCCCATGAGAAGTGTTAGCAGGTTACAAAAGTCTGACAGAACTAATATATCAACAGATTCTGTATAGCAGAAGGAGTGCCTGGTTGGCATACAAAATTCAGGGAGACCTTTTTCAACATTATATCCTTCTCCCAGCGTCTTCTGTTATGTTAACATTTTCTTGTCCCTCTCCAAAAGTAGTTCAGAGGCATAAACTCACTATAAAACCAAAATGTACCAAAAAGTCCTAAGGAAAAACTCTACCAAAATCAGGCTTTGCTTTTCAGTACAGATACTTGCAATGTCAAGCAAACACCTTGAAAAGTACTGGGGAAGAAAATTTCCCTACTTCCACTTGCAAAACTGTGAACCGATATGTAAAGGATGAGGTACTTCCTGATTTTGTTTATTGTTCTTAACCTTTGACAAGTTCTTTCTCTGTATATTGGCTGTTAATTATGTGCCTATTCTGAGGCAGCACAGGTGTTACAGTCACTCTAGTTAGATTGCCCTTCTGTGACATGGTGACCACAAATTGAATCTTTCGTGATTATTATGAAGGGAAAGCCACCATCAACACAGAATAAGCTCATACAGAAACAAGCAAATGACATTATTAGTTGTCAGAGCTGAAATGGAATGACAGTAGAAAAGGCAAGGTTGAGCACTTGGGAAGCAGAAAGACAGCAGTCTCCTAACTGTTCAGAAATGATGGAGGCAATTTAGAGAGAAAAAGCATATGGCAGTCTGGCTGCAGTGGGAACTGAACTCCAGTTTAGCAGCTTGAATTGGTACCTTAGGTGGATGAACTTAGGAGGCTGGATCAAAGTTGAAATTATTCTTATTTCCTTGAGAAAAAAAAAAAAAAAAAAAGGATTTCATTAAGAATTAAAAACCCTCATTTGAATGTCATAGAACATAATTAAATACCTGAATCTCTATGTTTAATTGTTCTAAATTGCAAAAGTCTGGCAAGGCAAGTGATATGTCAGTGGAGAATTAAGACATTTCTTTTCAAGGAGCAGAGTACAAACTGACCACACTGAGACGTATTGTCTTAAAGATATGCTTTTTCACTTGAAATTAAAGGTATTTTCCATAGAGATTTCAGTGGTAAAAACGCATGTAGGGGTTCTGGTCTTCATTGTCTCTTAAATGACATTGAAACCACTCTCAGGCTTTTTTTTTAATCCCAGACAGCGATAATTACAATTCTACTGTAAATTCTATATATTCTGTTTTAGTCAAACCATTTTTAAAGATTGAAAAAAATGTTTAAAAGCAAGCATCAGAAATAAAGCAAAAATTATTTTTTCAAATGTGGATCATCTGTGTGAAGAAAAATTAAAAAGTTAACCTAATTATACTTTTCTCATAAATTACCAGTGAAGAAGGGCTTCCTAAGGGATGAAAATATTAAAACATACAGTTGATTTTCAAGCTAGCTTTTATTTCGATTTTTCTCCAAATATCTTCATCATGTCCTATTCATGATAATGGCACTTAAAAGTAAACAAGGGCTACTTTTTATGGCTTGTGTGCCACAGTAACAAAGCATTTTGTTTGTTGGTGTTTTGCATATGAACATAAAAGGTTGCTACTGTTTTGTCAAGTATCAAGGTACTGAATATTAGGAATATTTCCATTTTAAGTTATTTTTTATCCTGTCGTAATTGGCTGGATCCTCAGCTGTTACACAGTTGCATATAGTACAAGTCAAGATGACAGAGACACAGACTGTTTATAACCCAGTAGTGTGAGAAAACAGCAGTAAGGATCCTTATTGAAACCCTTATTATACCTTTATCGAAAAAGAAATAAAAAATAAAATCTAGGCCAGAGCTGACAGCTGAAGAATTTGAAAGCCATTTTATGAAGAATTTATTTCTAAACATTTTTCCCCACTAACTTTGCCTACCATTCTATTGCAGTTTTCAGCTGTGACCTCATTTAATTTGTGAGACCAAAAGTTATGTATCTGAATGTATCCAGGTGCAACAGGGTTGTGAAATCTAATCAAGGTCCAGTCGGTTTAAAAATGGGATACAGAAACAGATGTGATAAAGGCTGCCATAAGCAAACTTTTCTTTTATACTTTCAAGCACAGCTTCCCTGTTCTCTCCTCTTCTCCATAACTTTATTTGATTAAGTAGTTCTATTCTGATCTTATCTAAAAATAACGAACAATTGAAGTTTAGTCTGTGTTAGTGTGAGGGGCTTTCAGTCTGCCATGGGGCAAATTCTGCTTAGTGTCAAGGGAATGACTAAAGGCAGAGAATGGGCTCATTTTTTGTTCCAGTTCCATGAAAAAAATCAAAGTTGTTCAGTAGCGAATATCTTTCTTACCCAAATATGCTATTAATTAAAGAACTGTGCTCTACTCTTTTCCTCCAGGATGCCGAACCTCATAAATTTTGGTTCTTTGGGAAAATTAGAGTGGGTTCAAAGTGATCTCAAATTCATTTCTCCCTAATCGGTTAGCTCATTAAGCAACTTTAACCACCTTACGTAACAGCTTTTATGTTAAATAAATTATAATAAGGAATCAATAGTAAAGCTAGCCTGATCAGGGAGAAGATCAAAGCTTTATACACAGATTATTGTCTGAATGTCCTTGGAGTGTGATCCCTATGAAATTAAGGGCAGATGCTTAATAGTCTACAAAGTGATTTTTATATTACAAGTACACAGATACATGACCAGTCTTGTGTGCCTAAGGATTTTTCAAGCAGATGCAAGTATAGGTCAAAACTTAAATATGCCTGTGTTCTTCACACCTCAAGCTAATTACATCCTGTTCCTTGGCATGTTCAAAATTTTAATGAATTTGCAAACAATAGCATAAACAAGACATTTCTAAACTGTTTTTTCTCCTTAAATAGCTCTCTTTTTTGACGTTACAAAACCTTTCACATAGCCTTTATTTCACCATTTATATTCCCTAATGTGGTTAAATAATATGAAGTAAAGTTTCTAACTTCCCAGAAATACATAAAACAAGGTTTCTTTTCTGGGAAATTAAACAACGTTCAGATTGCCATTTAATATTTAATGGATGTTATAAATGTGCAGATTTACCATTTCATGTGTGCAAGAAAGGAGAAAAAACAGGAGGAAAAGAGTTAAAATTCTTTTCTAGAAAATAGTCACTCAAACCATGAACAATCTTTGCTGAAAGTTGTACTCTAGAGTTCAGCTTTCTAAAACAGCATTCTGGGTCTCAGCTTTTATCTCAGTGATTTGCACACAATATCTGTTTTGTGTAAAAGTGGATGGACAGTTTATTCTAACTGCCAGCCCAGCTCAACTTATGACCTAAAAGCCAGGAAAGTTTGGTTTGGTTTGATTTTACTTTGTGTGGATTTTAATACTGACTCAGGTAGCACCAGTAATAAAGTTTCTGTAACTGAAATTTGGCTTCTAAATTGGTCGATGACATGGGAGGCAGAATAGAATAAGCCATTCTTTTCTTCCACACTTGTCTTTAAAGCAAATAAATCTATTGCAAGCTTTCTTACTAAAAGCAACAGAGAGATTCTGAATGCCTAGGAATAAGTGTCTTCAGAAGGGAACTACCCTAGAGGGTTCCAAGGAATGTTAAGCCCTCACAGCTCCCAGCCTTTGTCACCCTTGCTTCCTTACACCACTTGATATTACTCCTTTCTGTTCTCAAAATGAGAAAACAGCTCATGGGAATTGTTTCTGTGCTATACCCAAGTAATCAAGCTTCAGAAACAAATGAAAACAACAGAACAAGTAGAAACAGAATAGCTCACTTTCTCTGTAAGTCTATATTTTATTGTTCTTTCACAGCAAACTCTTGTCCCATCACCTGCTATTTTCAATCATCTAGTGGGGAAAGGGCACTTCCCATTCAGACTCTCCAGTACGCACAGGGACTGGAGTATAACTGCTACTCTGCTTTCCTGCTGTTACAAAAGCTCTTCCAGTCTTGGTTTATAATGAAAGAGACATTTTCATTCTGAGTCCCATTGTTTTCCGTTTTTTGGTTGATTCAAACCCATATTCTAAGACCAACATGCTTAACCATTTTTTCATGTGGTTCACAAGTTGGCAGTTTTAACTTTAGAATCAGAAGATTAAGTAATGCTCTCTTAACCTGGGCACTGTGGCTAGCTATCTTGATTTTTATATCCTGCACTTTCTGTGTTTCCCTAAGTTGTTGCACCATTATTTAGTTACTGAGCAGTGAAAGTTATGTTTACAAATCTCTGCTGTTCAAATCCTCTCTCCAAAGATTGTTCACTACTAACATATATATAAAAAGCCTTTGCTGCATGCAGGGTGCCAGGAAATCAGGCAAGACGTTTTCAAATATTATGATAAAGATGAGGCTTTTTAATAGATCTGAAAACACTGTTTCCAAGTGACTAATCTAGCATGTCCAGATCAGTGCTATTCAACTTTTAATTTATCATCTATGCCATAATAATAGTCAGCCCTGAGGCTGGTCTGCAATCTTAATTAAACTGTTGCAAAGTCAGTTCACAATAATGAATTAATTATCTGTGGTAGTGTCCCTAAATTTCAGAGAAAGAGATCCACTCCACAACTGGCACGGGCTCAGCAGAGGTACATAGATAGTTATCACGGCTGAGCTGACAACTAAATACATTTTTATGCTGCATATAGCCAGTCAGGTCCAGTTGCTGCTGCTTTAAATCCAATCATGCAAAAATGCTTTTATTCTCTCTCTGAACTAAGTTTATGAAGATTCAGACAGCAGATGTTAATGGATCTTTTAAAAAGTTCTCAACAATGTCTACCTTGCACAGAAGATTCGCATTGGAGCTAAACAAGTGTTTAGACCTTCTGCATACCTGTACATATCACACGGGTATGCATGTTATGGTTGGAGACTTTGAAAATTATTTCTGTTTTGTTTCTTAGAGTTCTATTGTACTGAGTATATCTGGTAACAGCAGAAAAATAATGTCTAAGTATAACACATACTACTGTGCAAAGACCGGGTTTCAGATCAACATCTGCAGAGAGAGAGAAATGGTTGGCAGATACAAAACCATCTTCTCACAGATATAACTCAGCAAGAAACAAAAATTTTTGAGTTGCTGTTAATTAGAAATGTAGGTCATAAAAATATTTCCAAAATACTGCCACCAGCATAATGTGTTATGTATTAATGCTTCTCTTTTCATGTTTATAGCTTCTTCTTCCACTTACCCTCAGTCTCAAAAGCTGTTGCACAACAAGGGTTTATATAGTTTAATAAGGGAAATAGAACACAATAAATATTTCAGTTCTTTTTGTCCTGGTCTGAGTTGGATTATCCTCCCCTTAGACAGATGGCAAAAGTCCTGTGAAACTGTGAGATACAACCTTTCCTTACAGTGCAGTCCTGCTCAGTGTGTTCTCTATCTGTCACCAACGAGAAGTACTGCTGTGCCGTTGTCTGTAGCCTGAGGTCTCCTTCATGTGCCTACTCCTTGCCCAGGGTGGGCCAGGATCTCTTTCACCCAGACTGTTGGGGCTAGAAGTGCCACACTGATCCACACTGGGAACTGTATGTCCAGTCTTCATTTTAGTTTTTTCAGCTTCTTTGTCTCAGTGACTTAATGTTTTGTGGGGAACTATATACTTTTATTTAATTCAAACCTTCCACCATTCAATTATGTCTTTGTTCTTATACCATAGAACCAGATAGGAAATGGGCCTTTTTGTTTTTTCATCTATGCTCTATTGAGCATTCATTATTTTATATACATTTCTGATTTCTCCTTTTTCCTTTCAGAAAATAATCCCAGACTTTTCATGCTCTTATTAGCTTTTTCCCTGCCCTTGAGAATTCTTATTTTCTCTGAATTCCCTGTATTTCTCCCTTTATTTGTTACAGTGATTAGCAAATTCATTCTGTATTTTACAAATTATTTAGAAGTATTTGGCAGCCTCTATATTCCCAATTGAAAGGTTTCATCACTTTTTTTAATACAAGGAGCAGATTATTCTTCTGAAACTCCATAACTAAGTGATTTATTAATCATTTATATTTGGATATTTGTCATTATAGTCCTTGTAAAACTGCCATCAAACAGCTGAAGAGCAGATATCCTGTGTGAATAGATAAAATGTGAATAGATCAAACACATCCTATGAATAATATTACAGGCAAATGATAACTTTTAATGGGACAGACTACTCAGTGATGGAGACATTTTTGAAAATAAGACTCTGTGACCTAAGTAATTCAAAAGTTTATCAAAATTAAGGGGGTTTAATTCTTAGATTATAAAAATTAATAAATCCCTTCAGCAACTTATTACAATAAATTTAATAGCTGTATAAATTCAGTGTGAATGATTTCAGTGCAGAATGAAAGGAACACATTGAACAGTACATTCATAAGGGACAAATTTTCAAAATTAGATGCTTATATTAGACTTCCTAGTGCTTGTTGGATATCAAGGGCAGGGGGAGGAAATTCAAAAATTACATGGGCATCTAAGCCATTTCCAGGGATTTTAGAAAATGCGTGAAAGACATCTAGTGTCTTTAAAGTCCAACGTGATACCTAAGTCATTTAAACATCTTCAGAAATTTTACCCTTAAAGGAATGGCCTGTTATGCAAAGATGCAGCTCCTTCTACTGAAACTCAAAACATGGGCTTAGGATTGTAATTTTAAGCAATAAATTTAAAGATGAAATGTTAAAGAGTGAATAATTTAACCAGATTTAGCCACAAAATAACCTTTCCTACCTCTTCTTTCCTTCTCCTTTTTGTTCCTCTAGTATTTCTCCATAAAACTGTAAGTCTCTTCAAAAAAAATGAAATGGGGCAGTAGATGCTCAGAGGTATTATTAATGTTCCTGTCACAGTAGTTTCTTGTCCACTGGGAAACTGTTCATTTATGGTGATCCAGACCCCAACTATAGATGGAGCTTTGCAAGCTAAAAATACTTCCCTTCTCAATAATAAAGGATGGACTTTGAAATAATATGTTAAAAATGTCGAGAGCATTGTAGATGACTAATGAGTGACTTGAAAAGAATGAGTGCAACATTTAACCTTATAAGATTATTTATTGACTGGACTTTTACCATATCTATTTTTGATTGACCTTTTCTGAAATATAAGAATTACTTTGTGTCTGTCACCATATTTATGAGGTTTTGGTGTTAGTGATTAATGGCTAAAGAAAGTAGATATACCACTAAAAATTTGTTCTTTTTTCTTATTGTTTTTTAAAGGGGAAATAAGTCACTACTACCAATACTACATCTATGCTGACAGTCTGCAGACTCAGACTTACTTGCAGGTTTCAGTCTTACTTGTTTTATCACAAACTTAGTATCTGCAAGTTGGGTTTTAAACAGAAAACCTGACAATTTCTACGAAGAATGTCTTGTGCTTGAAATTTCCAGTATATTATGATATTGGTTAAAGTTCTAGACAAATTTCATTTAGATCACAATCTGATTTATTTAGCCCAACAATTCATAATAAACCCTTCACAAGAAAGAAAGAAATAAAGAAATTCAGATAGTTAGAAATGGCATGAACATTTGAGAGGTAAAGCAAAACAAACCCACAACCGTTTCCTCCTTTTCATAGAAGCAAGGAAAGGCACTTTCAATTTTTATTGTAATGTCCAGGGAATAAAACATACCTGACAGCTCAGCAGCAGGCAAAGACTTTATATTTAAATAAGAGTAGATGACACTGAGCAGGAATTGGTATGATTATGCCTTTCTGATGAGTCATAACTAATGAAACACGTTATAATTCTCATGAAGCAAAACTAGTGACAAAAGTGAGAAGAAAGCAATTGGGAGCACCAGAAAGACAATAGAGGAGAAGATGTGTCTATATGCACATGTGATTTAGAGAAAGACAAAAAGAGAAAAAAAATAAAGAAGAAAACAAGACATAAAAAAGCTTATTTTAATGTTTTTACAGAAGAAAATATCTCAGATAACTTACTGGACAAATCTGCTTACTGTGTATTAAATTCTAGGAGGAACCTAATGAAAATGAGTAAACTATCTAATGTTGAGGAGGAAAAAATCTCAGGTAAAATCAGTTACATTTTACAAATACTGAGATGATAAAAAGGCAGAAATAAAAACCATAGGGTTTTCTGCAAGATTATCCAACTTTTAATGTAGAAATCACCCCTTTGAATTCTGTGCCACTTTTCATTTTTTGTTTAGATTAGTGTTTTTCACACATCTGTAAGTACTGTCTCTCTGCTTCCAGAAGCCGTGATTTTACACTTGACATTTTTCTCAATTATTTGGTGCTTGATAGCAGGTTGTTTCCTTCTTCCCTTCCTTTTGCCTCTCTCTTTTTCTCTCCATTTTCATCTCCTCTCCTCCTCACTCCTCTCCTGTCAATGTGTGGGCTTCTGCTCTTGCAAAATTGGGATAATTTGATTTAGTCACATCTGCAGTGAAAAAGAATTCACATGAACAGTTAGTGTCTCAGTTGACATGCAATAGCTTTTTAACCTTCAGCAACTTATTTGTGTGTCTGAGTCTTTATATTTCTGAGCTTTTTTCAAATGTTTTAAAAGTCTAGTGGAGTTGATATATTGTATTCTTTCTCTTGTTGGAGGTACTAAACCACACACCTAAGTTTATTTCTCAGTAGTCTCACTGAAACTACCAGGACAGTTTACATACCTGAACTTCGATATCTGTGTCATGGTTAAATCCCAGCCAGCAACTAAGTACCATGCAGCCACTCACTTACTCCCCACCCATGCCCAGTGGGATAAGGAGAATCGGGAAAAGGTAAAACTCATGTGATGAGTTAAGAACATTTAATAATTGAAGTAAATAATAATAATAATAATAAGAAGAAGAAGAAGAAGAAGAAGAAAGAAAGAAAGAAAGAAAGAAAGAAAGAAAGAAAGAAAGAAAGAAAAAGAAAGAAAGAAAGAAAGAAAGAAAG
>JAVJGI010000063.1:58993037-59096619 GCA_035590275.1 Ibycter americanus
CCGGGGAGCAGCCTGTGCCTGAGGGGCTGCGCCCCGCGGGGGGACCCACGCTGGGGCAGGGTGTGAGGAACTGCAGCTGCGGGAAGGACCCATGTTGGAGAATTTCATGGAAAACTGTCTCCCGTGGGAGGGACCCCACGCTGGAGCAGGGGAAGGGTGTGAGGAGTCTGTGGTTGTGCATTTCCCCTCCTCCTCTGGGCCACTCTACAATCTCAGGAAGCCCTGTTCGTCCTCAGCCTTCGTGTAACAAGTTGGGTGGTTAAACGTCTCTTTACCATACCAGCAAGTCTTGCCTGGTCAAGTTGTAGAATGAGAGTAGCAATAATCAGTCATCCCCTGACAGCCAGGGACCATTCCTTATATGAATCGTAGCTTGAGTGCTATGGTACTGCTGTGACTGAAATTAAGAAAATTCTAGTAATAGCTGACTCAGACTGTGGCCAGGATGGAAATTTACTGCTGACTAAAGCCAATCATCTTGCGACCCTAAAAACAGTAATCTTAAGTCAGACCCTTTGAGCTCTGGTAGACCGCAGCAGGCTGTGAGCAGCATCTGCTTCTGAGTGGGAGGCTGCAAACTCCCAGTTTTGCCAAGTTCAGAGGACTGTTGCTGAAAGCTGACAACAGGGCCTGGGCTGAAACTCCCACTCCTTCATGCTCAACCCTTTGCCCATTGAGAAATGCCAAGATATTTGATGTATTTCGCTGAACTTGAGGGGAATTTTTTGACAGGTATACCTTTGAATATTTATATACATATATCTTTATATATTTATCTCTTTGTGTCTGTGTGCATGTGTGTGTGAATTGATTTAGATCCTCTATCTATAAGTTACTGCTGTGGTTGTACTAAATCCTATTGATTCACTTTGTAAATGTTAAATTAGTCAATGATTAAATGCTGCTAAAATCTTGCCATCCACCTTTAAACTGTGAATAAACCTTAGACATCATTTAGATATAAACCATTGTCCAAGTTTGAGACTAAGATTGGACCTAGCCACACCTAAGCTCTGTCAGGAGTTTAGAAAGCAATGGGGTCTCCTCTGAAACTCATGACTCAGTGGGAGGGACTCCCTTATCCTTTTGCATCTTTGATTGTGTAAATCATTCTAGGTCAATTCTAACTTGATTTTCCTTTGTATATTTCATCCATGTAATAGGTAGTATAGTGAACCTTGCCATCAAACTTTGTTAAGTTGCACTTTTGTAAATTCATATGAAAACCACTTTGCCAAGATGTCTGATGGTGATTTTTTGAGTGACCCTAAGCTGCTCATTTGCGACAGTCTTCCCCCTGAGGAGGAAGGAGCAGCAGAAGCAATGTGTGATGAACTGACCACAACCCCCATTCCCCATCCCCCATGAGCTGCTCAGGGGAAGGAGGTAGAGAACCTGGGAGTAAAGCTGAGCTTGGGAAGAATAGATGGGTTGGGGGAAGGTGTTTTAATATTTGGTTTTATTTCTCCTTATCCTATTCTGGTTTGATTGTTGATATGTTAAACTAATTTCCGCAAATCAACCCTGTTTTGCCTGTGATGGTAATTGGTGAATGATCTCTCCCTGTCCTCATCTCAACCCACAAGCCTTTCATTATATTTTCTCTCCCCTGTCCAGCTGAGGAGGGGAGTGATAGAGCAGTTTTGGTGGACACCTGACACCCAGCCAGGGTCAACCCACTGCAACATTATAGCTCTCATTGGTAGGAGGTTTTAAAGACTGGGAGGATAATTGTGAATTTAAGAAAAATTTGATTCCAAGATAAATATAACTACTACTTTTCTAAAATGAGAACACATATATCCACAGACTTCCAGTAGCTAAATGTTAGTTTCTCCAGTCTTTCTGACTGCACACATTTTCCCTTCCCTTCAAATTAATTTTACAGCAGACTACAATGCCTAAAAACTCCCTGAGGACTTGAGCTAACTGAAAAAGGAGAGCTGTTGAAGCACTGTATACAAGATGAATACTTTTCACTACTCAGATACAAGCATCTCAGAGACACTTCCCAATCGTTTCAGTTATTGCCATGTGTTCTTTATCCTGGAGAATGGTCTGAAATACACTTTAATGTAAACTTTCTTTAAACTGGTGCGGTGTGAAACCTACTGCTAAATCAAACTCTGATTTTTGACAATTAGCTTCACATTTAACCTTTGTGCATTTGCAAATGGATTATCTCTGTTGGCCAAAGTGTCCCTATGTTTCCTACCTGAACTATTTAGGTCATTGTAATGTAATCCAAATAATCCAAAAGGTTGGTTTTATGCTGCTCCTTGTGGATTCATTGTGAGTTTTTTGGCCAGTGTGTTTAAGGAGTTTCTGTTAGTTTGCTTTATCTGTGAGGCCATCCCAATCCTCCTGGCATTGTGCAGTCTCCCACAGGTGAAACATGGGGAAACACGGGATTACAACTACGAAAGCTTCACTGGACCGGAATAAGCATAGTCCTCTGACCGAACAAAGATGAAGGGAGAAGGCTTCTCAGGCATTTGATAGAATCTGGGCTTCTTACAACAGTAAGTCCAGATCAGCTCTGAGGTACAGAGTCAACGTATTGGAAGGCCTCATAATGGATAAGGTTATTTTTTCAGCATTTTTTTCATGCTACCATCCCCCTGACAACTAGCAGCCTCTCTATTTTATGTGGATTACATGTGTGCCAGCTGCTGTTTTTTCTCAGATCCCCATTACATAAACTCTGCTTTATTAACAAGATCATATTACTCACAGTAGTTTAAAACAAAAGCCAAAAAAATATTGTTGTGTAGTTAATTATGATTGATTGTATATTGATAACATCAAATCCGTATTTACCCTGATTTTACAGAATTCTGAATGTTTGGTTGCTAACAGCATGATAATTATCAATGAATGGGGAAAGATAAAGCAACATACATGCACAGCCTCTTATTTCTGTTTGACTTATTTACATCAAACACACAGTAAACACACTTCATAATTCACAGAAGACTAAGCCAAATTCATCAATACGGATGAACAAATCCATATTTTGAAGCCTATGCTCTGTCTGATACTCTAAGGTGGATATGCAGAAGATCATTATGTATTCTTCACCACAGGTCAGTTGCTTAGTTACCAGAGAAGTAGAGAACTACTAATTGAAAGTATTCAGTATTGCTGGCAACATTTGCTGCAGGACACTGGTCTTGGAAACAGTCAGACATAAATGTTGCAGGAGGAAGGTTGAAAGAAAAAACCACACAGCATCATCTTGCTGAAAATAACTAATGTTTTTCTTCAGTATTATGATGTATAGATTCTCATCAGTAAAATGGTATTGATTCTGATGATCAGCCATCAAATGATCCTGTGATGAATTTAGTAGTTGTAGAGATTAGTTATTCCCAGCAAGTTAATATACTGTGGTTATATTTTAAATGTAATTATTGTTGCAACTACTGGAGTAATTTCCTGTTTATATAGCTCCAGCACTCTTCCAAGTGTTTAATTACCTTCAGGGATCTCTAGTTAATAGGTACAGCTATTAAAAGGGGGGAAAAATAAATAAAAAATGGATGACTGGCCAGAATATTATCCTCTCATGAGATCCCTAAATGCTAAAACTCTTTCATTTGGTTCACATGTAAGCCTGAAACTCTGTAGTGAAAACAAACACTTCTTTTTTTTTTTTAGCTTAAAGAAGATTCAACAATACAACATTATCAGCTTCTCTTTTCACAGGATTCTCCAGCGTAGGTGCTTTTTTAAATTTTTTTCCCCCATTGTAGTCAGTATTGTAGAACTTCATTTTCTGCCAGTGTTAATGTCTTGAATATAAAAGTTATAAATGAGATTCTCTCTTTAATCTATTATCTTCCTATCAGACTTTTCAAATGAGAAATTTTTGATCTTTACCTTTCATTAGCCAGGTTAAAAAAATGAGCTTGGTCTAGAATTACATTCTACTGCAGTGTTTGCATAAGGAAAGCATTCCTTGAAACAGTCTGCAAGTTTTTTGAGAAACTTCAGTTAAATTGCTTCCATGGAGAACTGTCTCCCAGATAACCACATGCATTCAGTGAATCTATATTTCCATCGATACATAGTTTTTAAAGTTAGGACGTCTCGTCTACCATTTCATAGATTTGACAGAATGTAAGTGAATGAAAGATACAAGTTTGCCATATTTATCCAATTTCCACAGAATTTAAAACCAAAGACAAACTTTCAGCATTTCTGGACCTATTTAAGATATGTTATTTAGTCATTACAGAGCACTATAATGTAATAGCATACTCTTACACTGCTCCACAAAGTCTTTTGTCCTAGAATTACCTGTTCACATACCAGGAATACAAATTCACATACCAGGATTTTAAATTCCCTTAACTGGGAGGAGAGTCCTGAATCTGAGTAAATAAAATAGATTTAACTGACAGACTGCCCCTTGTTAATTTAGCGCATTTTTATCTATTCATTCTTTCATATCTTAGCTGTGTTAATGAATCAAGCTTGACATTGCAGTGCTCCAGCTATATAACTTGCAACTCAGTAAATACTTTTTACTAATTTCATGATTCATTGTAAAGCTGAAAGAAAACCACCCTATTTTTTGCTTAAGTTGTACAGTTGCCCATTACAGTGTATCCTAGGATTGTCCCTTTAATGCCTGTGTAAAATATCCCTAAACCAAGTCACCAGCGAAAGTAACAAGCGCAGCTTGTTGGAGAAAACTTCAGTTCACACAATTGCACATTCTAAATAAGACACCTGATTGAATATCCATATATTTGTGACTGCACCACCTTGCAGTCACAAGAAGGTCAGCAAGGCAGCTTACATTGCCCTTCACAGAACGAGTACATGATCCACAGGGAACACTGCACAAAATACCACCTGAAGTACAGAGACATGTTTAGTATACCAGAGCCTCCTTCATTCTAACCTCTGGTTTCCACTCAAATTTCAATTTCCTCAGACAAATGAATTTTTCTGCTTCTGTAAAACAGTTATAGTTCTACAAACATGTCCTGGTTTCAGCTGAGATAGAGTTAATTTTCTTCTTAGTAGCTGGTGCAGTGCTGTGATTTGGATTTGGTGTGAGAACAATGTTGATAGGACACTGATGTTTTTAGTCGTTGCTAAGTGGTGTTTATACTAAGTCAAGGACTTTTCAGTTTCTCAGGCCCTTCCAGTGAGAGGGCTGGAGGGGCACAGGAAGCTGGGAGGGCACACAGCCAGGGCAGCTGATCAAATTAGCCAAAGTGGTATTCCATACCATGGAACATCATGCTGAGTATATGAGCTGGGGGAAGAAGAAGGAAGGTGGGACATTCAGACTGATGTTGTTTTTCTTCCCAAGTAACTGTTACACGTGATGCAGCCCAGCTTTCCTGGAGATGGCTGAGCACCTGCCTGCCAGTGGGAAGTGGTAAATTAATTCCTTGCTTTGCTTTGCTTGTGTGCATGGGTTTTGCTTTCCCTATTAAACTGTCTTTATCTCAACCCACAAGTTTTCTCACTTCTACTCTTCTGACTCTCTTCCCCCATCCCATTGTGGGAGGAGTGAACAAGTGACTGTGTGGGGCTTAGTTGCCAGTCGAGGTTAAACCACAACAAAACACCAAATCATCACCCAGTAGTCTCAGCTAACATCTGACAACCCAAAGACTAGGGAACACCGGCAATGTGTCTGTTTCCTTGCCATCCCTTGGGACTTCCCACAGATAATTCTACTGTATTTAAGCTCTACACTTCTCTTAGTTTTCCTTTCTCTAACTTTCTCTTTGAACACTAAATTTTCTGTTACATGGAGAAAGTAGATTGAACTTCGTAGATTTAACTGGAAATGTTAACACTGTAATTCTCATTATAGGAAAATGTTATTGCATAATCCATATGCCTTGTACTTTACTACATGTTCAGAAATCCTTGGCTGGCCTGTAGGACTCAGCTTCCGCTAGAACAGGAAGTGGATTAGAAAATGTCGGTTCATCCCTGTACTGTTGCCTGCCTCCTGCCACTTCCCTGCCAGCTGCCCCTACCACAATGGCCACTGCAGGTATGTAGCCTCCCTCCCACAAAGGAGGGAGGAGAGGGAACTGTCATTGTCACTACCCATGGTCAAGAATTTGCACCTTGATGACCAGGATGGTTTGCTACACCAGACAGAAAACAAAGAGAAGGCAGCAGTTATTAATACATCCTCATCCCAGATGAAATCTACCACCTCTCTCAACTGACTATTTAGGCTAATTTCCCAAATACTTCTCCCACCTCCCTAATGATAGCAAGATTTCCTTATGGGTATGTTATGCCCTTCCCTGCACCTATTGGACAAAATATATGCTTTCCTCTGACAAGTGCTTTTCTTCCCCTTTCATCTTTTTGGAATGCCCTGAAAACCATATGTAGAATTCAGGGTCAACGAATCTTTGGTACCTTCTTAGGTATTCCTATTTGATGCAAATAATAAAACTTCTAACACAGAAGACTTCAGTGTTTCAGTGAATACTGTTCTAAGGTTGGGAAATAAGCAGGTGGTGACTGAAGCAAAAACACATTTTATCCCAACAGATATTAAGCAACATTTAAACAACAGCTGATAAAGTTGCACATTTCAAACCAGAAGGTATGGATAATTTACAAACAATAATTGGAAAAGTCTCAGCTGATGAAGTCTCTGGACCATTAATATTCAACTTCAACAACTCTGGAGGCTCCAAAACACTGATAAGAAACTGCCACTGTGCATCTGGTTTAATAGGGTAAAAATAATGGCCCAAATAACTATAGATTTTTCCATGTGACCATTTTCACAGATTAAATAGCAGAAATACTCATGCAAGATTCAGTAGAGAGATTTAAAGAAACCTAAATTAATTAATGACAGCAACTTGATCAAATAGAGCTATCTTTGGATGCTTGGACGTATGAAAAAGGATACACTGAATGAGACAAGGGAGATTACACAGTATCTGTATATGGCAATGAACTATGTGGTCTTCTGTACTTCACAATTCAAGCCACACAGTGAAAAATCTGAAGGCAAAACCAAACAAACAAGCCCCTCACAACTGAGAGAACTCAGCTGGTAAGGTTCCAGGTAGGTGAAAAGGAGATGGCTCAGGTGGAAAAATGTAATAATAAAGTGTCCAAAGGTTGGTTGTGGAATTTAGAAATTTGAATAAGAAATAAGGTATACATTTTAAACATCAGTACTTTGATGTTATACTTTAAAATCAAGAATGAGACAGACTACTTGATCAGGACCTAGATCTACAGGCTACAAAACTAAGCCTGCCCCCTTGTTTCTCACAAATTAATCCACAAAAGCCTGCAATGCTCTTACAGATAAGAAGGCCAACAGCATCCTGGACTGCATTAGGAAGAGCACCACCAGCAAGCGGGTCTAGGCAGTTGATCCCCTCTACCCAGCACTGGTGAGACACATCTGAAGCACTGTTCCCAGTGCTGGGCTCCATAGTACAAGAGGCATGAATGTATTGGAAAGAGTCCAGTGAAGGACCTGTGTGATAATTCAAGGCTGGGAGCATCTGTTGAACTAGGAGAGATTGGGAGAGCTGGGTCTTTCTGCCTGGAGAAGAGAAGGGCCAGGGGGATCTTACCAGTGTGTGTAATATTTGATGGGAGGAAATAAAGATGTAGGAGCCAGACTCTTTTCAGTGGTACCTAAAAAAAAGACAAGAGGCAAGGGGCACAAACTGCAATACAGAAAAATCCATTCAAACACAAGAAAATATGTAATTGCTGTAGAATCGTAGGATAGTTTTGGTTGGAAGGGACCTTTTAGGATCATCTAGTCAAATTCCCCTGCCATGGGCAGGGACATCTTTTACTAGATCAGGTTGCTCAAAGCTGTAATGTGATCAACCACTGGAACAGGTTGCCTGGAGAGACTGTAGAGTTTCCATCCTTGGAGACAGTCAAAGCCCAAGTGGACACATTCTTGAGCAATCTACCCTAGTTGGTCTTGCTTTGTGCAGTGGGATTGGACAAGATGACTTGTAGAGGTCTCTTGCAATATTAACAATTCTGTGATTCTATGATTTAAAAAAAAAAAAAAAAAAAAGAGAGGACTGTTGCATTACTGATGTATACTAACAAAAATATGAGCAGCTGTTTGAAATGAAACTTCCCACAAAGCTTTGTTATTAGATACTGGAATAGTTCAGGTATTAAAATTTATCTATGAATTGTTAAAATAAGATACAGACACTTGCTTTATGAACTATCCTTTTCTTTCTCTTACTCCTTGATACACAGATGCACACAGATACATTTTACTTTCTCTCTTTATACAACCAGGGGTATCACACAATCACTGAAAATTTTGAGGCACTCTTAAAATCACTGTGTTTTAGTAACCTTTTTTACTATCAGTTTTCATGAGCCCTTGTTTTTGACAAATAGACACGACTGTGAGACGCCTAAATGGTACACTCTAAAGCTTAGGCCCCAAGATTTCAGGTTCCTATATGTGTATGAGAGCTGGGAGGCATTCCTCCAAATAAGAATTTTAAATTTTTGCAACAAAAAACTATTCTAGCATTGTAAAATAAATGTCTTTCAGTATTTTGCTTTTAAGGAATTTTATGACTTCTTACCTTTATTCTGTTCCTTCCTCTGCCAATTTTCAGACTTTTCTAAGGAACATAAAATTCTCACTAGGTCTATTATCAAAAACTTCTTTCATATTATTTTATATATTGGGAAATTAAACCAAAACCAAACACTTTTACCACAACTGTTCAATTGTTTCCTGTAAGAGTTTTTCCTACTAAATGTCTGGGGGGGGAAAATTAGAAAAACTGTGTTCAGAATAAAGAAAAGTTGACTGAGAGTCCCAATATTGCATGCTTCCTAAACCAGTATCTAATTTCCTCTTCAGTCATATATCACTGACTCTGACAAACAGAAATATGCAGTACTGTCCTGTTAAACTGGTGGCTTATACAAAGGAATGGTTTCCCACTCATTTTCTGACTTTAAGCTAGTCTTTGAAAATGTCATTCCTGGGTAATTACCTCCCATCAAAAAAACCCAAAATATTTGTTTATGCCCAAGTTTATGCATCACTTTTATGGCATGTGCAGAAACTGGGTGCTTAGACTGAGCTTGCAATAATAAGTCAAGCATGCCGCTTTGTGAAAATTATTGTTATTAGGTTGCTTTTGACTTGCTGATGTAGTTTTTAAATGTGCAGACTGAATCATTCTACACAGTCTCGCTGATAGCAGTGATTGGATTTAAGTCAGCTGCAGAGTCATCATTGTTCTGCAGATAATAGTAAGCACTTCCCACCTTGTCCTCATGACTGTTCTTCATACTAGGAGGAAGAAGCTAGTTAAAACAGCCTACATTAGGAACAGTGCTGCAACAATTTAAAACTATCAGTTAATCTGTTAAACAGTCATCTCCCCTGTCACATTCTTTTAGAATCCTGGTAATCTGGAAAAGAGAAGAGAGGGAGTGTCCTCAAATTTTTCTTGACCTTTCATACTCACAGTGAAGGCATAATCAAATGTCATACTTTCTATTGCAAATATATCTCTTGGTAATGCAGCCAATAAGACATGTATGAGCAATTTGGTCACTAGAATGAACAAAAAGCAAAAATATCTTTTATTTGAGTACAGCAGATGCTCGCCTTACTTATTCCGCCCATACTGGTTTTATTTACTGTTGTTTGATTCGTAACACTCTCACTGTGTTTTCCTTATTTTTCTTTTGATTATTAACTTACATTTTAGTTACGTCAAGTATGGTGGGTATTTTAAAATCTGACACCATGCCAGGAGCCTTTGCTGCTCCATTTTATGTCCTCCTCTCCAAATCATAAAAGCACTCTGCCTCCTTTAACCCAGTAGACACCCTGATCATCAAAAGCTAACAATAATAATGATCATCTAAATTCTTACCTATACTAATGTTAAAGTCACCCAAGATGCCAACTTACTGAATTTTTACTTACATTTCAGTGTGTGCTCTTTAGTTCAAATATATAAGAAGTGCTCATTTTCTTTTCCATATGGATTCAGCTTATGCTCAATTTGTATGCAAAGCAAATAATTTGCTCATACTTGTAAAGGATATGCATTATCAGAACACAACACCTGCAGGACAAAAGAGAGGTTAATTTCATTGTTGCTATGAAGCAAAGGAGATCATCATAGAGCCTGCAGAAACCAAGCTCTGTGAAATAGCTGCATTAGTCATTAACTTTCCAGCACTAAATTTCATATCAGACTCAATTAACTACTACATAGCTTTTAATGACAATATTTTTCAGACGCAGCTCTTGTTTACTAATAAGATTTCCCATCACAACCATCTTTGCCATTACTTTGGTGGTGCTAATATTCACGTCTTGAGTTTCTCCAATGAAAATGGGGCAATGAAAATCACATTTGCTGAAAGTACTCCTTGAATTATGCTTCTAAATTTTAAAGTATTTAACTTGCGCTTTGCAGTAAAAGGTAGTAAGAGTGTAGAAGGTGAATGTCATCTCTGCATTACATCCACAGAACAGACTGGAGCTGTCACAGAACTTCCATGTATTTGACCAGAACATTTCTGCTGTGTTTGAGACTCTCGTGATCAAAGCCCTTAAGATTAGAAATGTCCTTTACGTTTGTTATTTTCTTATGATACTTAAAGTCAAGGCTCAGAATAAAAGAAGTCATAAAGTTACTATATCCATTGAATAATTTACATAGGTAATTAGCACAATATGCACATATTAACAGCATCTGGATTAAGAGATCAGATCAGCCACAGTCTACATGAAAAATATTCTTGTCTTCAGTCTCTTCAGTGCCCACCCACAATTTTTACCTTTTTTGGAAAGGTGGGGGAGGTCCTTAGATCCAGATAACACCATCTATACCTTTATTTGTTAATCTGTTTTGAAGCCTTTGTGTCACTTGTATTATTGTAAGATGTTGGGGGGGTTTTGTCTGTGCTATGGTAGAAATACGAGTTCAGATGGTTAACTTTTAAACCAGAGTTAGATTTTTGCTTGGAGAAATACCCAGGCACACATGGGTTACCTCTGAGAAAAGCTAGTTTTGAAAGCACTTGTGAAAGCACTCTCTAATTTGGGAAGAACTGCAAATATACACTTATCATCTATAGTCATTGTTGCGTTGTGTTTGTTTTCACAACCCTATGAAGCCTGGCTAACAAAGCTGTACTATAACGAAAGAGCTATAAACCATCAGAAAGACATACAGATATAGTGTGAAAAAGTAGCTAATGGAGATACCCAGTGAAAAAAAGACTTCTCAAAATGAATGGTAAATAGTTTTAAAAATTGATTAAGAAAACCTAAGCTTATTTTAATGCTAAAAACCCAACTATTAAAGGTCTATCCCTGTTTTTTCCTGTCTCTGTGACTTTTTCTTCTCCAGACTTCTCACCTCTTTTGTTTTCTGCATGTTTCTATCATCTGCTATTTTTTACTGTTTTCTTTGGGGTATGTGATTAGCACTATAGGAAAGAATCACCAGTGAGAGTTCTAAGCTGTTTTCACTTTATTTCATTTTTTTCACAAGGAAGTTATGTAGCCTAGGGAAAGCCATCAGGAAAAAAAAAAAAGGAAAAAAAAAAATAACCCGCTGTCATAACTATCTAGGATATATGAATCACGAGGCATTAACAATGACCACCATCAAGAGGTTTTGTATTATTTATAGTGACCATAGTAAGAATGCTGGAGTAGGATCTGTTCATGACATCTTACAGATCCTGTATAGGGCAATCCCTCCCATTCCTCTTGTACTGGGGCCAACTGAGATTACTGCCTTATTTGCACCATTGAGTGTTCTCTTCAGGCAGTACTCATAGTCTGTTGTCATCTCATCCTGTCCTTGAACGGAAAACCTAAAGGAGCAATATGTAAATGGTATGGAAAGCCAAAAGAAAGACCTATGTTTAGTGAAATTCTCCAATAAGGAGTTGGACTGCTGCCCAGAGCAATATTTATCTGAAAAAGCATATTTATGAGCTCCACTGCAGTTCTGTTTAGTAATATGATGTGACATAGAGATGATGCATTGCATCTCATGGTAAATCCTCATGTTATAAAAACCTCATGAGGGAGCCCTAGCCACTTTCTTCCCGGAAGCAAAAGCTATTCTATCATAGGGCTTCGCTCATTCACCCACACGCAAAGTAGTAGAAGAGACACACCACCATGAGACACAGTGAACAAGTACAATCAAACAAGAAAACAGAACACACTCCCTCTGCAGAATACTGAGTGGTGTGTATGTTTATGTGTATGTTTTGGGGTTTTTTTTAATTTATTCTGATGCTCCCACTTTAGTTAAAGAAATATGGTTTTCAGATAGATCACTGTCAAGGAAAAATGTGTTGTTAAAGGGACATGATCCATTCTGTTAGATGAGCAAACTGTCTCAGAGAAATGTTGTGCCTTTGAAAACTATTTTGATGAAAACTGTGAACAGAGTTTTGCTTCCCCATCTCTTCTTGTGCACAGAAAAAATCCTTCTAAATGGCAGCAGAAACTGACTTAATCTCTCTTTCCAATGGTGTAGTAGAATAAGACTACAGAGCTCCTATTCCCACCCTCCACCCCCCTTTCCTAGTACTCTCTGCAGTATAATAGTATGGGGTATTTCCCACATTTCTATTGGGAGAATCCTTTATTTGCTATAGGGAATAAACTGTACTAATAAGGAAAAAAAGTCTCATGTGAAAGCTTTGTTGTCTTGTCTAAACATTTTGCAAGCTTGTTGAGCTCATAGAGGGAGATCTCCAAGGTTATACAATTTTAATGCAAATTCAGAACTTAATTTGATATTGGTTACTTCTCAAAGCTTACATAATTTTAATTTGAAGTGTGGCCTCAGGGGTGAAAGGCCATTAAATAACCTAGCGATCCATGAAGACAATTTTAAAATGTACAATAGGTAAAATAATACGAGATTATTTCTGTATTTGCATGTTTAATTTGTTGCTGTTAACGAGCATTATTGAAGATCTTGCTCTTTGATATAAGGTTCCTCTCCCTAATAAACTAGTTGAACATTTTAGCACTGACAATCACAGATTCACCTTGATCCTGTCCTCCTCCTAAGCAAGTGTGTAATGAGAAGCTTGCCAGATGCTTCTGTGTTTTCCTTTGTCTTGCACACATATCCTGTAAGATAGCGGGATCTAAAAGTAGGAAGGAGCTGGTTTCTCCCTTCTTCCCCACCAAAAAAATTGAAGGAATCGTACACTGTTTATGTACACACCTGTAGTAAAAAAAAAAAAGAAATAAAAAAAAAAATCACTTCCTTCTAAATATCTCACCTAGGTTTTCTTTCAGTGAAATTGCTGATGGTAAATTACCTGAAAACCTCTCACTAATAAGAGGATGAAATACCCTAAGAAGAAATGATACACCTATTTGTACATGACATGATGTTTTCAATAGCAGGTAAACATCCTAAAGGATATTCTTGATGCTCTACACCACTAAGCAGATGACTGACCTCTGCAGAAGTGCAAATGGAAAAAGTATATTTACCAGGAAAAGACTACCCTTTTAGGTTTTTATTTTAACATATTCAGAAGGGAAAATTGTGTTCCCTTACTATTTTTTAAATGGTGGAATCACTGAAAAATCTAGACTAAAAGGGACCTCCAGGAGACCATCTGGTCCAATCTGGTTTTGAAAGCAAGGCCTTTGATAAGGTTCTTGGGGTCCCTGTTGAACCAAGTCTTCAATATCTCCAGTGAGGGAGATTACACCACTGCTGTGGGGAATCTATTCCAATACTGGGTTATTCACATGGTAAATAATTTTGCTACAGGAGTGCACTGCTGACTCATGTTCAGCCTGCTGTCCAGCAGGACCTCCAGGTCCTTCTCAGCAGAACTACAGGACAAACCGTCAGACCTCAGACTGAGTTGCTACTTGGGATTGTTTTGTCCTATATGAGTAATTTCATGTGGTCTGCTTTCAAGTGATGAATATAATACTGTTGTCTGGAACCTTAGCAAATTTTTTTGTTTGTCTTCTATTATCACTAAAAAGTTTAAATTATTTGTTGATGGAATTTGATAAACTATAGAAAGGATTAGACAGCAGAATGGCAGAGCCACTGGAGTTAGGAATTAAAATATTTTTTATGTCTTCCTCATATGTTTGAGTACAAACAGACTACAAAATTTGGAATTTGGAAAAAATTTTGCTTAGCTCAAATTGCCAGAGACTATTGAGATCTTCTCTGGGATAAGGTGTTGTCCAACATTTGAAATAATCTGAGAAACACTGCCTTAAAAAAGACAAAGCAACCCTATGCCCCTGTCTAGTATCACAAGGATCTAAAGCTTTGGTGATATCATTGTTCTTTTCTTAGTATTGTCCTGAGGTACACTGTATTTTTCTGTCCTGGTAGTGACTTTAATATAGCTTGTTGGGAATTGATCTGTAACATGGATTTATATGGTAGTATAAAGCAGGGTATAAAACAGTACAGTGTACAAAGGCATGCAGGACATCACTTCATACTTTATTGTGACTGTGAGGGATAGACTTAATGACCCTAAGATACAGAGTTCATATGCATCAGATGCCAAAGCAGTTCTAAAATGAATATTCACCTATGTCAACATTCAAAACAGCTCCCATTACAAGTGTGAATTGTTTGAGATTTCAGAAATAGTAAACAATTGGGTCATCTTTATCATTTTCTCGGATTTAATTTTGAGCTATTAGATAAATTTCAGCGCCTTAAGTTGTTCCTCTCTGTTTATTTGGTGTGAACATGACTCACACTAATTTTAACTCTCTTCAATTTTGCAAAAGAAAAGTTTTCAGCCTAAAATGTACTTATGTTTCTTTTGCGTATATTGTAAGTCTTTTTTATTGAAGTTAAACAAATAATAGTCCCTTTTTTCATTGGTGTTTTAACAACAAATATGCAGAGTTATATGTATGAAAAAAAAATATCTGAATAATCGTGGGAACATAAAGCTGCTTACAGAAACAATAATTGGAAGAGTTTTTGTCATGATCCCATAGAAGCTCCACTCCAATTACACACAATGTCTGCAAATATCACCATCAGAAAATTTGCCTGGCTGCCAGCTGAATGGAAGATGACTATTGTAGCACTGCGAAGGACCACACTGCTGCAGTGGAAATAACCAAACAGCAGGTGGAATATAGCAGACAAGGACTAATATCAAGAAGGAAAAAAAGCTACAGCTAAGAGAGAGGAATTAAAAAAGACATGAAAAGGTGAAAGCTAAATTATATTCTTTTAGAAAGAAGAAACATTCATATCAATATAACACTTTCTGTTATTAACCATGGACAAGATATAAATTTGCAGAAAAGCAAAACAAAAATTAAACTTTTCCATCCCTAAAATTAAGAAATCACAATACACAACATATAAGACTATTTTCACACTAATTTTCCAGTGTTGTGTTTTCTTCTATTTAAATCAACCTGGTGATTCAATTTATGCATAGTCAAAAATAAGTCTACAAGTAGGAGTTAAAATAATCTGGACACTTTTCAGGATGTAGTTCACACTGTAGAATAGTTAGAGAAACAATTCTATTTGGTTTCTATAAATAATTTTCAATTTAATGTTAAGGTTTAGATAGATGATTTAGCAGAGAAAGTTTATTTGTTTACTTGTAGGTCTAAAAAATCTTACTATAACACACTGATTACATATAAACAGCAAATTAGATTGAACAGGATAAAACCCAGAGAAACACCATGGAAGTTTTATGCAAGATAGGATAGCTGCAGTTTGACAAATTGGTTGGTCTTTAAACTTCTTCAAGGAAAATGAGAGTCAGTCTTTTCTGTACAATAGTTGGGAGTGCTTTTGTGAGCATAACCAGTACAGACTAAGGCAAAAAGTGAGCTCGCTAAACCAGTTTAATTGTGCTCTAGTAGGTAACAAGCTGTAATCAAATCCATGTCTCTAGTTGAAAACATCTGAAATGCTAACCACTGATTGGTTTCATAGTCCATTTAAAAACGAACAAAACAAAAACCAGCAAAACTGTCAAAAACATATTGTCCTCACCTAAAACATATTTACTTTAAAATTAAGGTACTTACTCCTTATAAGTGGGTCTACGAAAATCAGACAAAGAACTGAACAACATCACACTTCATTCGTGCCGGAAAGGCATACTAGGACTCTGGATTTGTAGGCACTGGTCATGGTGCTGAAACTACTTCTGATGTTTCCATTACCTGTTTTTCATTTTATGATCAAAAATTTTCTATCTCCATTTTCCACCTCCATGTGACTTCCATTTCACCAGCTGCCTCTTTCACATTCCCACAATATTTTTTTCTTTCAGACTTTCACCTGTGTCATCATTCATAGCTTCCCAATATTTTTAAATGTCTATTGCCTCATGACCCTTGTGTGTTTTTATAGAGGCACTGCATTTTTATCTTCCTCTTTCTTTTATTCTAAACTCATCAGTTCTATATAACCTTATTTTATATGCCAGCCTTTTGGAAACAGTACCATTTATTTACACACACACAGATAGATAGATAGATGGATATTACTGTAACATATATATTACTGTTCTTATATACTTCTGTATGTATATATGTGTATATTTAGACACTGAGATGCTCAACAGCTATGTCTAACATGCTTTGGTAATTCAGACCTAGATTTGCTCTTGTCAAGTTCAGGATAAATGTTTAGAGATTAAAAGGTGTATTTGAGAGATTGATTAGTGTCTTTGGCTTAAAATGAAGATCAAACAATAGCTATTTCCATCTCAGTGCTATATTCAAATAGGTAAAACCCTTTACCAGCTGTTGCCAGTTAAGTAGCCAGGATGCAAACTGCATTTGGAAATTTTATGATTTTACGGGGACATAATATTTCATATTTTTTTAATTATTGATTTCCATTATCATTATAGATCAGAACTCAGTAGTCAATTTCTACGTATCAACATCACAAGCTACGTATTTGTAAATATTAGAGGGTCCAGACAAGGTTGTGAAGACTTTATTAACGTCTCAGCCAGGAGGATCTTCTTTTATATTAATGGAATTACACTAGACAGGGAGAGGGGAGGAGGGTGAGGTTTCTTATGCAGCAAGAAGAGCTGAATATTTTTGACTAGTTAAATATAACTTTTCACATGGTATGTATACTCCTATTTCTTTATAACATCAGCTCTGGTATGTCATGGCATAGGTTATTTTATGATGAATTTATGATGACAAACTTCACCTAGTACCTCCCCTTCCTCCAATATCTATGCGATCTATCTCTATGTCATCCTTTAAAAAACTCTTCTCTAGAGAGTTCTTGAAAAAAACTTTTTAAAAAAAAATTTATTTCTTGTTTTTTCTCTTCTTAATCTCCCCAGTGATTCAAATCTTGCTTGATCTACAGGGATGAAAACCAGATGCAGAATTCAACTGAAACAAACATAGCAATGTTAAGCCATGTGGTAGGATTGCCTTTCATATCTTGCAATTGTACTCATATGTAGATATATTAGTATGAAGAATACCTTTTTTAAAATGAGATATTTTCATTTTGTCACATGCTACAGACTTGTGAAAAAAACGTAAGTTTGGTAGATCTTTGAAGTGGGAAAACTTTTCCTCCCAGTGAAAAGACAGTCTTTAAAAAAAAAACAAAACCACACAAATAAAAAATAATTGTTTATTACAGCTGAACTTACCAACTAGAGAAAATTTTAAGTGGCTAGACAAAGGAAAACAAAAAACCGAAGCATATTAAAAACAATACCCTCCTAGACATGGAGTCTTTGCAAGGCAGATTTGCATTTCAGATCCTGCAGTTTCTGGAAGCCTCCGGGGTGCTCATCTGGCCCCCAGGGAAAGAAGCTCCAGCTTTTTCCAGAGAGTTTCATCTAATGCAATTACTCTCTTTAAAGCACCATCTTACATCTAAGACCACACAAATTGAACAAATACTACCCATGGAAAAGTCAACCAGTCAAAACAAGAAGAAAAGGAGTTTCATGGGCAAAGGAGTCTTTGCAGTAACTCTTACTTCATATTATCTTTATTAATTACAAAATTTTTTTTATTTAAAAATAAGGTATTTTCCTAATCATAATGACAAGTACACTAAAAATAAGTATGGTTTAAAGTTCTCTCTACATTACCAGAACCTGTCTGATAGCTACTTGGAAAGCAAGGCTTCAGTAACACTTCAGCTGTTTGTGTTTCAGTCTACAAACATCAATACTTCCAGATGTGGACTCCAAACTCATCTTTTTATAAGTTTTAACCAAAAGATCAGAAAGTTCTCAAAGTTAAGAACCATGTCTATAAAATGAACACAGTAAATCCAGTAACATCAAGAGTGGCCTTTTGTCTTTACTTTTTAAAGGTAAAAACTGAAAATTGTACCTATTTAAAGCAAAAAAAAAAAAAAAGAAGAAGAAAAAAGTCTATTTCCTTTATTTTGTAGAACAATGCCAGAAGAGATGGCATCTTTAGCTATTACTGGCCATACTATTGCACCTGAAAATAGTTGTTGTGTATTCTTACAATAGAACAAAGGAAGCTAAATCTTACCATTTGCTTTCAAAATTCCTTTCCCCATGCTATTACCATGTTTGTCTTCAGCACACTTGAAGCTGCACTCCATTTTATATACCTTGTAATTTGTAGCCATATCATCTGAGCTTCTTATTTCAAAACCAATCAGCTCCCTATTCATTCACCTGCTCGTGGGTTTTGAAATACTCACTATGCACTTATCATCTCTCCAGTGTTGTTTTAGTTCCTTTTCTAGTTTCTGCTGGTTTTGCTTTTTTGAATTTTGTACAGAAATAAGCAAGATTTCTGTTATAAACAAATATGTCATGTTGTCCTCTTTTTCATTTGCATTCATCAACAATTTCTCAAGTAATTCTTCAGTGACTTCCAAATATTCTGTTTCTATTCTATTAACTCCATTCCCCACAACTCCTTGGGCTCAGCCACCGAAAAACTCAACCAGTTTTTCACCCAGCATACCGTACACCTATCCAAGCCATGAGCAGCCAGTTTCTCCAGGAAAATGCTCTGGGAAATGGTGTCAAAGGTTTTACACATGCGATGACACTCACGATGATCTGTTCCATAACCTTTCTTGACACCAAGGTCAGACTGACAGGCCTGTAGTTCCCTAGATTTTCCTGCCAGCCCTTCTTGTAGGTGAGCATCACATTTGCTAACTTCCAGTCTTCTGGGACCTCCCCAGTTAGACAGGACTACTGATAAAAGAATAAAAGTGATTTGGTAAGCACTTCTGCCAGCTCCATTAGTACTGTCGGGTGGATCCCATCCGGCCCCATAGGCCTGTGTGTGTCTAAGTGGTATAGCAGGTTGCTAACCATTTCCACTTGGGTTATGGGGGTTTCATTCTGCTGCCCATCCTGACCTTTCAGCTCAGAGGGGCTGGGTGTTTGAAGAACAATTGATCCTAGTATTAAAGACCGAGGTAAACAAGGCATTAAGTACCTCAGCTTTTTCTTCATCCTTTGTCACTTTGTTTCCCCCCACATCCAAAAAAAAGTGGAGATTCTCCTTAGCCCTCCTTTTGTTGTTAATGTATTTATAGAAAAATTTATTGTCTTTTACGGCAGTAGCCAGATCAAGCTTTAGCTGGGCTTTGGCCCTTCTAACTTTCTCACCGCATAACCTCACGACATCTTTATTGTTGTCTGCCCCTTCTTCCAAAGGTCATAAACTCTCCTGTTTTTTCCTGAGTTCCAGCCAAAGCTCTCTGTTCTTCCAGGCCAGTCTTCCTCCCTCCCAGATTGTCTTTCAGCACATGTGGATGGCCTGTTCCTGCACCTTTAAGATTTCCTTCTTGAAGAATATCTGGCCTTCCTGGACTCCTTTTCCTTTCAGGACTGTCTCCCAAGGGACTCTGTCAACCAGGTTGCTAAACAAGCCAGTCTCCCTTCAGAAGTCCAAGCAGTTCTGCTGACCCCCTTCCTTACTTCTCTGAGAATCAAAAACTCTATCATTTCATGATCATTATGCCCAAGATACTCTCCAACCATCACATCACCCACAAGTCCTCTCTGTTCACAAAGAACAGGTCCAGCAGGGCACCCTCCTTAGCTGGCTTGCTCACCAGCTGTGTCAGGGAGTTATCTTCCACACACTCCAGGAACCTCCTAGACTGTTTCCTCTCTGCTGTGCTGTATTTCCAGCAGACATCTGGTAAGTCCCCCATGAGAACAAGGGCTAGCGATTGTGAGACTTATCACAGGTGCTTACAGAATATTTCATCTGCCTCTTCATCCTGGTTGGGTGGTCTATAACAGACTCCCACCATGATATTTGCATTATTGGCCTTCCCCCTGATTTTTACCCATAAACATTGAACCCTATCATCACCATCATTAAGCTCTAGACAATCAAAACACTTCCTAACATACAGGGCTACCGCCCGTAGGCCTCTCCTTCCTTGCCTATCCCTTCTGAGGAGTATGTAGCCATCCATTGCAGCACCCCAGTTGTGTGAGTAATCCCACCACATTTCTGTGATGGCAAAATATTGCCTGTGCTGTATGAATTGATACAGGTGCACTTCAGCTGAGTGATTGATCCCGCCATCTTTTGGGGGGGAGAGAACCTAATTCCAATGTGACCATTCTCAGGCTCTTCCGTGGTTTCTAACACATCAATAACCCTTGCTTCTTTGCTGCTGCATGGATCTCCATCCTCTACCTTCACTAAAACAGCAGACTGAAGGACTTTGTTAGCACACCATCCCTCAAACATTGGTGTGCTGTCCCCAAGCTTATCTCTAGTGAGCCTGGTTTTACCCCTTTCCCACTTCAAAACTGGTTTAAAGCTCTTTCAATGAGCCATGCTAGTATCTGTGCAAAGATCATTTCCCCCTTTGAGACAGGTGTACCTCTGTGTCTTTCAGCTCTCTTATCCTCTAAACTGAGGAGAGTGTTTTAATGTGTTTGGATTACTCACCAGTCTGTTCAAACTACGATGGCTCTATGTATCAGAACATATAAGTAAGTTTATTAGTCCCTGAGAAGTCAATAACACCCTCTTCTTACTTGTTTAGCTGATTAGCAGTAGCACTAATCACATACTTTTAACAGTTAAGCTTCTTTGGTAGTTAAGAACACACCCTAACTGATGTAAGCAGTTTCGAAATTAAATGTATGGGCAGGGAGGTATTTTTACAATATGCATTAATGTATTAATGAAAGTGGGTTTAGCAGTAAAATCAAATTTTCAGAACTTAAAAAAGACCCCTCTGTGAAGTCAGATGTTTAATTCTGATGCTTATTAAAAATAACTCATGAGCTCACTCCCAAAACTCCTCACTTTCTCTTCACAAGGGGTGTTAATTTTAATCCTCATTTGTAGGACATGCACTCACCACGCAAACTGCAAGATTTATTAACACTTTCAAAAAGCTGTTATCAAGTATTTCATTGCATATTGATAAAAAATGAACAGGAAAAAAGCTGATCACCTCATCCCCTACATATTCCTAACTGAAGGTTCCATCCAGGCAAGCCAAGGGCAATGGCTTTGGATTATATTTTTATCACTAACAGTTTGCCTCGAGGAGGTAATACAAAAAGGTTGTAACCCAGACATGAACTGAAAGACATGGATTCTTTCTAAAACAACCAACCAACCACAACAAAATGTATTCCACTTCTTGAAAATAAATTGAAATCTCCAAAGTAGTCTTGTAACCAGATTTTGAGGACATAAAGTCCAGGAGTATTAACCAGAAACATTCCAAATTCCTTACATATTTTATTCATTGAAATCTTTTCATTACTGAGTTTGCATCCAGATGTTCACAAAATGCCTTTCAAATGAACTACAAATTTCAAACCAAATTAAAAATTGTATTGACTTTATCAAACTCAAGGTGAAATTTCATTATGATATAGTTGGATTTCTCTTATAAAAGTGCTTATTTTAAGAAAAGGATATAAATATACTCTTTTCCCAGTTAGAAGTACTGGATGACAGACATAATGTTCCTAATATCTGCTGGTCATTAGTCCATGTTGTACTGTGTTGTTAGTATCCTCACCCTTATTTCTACTACTTAAATAATACTGAAAGTAGGGATGGACACAGAGAACATCTTAAATATGAACTATTTGAACATCTGAGTTTCAAATCAAAAGTGTTTGAGAGACACTCAAATTCAGTACATTCAACTGAATTTCAAAGCAAATTCCTGTGTTACTGTTCTGGGCTTTTGCTTTTGTGTGTGTTTGTTCAGGGTTTTTTTTCTTTTCAAATGGTCTCAAGAATTAGAACATTTAGCTGAACCTTTACAAAGGCAGCTCTTTCTATGAAATTCATTTCCCAGGGCATTCTTCAAGAACAGCTGACATATGAGATTTACAGTGTTCTTTTACCCAATATAATTTACAAGTGCCTTAGAAAAAATCAGAATTTGAAAATCAGTTCCAGTCTGTTCTTAAATCAAAAATCCAACTGATAGTTTAATCATAATTAGATCCAAATAGTTCCTCTAATAGAAACAGATGACTTGTACATTTTCAACACTAAATCAGATAATTTTTTCTAGAATGAACAGTGTATTAAATATTACTAGACCAACTCAAGACTGAATTTTGGTTCATTTTCACCAAAGTACTGCCAAGCCCAACAAGTGATAGTAAATGGAGCTATATCTGACTGGTGACTGGGCACAAGTGGTGTCCCCCAGGGCTCAGTATGAGGCCAGTTCTGTTTAATATCTCAAATTATGCCAGAGGAGGTTTAGATTGGATATTAGAAAAAAATTCTTCACTGAAAAGATGTTGAAGCATTGGGACAGGCTGCCCAGAGAGGTGGGGGAATCATCATCCCTGGAAGCATTTAAAAAATGTGTAGATGTGGTGCTTAAGTGATGGACTTGGCAATCCTGGGTTAATGCTTGGACTTGATGATCTCAAAGGTCTTTTCCATCCTAAATGATTCTATGATTCTACAAAATATAGTTCCAACTATTGGTATTACTACCTATGGCAGGTTAACCTTAGCTGGCTGCCAGGTGCATACCAAGCTGCTCTCTCACTCCCCCTCCTCAGCAGGGCAAGAGGAAAAAGTAAGATGAAAAAGCTCATGAATCAAGATAAGGACAGGGAGATCACTCACCAGTTCCCATCATGGGCAAAACTGACTTAAATTGGGGCAGATTAATTTAATTTATTGCCAATTAGAACTAGAATAAGATACTGAGAAACAAAACCAAAAATAAAAACATCTGCCTCCCTGTCCCCCACTTCTTCCCATGTTCAACTTCACTCCTTCATTCCTGACTCTTCTACTTCCTCCCCACACTGAGCAGCACAGTAGGGATGAGGAATGGGGATTGTGATCAGTTCAGAACACTTCATCCCTGCCGCTCCTTCCTCCTCACACTTTTCCCCTGCTCCAGCATTGGTCACTTCCATGGGGTACAGTCCTTCTGGAACAGACTACCCTAGCATAGGTCCCCCATGGGTCACAGTTCCTGCCAGAAAGCCTGTTCCTCCATGGACTCCTCACCATGTGCTGCAGCTTCCTTCAGGTATATTTACTTGCTCCAGCATGGGGTGCTCCAAAGGCTGCAGTGTGGATATGTCATCCAGTGTGGTCCTCCATGGGCTGCAGGGAGACAACCAACTCCACCATGGTCTCCTCCATGGGCTGCATGGGAATCCCTGCTCCAGCACCTGGAGAACCTCCTTCCCCTCCTTCCTCACTGACTTTGGTGTCTGTGAGGTTGTTTCACATTTTTCTTGCTCCTCTCTCTCACAGCTGCTGCACAGCACTTTTTAACGTGTCCTAAATATGCTATGACAGAGGCACCACCAGCACTGTTGATTTGGCTCAGCTTTGGCCAGCAATGGGTCCATTTTGGACCCAGCTGGAACTGGCTGTGCCCAACACGGGGACAGTTCCTAGTGTCTTCTCGCAGAGGCTACCGCTGCAGACCCACTGCTACCAAAACCTTGCCGCATAAACCAGATACACTACCATAATTTGAAACAATTTTAAGTTGCTTAGCACCCTCAAAGAATATTGATGCTTCCATTTTATATGCTTCCTAGGGTCATCTGTAAGACAATGTTAGTGACTTCTGCAAAGGCCTGGGTTCAAATCCAAGCTATAACGCTCTTTTTTAATACATAGAATAATTTTAGGCATAATGATAGAAAAAGGCTTCCATCAGAGCAGAGAGGTTCTCCAGCAAAGCTGCAATGAGAGCTGATGGGAAAAAGAAGTTTTTAAAATGGAGCTTACTAGGTTTCTAAAGGAAGTTTATATAAAGTTCTTGCTGATGTCATGAGAATGAAAATTTTTAATCTGTGTGCTATGCTGTATCTTTACTGTGAATCATATAGTTTATGCGTATACCTGTTGAGTAAAGATGGCATAGATAGCTTGAGAGGTTCACTGGTTATTCTGGAAAAGAATCCCTTAGCTAACCAAAAGTGAAATCAAGGATTTGGGCTCCGATAGAAGTTTTCAAATTTCTGTGTATGTGAACAGCAAGAATGAGGCCATTTCTTGATGACTGGAGCCACAGTTTAAGATAATACTTATGCTACATGAATTGGCATTTCACCCCTTTCCCACAGGCCAACAGCCTTTTCCTGCTCATGCAATCCTGTGGTGAGCCAAATTGAGAATCTGATCTGAGTTAAAATTAATCTGGATAAAAAAAGGCAGTGTTACCTCTGATTGGTTCCCTGATCTAGTTCAATGAGCAGCAGCGCAAACATTTCTGCTAGCCCAAGGGAGGAAGCAAAGCAGGGTGAGAATAAGCTGTCAGGTAGAGAAGGAGGTCAGGACTGCTGCTTGAGGCAACAGTGCTAGCTGACAGTGTACTTGAAACTGCAGCTTGAGGTGTTTCATATTTGCATTTTTTTCATCAAAACCAAATTTCACGTTCTGCTCTTGATTAGTTCTGATGTTCCCTGAGAAAGGACTACGGTATGAATCTTTACTTATGAATGCTTAAAAAGTATTAGTCAGAGGTTCCACTTTCTTGAAATGAACAAGGTTTATTCATGAAAACAAAGGTGGGGTCAGTATTCACAACAGGGGGGCAATAAAAAAAAAGCCCAGACCAATATAAAAAAAGCTAAATAAAATTATGGTGCTCCATCAGTTCAGACCGACAATCTTTATAGTCAAGTTTCGAGCTTTTAGCAGCTCCTGTCATTGAATGTTGTGGAAAATTACCTCTCATGAAGTGCCCTATTTTTAAAGGTATTAATGTGATATTTGAATAGTTTTACGGGCGACTGCACATGTGTAGCTGTTAGACATGAAAACTAGCTGTGCAGAAGTGAATCAGCATTTTGATCTGCTCTGGTTATAACTTTTAAAGCAATGATGCTTCCACATAAGACTAAGATTCAATTTATGTGGCTATAAACAGGGAAGACTCAAACAAACTAGCCTTCAGTTGGAAAAACAGTCAGTTGAATGCACAGGCTTGGATTCACAGAATGACTGCTGCACTGCAGATTACATTAATTTAGAGCTGAAAATCGGTAGATACAGAGTAACTATTGCATTTCATCTGCACAATGCTGTGAAACAGCAGCTGAAATGAGGTAAGGATGCAGCAACATGTCATCTAGAAGTATTTGTTACCCTGTGACAAAAGATCACTTACATGGCAAAGAAATCGCCTACTTTTTCACACATTCATGGATCATAGACTCCAATTAAATACAAATAGCTTCAAATATTTGGCGGGCAAGCAGGCTTCATAGGTACCGCTTAAGAAAGCAAATTAAGGAAATCAGTTCCAGGTGACCAAATGATTGTTCTGACTGTTTTGAGTGGCAGTATTAATAAGAAACAGTATTTGCTCAACTATGCAGCAACAGAGAGCATTTCAGAATCCTGGGCTTACAAGGCAGCAAGATGTGATGCTTTGTTATAGCTGTCAACAATTTGCTGCATTGCAGGCTAATGGTAGTGGTTTAGGACAGCAGTGTTAACACTGATGTTCAAAGACTCAGTCATTAACCAGCACACTCAGGTTCTAAAATAAGATACTAATTGAGCACACAAGAGTGTTAAAATGTAAAAAATATTGTCTGTTAATTTTGAACATTAATAGATTTCTGCTAGAAATTTATGTCTATTATAGCAACATAACAAAATCAGAAGCAGACTTTTCATGCAGCAGCCTCCTCAGAGAATTGCTTATACAGCTGGACAGATGAATGCGACAAAGAAACGCATACCTATTTCTTCTCTCTCTTTCACACATGTATACAGAAACACTCATATGAAAGCACACATATGCATTTTGTTTAATAACCCCAAGTATCCCTGGTGCCTGATACCTATTTGTAGCTTGCTTTTCAATATTTCACATTTGCTTCATTAGAATAGATTAGGGGAAAAAAATCCATAAATAATAATAAAAATCAATAGATGCTGCAAAATTCCACAAAAGGTTATAAATAATCAGATTTTGTTTTCTGGCTGAAAACATCAACTATTTGATTCTCCCAAACAATTATATTCAGCAAGATACTGTCTTGTTCCCACCACTAATCTTTGGTAGCTATCCAGCAGTGAATAAAGATTTCAAGAACAAACACACACAGACACAGAACGTCACAGCATAACTTTATATGGTTGAGGTTGAAAAGAATCCTTCTGCTTAAAAGGCATCTCCTCTGTATTCCTTGTTTCCATATGGATTTCCCTGAAACTGTTTTTTGTCACTTGGATTTTAGGTGAACCAAAATTATTCTTTGGAGCCAGAGGTTCCCAAAATTGCACCAAAATTTCCATAAACCTAACAAGTCCTTTAAAAAATTGTAGTGTTATAGGAGCCTGAACTGTGTTCTAATGGTCCCATCACTAAACTTAATTACTCAATTTTCCACAGCTAATGCACAATGCCTATTACCTACAGGACACAAACTTGACAATGCCATTCATATAAGGTTTTTGTCTCTAGAACACTACATGTATATTCAACAAAGTGATAGGAAGGCTCATGTATAGAACAGCTGGAAAAAAAAAAGCTTTGAAAGCAGTCAGTTGCTAAACAGTTTGTTGACTTTAAGGGACATACTGTGATCACTGAACCAGAGGCACAATCGTGTACCATTAAACCTAAACCTTTCCTATTAGAGTTCCCATCTAACTTGTAGGCACGTTGCTACAATCCGTTTTCGTCAGTGGTGAATGTTATATGGGAGAAAATGAGCCTTGCCAATTTGCACATCCAGCTTAAAAGAATTAGTCATGAATAAGTCATTGTAGAGTATGATACTATTTCTCTACCTGGGTGATTAAACTGGAAGATAACATTAATCATTCAGCACTGATTAACTGAAAGGATGATGAAAGACATTTATTTTTTTTAAATCCTGAAACTAAGGTCAAGAGATTTCAGTGCACAGATTATCTGTGATATTTGAATATTTTGTTTCTTGGATTGCTTTGGTAGAAAGCGAAGTTTGGTAGCAAAAGGACTGCAAAAAGTTAGTGGTGGAAAAGCCTGGAGGCTCCGATGCTGAGATGATGGCTTATGTGAAAAAAGATAGACTATGAATGGGATGGTATAGTACTAAAGGGACTCTTTAGTTATACCAAACATCAAGGATTAGAGGTGAGAGGTACACCTCTAATTTGTTTTCATTTCAAAACTTTCTATACCATCAAAGATCCCAAACATTTGCCATAGATGTGAGCCAGCACCCAGGAAAACCTCAGCTCAAATATAAGCGATGGTTTTGATTTTCTTTTCCAAACTGGATAAATAAAATAACATTAGGGAAAATTTCTATTTCACCTCACCTGAGGGCTGGAGCATCTCTCCCTAAACTCTTGAGCAAACCAGAAAAAGAGAAGGGGATCTTTAGAGGATTTCAGCACTATTCTTGCCATATATTAGCTAAAACCAAGGATAGCGTCACAAGCATCCACACTTGTGAAGCAGGAAATGTCTTCTCCCCACCTGTTTTTTTGACCCAGGAATTGGAAATAGCCTGTGCTAGATCCTCTTACTCCAAATTGTGCCAGTACTGAGTAACAGATGGGGCCTTTTGATAGCCTTTTACTGAGCTGATATTGCAGGAATCCCTGTTTCTCTAGCAGAGATGATAATCTCTGGATCACTAATTAGTGAAGAAGTTTTAAAAAGGAAAAAAAAAAAAAGTTTAAATGTTGATGGTTTACCGTGTCTGTGTTTTCTTTTCTTGACCTTCCAATTCCACAGCAACGTCACCTCAAATATTCAAAGCATAATTATTACCCCCATCACTGCAACACAGCAAATAATGAAGTATAACTATGAACATCATTTCTGTTAGCCATGCCTTTGCTATAAATCTATGTGAAAACTCCAACTACCAACATAGGTATCAAACTCTAGAAGTAGCACTTCTGTATGTCTTTGCAAAAGGAGGGCTGCAACAATAAAGAAGAAAAGAATGAAACCGCTCAGCACTTAAGAAGTATGGCATGGCAGTTAAACCTTCAATCTAGCTCTTCAGACAATGACTAAGCACGTCTTGGATGCTACACACTCACTCTTTATCTTTGTAGGTAACATAACATTCAGAGAAAAAGACAAACTTAGTGGAAGAGAGACTGTTTCTCACTTTCTCCAGGAGGGCAATCAGTCCAATGAACAATTTATTCTTGGATTAGTCAGGAAGTCTGCTGCAAATTCTACTATTTGCATTATTATTGCTCTGCTGAAGTTGAATCAAGTCAACATGCTCACAGGTTAATCACCTCAATTGCACAGGTTAGACCTGGTGGGGGAAAAAAAGTCAGAATCTTTCTTTTGAGGTCATTTTTCAAGGTTATTTTTTTCAAAGTTATTTCTTTCAAGGTTACTCAAGGATCCAAAGAAGGAAACTGATACCGATTCATATATCTTGGGCTTTTTCCTTACTGTATACTACATTCTGTGCTGCTTCTTTTGGGGGAAGCAACACAACATCAGGATGATCTTCACAATATTTTGCTCATGTTAGAAAAAATACCAACTTATTATAATCCCATGGTTATCGCACTCCCACACCCATGTTTGAGTTGCTGGGATTTTTTTCACATTAAGCAAGAAAATATTCATATTAACATATCTGATGAGCCCATAATCATGGACACCAAGGGGAATCACTCAGAAAAGCAACAAGGAAGTTAGTGTTCCTTGGATTATTGTGTATTTACTGACAAATATATAGAAGTAGCTCCTTGGGAAAAATACACTGCAGGGATTTTATAGCTAGTGTCTATTCAACTCTTAAGGTGATCCTGTAGAGTAAACGCCAAACAGAAACCCAGCAACACAAGTTCTGAGGTGTGTTATACATCACCACTACTACATTCTTCAAGACACACTGTAAATAATCAAGATTCAGAACCTACACCAGCTATCATCACCATTTGCCATTTGCTGCCTTAACTACATATTTTCTTTCTAAATGTGATTTTTTTTCCCAAGTCGCTGCTCTCTTCCTGACTTTTATGATCGTGTTTAGTGGTGAATATGATATTCAGCTTTTTGCAAACAATTCTCAGGTTAAATCACATCTATGATGTAATACTTTCAGAATTACTTATCCAAAGGGGGGGGGGGGGGAAGGTCAAAGACATAAATCCAAAGCAGTATACATATTTTAAATCAAAAGTGCAGATACACATTTTCAATACCCTCTTTACCCTGAAGGTATTCATAGGCCTTCTACCCTCCGCTGAAACAAAAGGAAAGCATATGTATGGCAAATCTGTGGGTGAATACACAGTAAATGTGTTAAACCCTGGCTCTTGCTGTTTTGTAAGAACATCATTACATAGACAGATGTTGAAAATTAAAGATGCACTGTTTTCCTTCATTACTAGGTCTAATCTTTTTGTTAAATCCCTCTTGAGATATGGCCTTAGGGATACTGCTGTAAAGTAATTCCATGAGCCTTCCCTAGCCCGCATTTCAGATTTTCAGACCTCAATGTCTTTGCAGGACTTGGGATATATTGGGACAACTAATGCTAAATGTTAGGAGTTGGGTTTCTCAGTCAGTCCTGGAAGCTGATATGGCCAATCTACATCTCTGACTATAAGAGCTCAAAGAGAAAAGGAAAGCTTTCATCATATTTTTGATAACTTCTGCAGTGCAGCCCCACGTCTTTAGCTGATTGTGATACTGCTATCATCTGGAAAAAGTCTATGGAAATCTGTTTCTTGTGAGGTTTGAGCTGTCAAAAAGCCTCAAACTTTGAATTTGCTGAAATAAAGTCAGCATCATTAATATGCATGAATAAAAAACTATCAAAATGGTACTGTAGATTCAGGGTAGCCATTTCATAAAGTAAAACAAGGGAAGGAGTGTGCTAGTGTCAGTAATAAATATGAATATTTTAATATTGGTATCAGAAGCCCAAACTCAAAAACCCTCAATTAGCTTATACTATTTATAGTAAGGCTAAAAATAAAAGAACAGAAAAAGAAATTAAATTTTGAGAAAAAGAATCAAACCTGATTTGATCAAATAGTTGATTCCTCTTTTGCTTTAAACATATAAAATCTATGAAAGTATTATCATTTAAGTTTTTATTTCATTTGAGCATTCTGCAGCCAACTTTATAAAGGGCATGGGGACTTTATTTGTCCAGTGAGGAACTATCTCCACTCAGCAGAGAGGACTAAAAGTTCAGGGACACTCTTCCTGGCTCAGTTTGTCCAGCCTAGCTGGTGTCAGGGGAACAAAAATCTCCCCGAATTGCTTGAAGGCATATGGATATCCAAATTAGTTCCTCTATCTACTTTTTTATAACGTCACTATAGGGGACATTTCAAGGATGGGGGAGATTATGAGCAGAGGAAAAGCCAGATGACATGCTTCAGTGATACTTCAATGATGTATGTTCCCTAGTGAGCTGAAATGATTCAAATGAAAGTTTGTTTGAATTTGTTAAAAAATGACCTTAGAAACTGAAACAAATTACAGAACATTTCCCATTAGATTTCCTTCTTGGACTTCTTATTTTTAATTATCATGCATTTCAATAGTATTGAGGGTCTCCATTCATTGCTTATGACCCTACTATAAAAAGGAAAATATTTGTCCTTTTACTGTAGATAATGTGTCTGTAAATTCTGCTAGTTTATGCCCATGAACTTCAGTGACAATGGTGAAGTTCAGGAGAGTGTAACCCAAAATGATTAGAGGATTGCATTTTGTTGTGCCATAAGTTAACAGAAACTCGTATGTATGTGGGAAAAAAAGCAAATAAGAATTAATACTTTACTCTCTTGTTCCTAACACAGGTTGTTTTGTTCAAATTGCTATTTAAAATTATTTTTTCTTAATTACATACATGTTAATTGTGAAAATAGAAGGTATTGCATATTTATGTGCAAATAAGATATGTTTAGTGATCAGCTGGATTTGGCCTCAGGCAAGCACTTTAAAATGTATTGCAGTCTTAAAACACATTCAAGTTGTTGCTTTGGTGGATAAATCTAGATTTCTTTAAAAAAAGTCTAGTATAGATCTGTTTACCATGACAAACTTAATGCAGAATTCAAAATCTTCACATCAGCCACCAGGTATAAAACTAAACAGTGGCTACTTGTGACAGAGCTAAGAACAGATACTCCGAATATTAAAATACTGATAGGGCCTCACAACATAACAACTTTTTTCCCCCTACCTAATACAAAAGGTAATGCTCATGACTGTTTTAGTCTTTTCTAAGGACTTTTGAAATCAAGCACAAAAATTGTTTATGGAAAGGCAGCTAGTATGAATATTAAAAGGAGCTTATTTTATTTTCGGGGTAGGACATCCATATCGTTCTCAAACTGTGTACGTATTTTGGCAGTATAAGATGTAGACAGAAACCCAAAATAAACCTACAGCAGCAGTAATGCTATCAACAAAATCAAAAAGCATCCTGGTCACCTAGCCTTTTCTTAAGTTTGGAAAATCTTAATTCAGTCATTGTATCTTTGGAGATAAAAGCTGCAATATTTGCAATGTGGTCACACAGTACACATTCAAAAGGTATCAAGTGTCTTCAAAGAAACGTGGGGACCCAGCCTTATTCAATCTGATCAAAAGTACAGTAGAGAGGCTGGGGTCATGTACCAGTCAGAGACCTGGTGTAACAGTGTGTGTGAATGCTGGGAACTGGAGGTATCAGACACTATACCCAGGAACAATATCAGAGACAGAACAGACAGTAGAGAAGAAAGGAAAGAGTATGCACCAAGTCCAGGAGGTGAAACAAAACCTTGACCAGGCACTGTAGTCAAATCAAAAAGACAAGAAATTTATTTATTAAGGTAAACTTTGGGACAACAGGTAGTTGAAAGATTCACTGGGAAGAGGAGCCACAGAGAAAGTATTACAAGGAAACAAAAACAAGATAAGCACTATGGCTACTGCCAAAGGAAGTAAAAGAGTTTCTAGTAGATGACGAAGCGTCAAAAGTATATTTTCACGGGCACTCTGCTGGCTTGCAGTCAAGCTTTTCATGGGAAAGGCATTACCTGTGCTCTCTGAGATTCCTGACTGCTTATGGGGTGATTCAATTGTACACAGATTATGTTTTTGTACAAGAGCTTTAACGTTAAATAAAGTGCAAAGATGAACAAATGGAAAAATATTAGATTTTCCTCTTCCCAGACAATGTATATTTGTATATTTAGATAAGAGAGTGAACTGTTTAGGAATCTGCTTTGAATGAACAAAGATAACCAAGATACTTGACCAAGGAAAGTTCCTACAGAATCTTATTCTCAGTTTTGGGGAATTGAGAATGGTCCTGGATAGAGCCATCATCAAGGAATTTTCAGGAACAGAACTGAACACTGCCGATATGTATGATACGTAGATATACTGGAGGATATTTCTTTTTTTCAGCAGCCCCTTCACCTTCATATAAGCAGGGAGTGGTAAGTCTTCAAACACCCTGTTAAAGGTCCAGAGGGTGTGGAGTTTGAGTATGGTGGGGTTTATCCTCCAGAAAGTGGAAATAAAGATAACCTGCATAGTTCCCAGATGAGTTAATAAAGATGGAATCTAATTAAATCACAGTCCTTGCATTTTGTCTTTCCTTTCAAGTCTGGGACAAAACCCAGTTCTTGTACGTTTTGTATACTCCCCTGAAGAGAAAGAGTTCCATTACATTTTAATGGTTACTTTCTGCAAACTTTGCCTTTGAGTCTTTGTAAATCTATGTCATTCCTCTTTTACTGAGCCAGTCAAAAGACATGTACCTGGTGATGAAAGATGTACCCTTTAAGTGATTTCACAAGAATGCCATCCTTTATCACAATGTTGTGTTAGGGCACAATTGTGGGCAAGATGGAGCATAGTCATACTGATTCCAGCGTCCTTGCTACCCAGGGGTTGCTTTTGGAGTGCTAAAGAGATGAAAGAGGCAATCAAGAAAGAGATTCCATTTCACTCTAGTGAAGGAACATTCAGCTTGTTTTTGTGCAGTGTGTTTCTGATGACTGCTGACACATGAATAAGAGAGACCTTAAGGCAAGTCCACATCCTCTCATAAGATGTAACAAAGGCCACAAGGCTGGCTCACTTTTCTCTTACCATCTGACTTCATTCCACTGGCATTCTAAGTAAAGCACCTCATAAGAACAAAATTTGTTACAAGAAAAAAGTAGAACTAAGCCAGGAGGGAAAACTCTTCATAAAAGAGGAGGTACAGGAACTTGGCAGGGATATAGACAGCTGCATTTTTGTCTTGCTTGCTTAATAGTGTAAACAACTTTTGTTGGTTAGCTTTGTATGTGACCATTCAGGAAACCCTCTATATAGACAATGTATCTTGTCAACCATTTCCTGTGTCTGTAAAATGTAATTCGTCACCCTGCACTGCCTTGGCAGCAGCCTTGTAAAGAACACACTGAATTAATGAATATTTCATAAAGATGTGATTTATTAGCATTCCACTGCCTTTGCTTTGAAAAAGATCCATCCTTCAAAAGCTGAGTGCACAAAAGCTGTCTGCAGGTATGGAAAGTAGACTGAACCCCTGAAGACAAAACCAGGATTTCTTAATAACCTCTGGGCCATACAGACTTTAGAAGAGATATTTAGTCAATCTTGTATTAATATTTTAGATGGTAAAGAAATGCAGTACTAAGCTATTATACTGAATTTGGCTGTCAGAACCATGAGCTATCACACAAAAAAAATGTATTACCAACTTGGAATTTTTCAGTTTCATATATTTTGATGAACATATAACAAAATAGGTCACAGCATAGTACAAATACCTCTGGGTCTTCTGAGGTACCTACATTTCCATACTGCTATAGAGCACTCTTCCTTCCGAAAACACACCAGCAAATCTACCATATGCACAAATCATGAAGTTGTAGGTACCTGTGTTTTTATCTTAACCACTAATCCCCTTTGGTACTATCTAATACACCAACTGCTGTAAAAACAAGCGTTCTTTTCCTCTGATTGCAAATATGTATTGTGTTCAATTAATATGCTTAGTCCTGCATCTTACACAAAGATGTTCCTTTTCTGAGAATTTGCAGACTCTGACACATGCTGCAGTACAGGCACAAAATAAACTAGAAAATCAAATGTGGGTTTGGTATCTCAGGCAGCTGGTGTTTTCTATTGGTGGTATAAAAACACACTTTAACTGCATTTAATGCATTGCACTGTTTCAAAAGGTATTTGCATATTTTTTTCTCAACATACATCCCTTATTTTCAGTGCTAGTGCAATCCCAGTATTACTTGTCCTCTGTGCGTTTGATCCACAACACCTGTTACACTCACCTGGTTATTACAGCTGGATTACTAAGCCCTTATCTTCAACTATAGGAATTCATGCTTTCAATTCAGGAATCCTCTTACTCGGTGAAGATGGTAAATGCTGTAATGTCAGACCATTACAGAACAACACAGAAGTACTTCACAATAAGAATCATCCATTATGGTTGTGTTTAAATCTCCTAGACAAAAACTTTCTTGTGTCTCTTTCTCCAGTGACTGGAAGATACATAGCTCCAGCGCATAGCTTCGGGATGCGAGATCAAAGGAGAAAGAAAGATGCATGTGGGTGGCAAGTTATGAGGACAGGGTGATTTTCCCAGGTGATAGATAATACTTTTGTGGTGATTTTTTTTAAATCTGTCTTAATTAGTTAATCTAATAATTTTCAGCAGAAGTACCCACTGTGTGTCTTCAGACTTCAGGGAGACAAATATGTATTGAAGAGGAAAGAGACTTATGGTACAGGAGTAACATTACAAACAGGAAAAAGAAAACTAAAGAACTCCTGAGGCATTATCAAGCATAATATGATATGCATGAGACAAGGAGCCAGCAGGACTGAATGAACCTGACATCTGTATAGACAAAATTCCTGCAGAGTTTGTCCCAGAACCCAGCTATGAATCCAAGCCTGAAATGTTAAGGGAAAATATGGAGATACTCTTCCTAGAAGTTGGTTCTTGTGAAGAGGCATTCATCTAGGAAGAATATACCTGTAATTCATCAGAAATGTGTACCAGGTATTGTGCATAGCTCAGATGAAGCTTATTAAATGCTCAATCAAATATTGGTATGATGTGCATAGAGAAATAAACTATTGCATACTATCAGAAGCTGAAGTTGTCAGACATGTCAGAAAAGAAAGATATTTTCTTGAAGCTGCCTTCTCCCCTTCAAGGAGCCATCCCCTGGAGTCTTGATAGATATCATTGGTTTATTTCCCCACAAAAGGGCAAAATCTGTGGTTGTGGTCATGCGACATTATTTTCTCTGCAGATGCAGTCCTTTTAGATGCAGTCCTTTTCCTAATGCAGAGGTTGAAACAGTGGCAGGAGTTATATTTCACTGACTACCTAAGATGGACGAACATACTATCAGACAAGGGAAAAAACTATTTACTCTAGTTTTAAAGGATTTTTGGAAATAAATGGGATAAAGGAAATAGTTCAGCTGAGATATTCAAAGGGCACTAAAGTGTAAGTTACTAATACATTAAAACAAGTGCTTAAGTTACAGTTTTGCTGTACTTCCCTCTCTAAATAACCTGGCATACAACCTGACTTAATCACCTATCTAGATGGAAAAAAAAACAGAATTTGTTGAATGTTATTAGAGTTTTGGGAGAGGGTAGCACTGAACAAGAGGCTGAAGCGGTCATTGTATATACTAAGTGGGTCAATAATAACTTACATTACATGAGGAATTTGTAGAGCAGTATCTTGTCAAGGAACTTCAAAGTTATAATAAAAACTTATGTACTTTTCTTAGGGCTTGAAGTCCATCTTCTTAATTCGTGTTAAATATCAGCAGATGTAGAATTGTTGGGAAAAGCCTTCTGAAGTGGTAGAAAAGGTTAATAACATTACTAATAAAGTAAATAAAAACCCCTTTTGGAACAAGGTCACATCAGCTGTGTATGTCAGGAGGTTAAAATCCTATCACAGCTAGGAGGTGATTGTTGACTTCAGATGCAGCCAGGAGAAGGGAAATCAAACTGACCACAAGATAAAACAGTAGAATTTGAAGAATCAGTTCTAATTGACTTTGTGATTGTCAGCATCATCACCAGAGTAGTACAGAATCAAACATGAAGGTTTTGTAGCCATTTGTGAAGCAGATACATAAGAAATAGGAATAATGTCAGAGTAGGGGTTTATAACTAAATCTTTATAACTGATTCTCAGATACAATTCAGATGCAGAACTGTATCTGAGAGTACTGTGAGGAAACAGTAAGATAAGGTTGCATATAAATCAGAGTAGAGTCAATGTGTCATTGTGTCCGATCCATTTCAGTTTTTGGATGGCCCACCAGATTACATAGAGAAAAGAATGCCAGCACACAGGATTTATCTGGAAAGCCCTCTTTCCATAAAGGAAAAATGAAACCCATTCTCACCACTGATGTGAGAAAAGATTATGTTGAGGTTGACTGCTCCTTCTACTGTATCTTGAAGCAGGTCAAATAAATGTTGGCTGGATTACAGAGTCATGACAAACACGCACTGATGACATCATCACCTTCTGAAATTGAAAACAAACCAAAGAAAGCATGGAATTATTTGGTGAAACCTACCTACATAGTTCACACTATTCAAAGGGAATGTCAGTCTAATGTAGTTCAAAAATAACTTGGGAGATAAGAAATGTATCCCAACCTCTTAAATATGAAGGCCATTATAGATTGACCCAAATGCCTACACTCAGTCTTTCACAGGACTTTTAGGATATTACAGAAGTTTTGCAGAAAATTTCAATGACATTGTTGCTCCTATTACTGCACTGTGTAAAAAACAGAAGGCTAACAAGGTAATTCTGGCTGAAGCATTTCAGAGAAGCTTTAAGTTGGTAAAGGCATTCTTGTCTTAATCTTTCTTGTCTTAATCTTTCTTGTCCCATCTTTGCTATCTGAAACTTTGAGAAAACATTTAAGCACATCCCCAGTATTTGAGATGTACTTATGAAATTTACGAAATAGAGAAGAAAAAAAAAAGCCACCTTGTTACTTTTCCTAAGGAAAAAAAGTAGTGAGCAAAAGTTTTCCATTATAAAGAAAGTTCACTTTCAAGCAGCAGAATCATTATCTGATCGATTGTAAATGTAGGCATCTCTCATACTAGTCCTCTTTAATGTGCTTTGACAGAATGAAAGGAACATATTGCTACAATAGATCCTTCTGCTTCAGGAATTTAATATGAGATTTGTCCATATCAAAGGTAAAATGTGCATATCAAAGTAGTCGATTTTTTTTGGCACTTTTCAAAATACTAAATAGAATGTTTACATTTCGATTATGCAGATTTTTTTCTTTTCTTTTCTTTCTGCCTTAACCTTTGGCTTGTGTCAAGAGAGACTTCAGGATAGTTGGCAAACATCAAAGCACTCTAGTCCCTTCCTCTGTCATCTTTAAAATAAATGTATTAGACCACTTAACAATGTTCAATTTCTTGTACAGGTCTCAAGACTACAGAAAAGCCAGAGAGAATAGAAGAAGAAATCCTTTAGAAACCTGCAGAGGTTTCTATAAACACTGTTACCGTAGTACTTTGGTGTGATAGAAGCATTTCCTAGTGTCTCATACTAGCCACAGAATCCCTGATAAGCAGTAGAAGAGAGGGAAGACTATCTGAAATTCAGGGGTCTCTACCAGTTCATTATAAATACACACTATATTTGTATTTAAAAATCAATGCATTATTTTTACATTACTAAATAATAGTAAAAAGAATCAATTGCCTCAATTATTACCATAATGGTTAATGCCAGTCTAGACATTTACAAGGACTCAAGGTTAATGTCAGTTAATACTGGATGTCAGTATTCGCTTTGTCTGTTTCAAGTGAATGGAAACTCATTCCTCTGTGTTTTGAGCTTCTTAGGTCAACTGCAAAACCTAAGCACAGCAGGCTCACTGAAGAGTGACGCTTGAGCCTTAATGCCCAATTTTCTGTGTTCCAGTAATTTCAAACAATTCTTTTTTGTATGGTTTTTAGAGAATGTTATTCTGGACTCTGCCAACATGAGTATTGATTTTAGTAGTTGAATAAAAATATTCCTATGGACTACTAAAAATGTACCTTTGTACATTATTTCAATGATGACTTTTTGTATGTGTTGAGAACGTGGTATTAAGTAATGAATATAAATAGCCACGCTTGGTGAAGAATACAGAGTTGTTTAGCAAGCAGTCTGAAAAGTTTCATATGTTATCATCTTAAAAATGTATTGCAGAAAAAGGGAATAAGCACAAGGGTAATGTACATGTAGCTTGTGAGTGCATAAAACTTCTTATTGTTAAATGACAATTGCTGATCTTTGACGCGTCATCTGCTACACACTTCATAATGCGTATGTGATATCTAAATCATCTTTTAAAATGTATGCCATGGTAAATATGCATGTAGGAGAAGTTCAAAGGATTTTTAGCTATTCTAAATTACATAATAATGTATTTATTTATCCTCAATTATTCAGTAAATATTTATTAAGTTTAAATGTACAGATGTCCAATCTGCAAAACTTCCACAAGGCTCCAGGTAGTAAAATGGCTCTGAAAATGCTTATAAATATCTTTACTGTGTAAATTAAATGTATGCAAGCCGGATTTGAAAGCTGTCTTGAACTTTTTTTATTATTATTTATTTATTTATTTACAAATAAATAAAAGTAATGGCTGTGAAAGGGGTGATAAGTAATTCTTGACACCAGTGCTCTGTTGAGGTATACAGTAAGGAAAGCATAGAAAATGACAGGTAATATCACAGGCAAAATGTCCACAAAAGTTAAAACTAGTGAACCATCAAAAAGCCCTCAACCATGTCTTCCTTTATATTGCAGCTGTGACGGCTGCAATTCATTTTGGTTCATGTTGTACATCTGAAATCTGATTCTCTACAGCTGAGAACCACTATAAATGCCTTTTGTAGAAAATTCAGAGAAATATGCATTTTGGGGGGAAATCAGTCATCTAACTTTTTTACAAGATACTTCAGGATGACATAAATCTTTCCTATAAGTATTTTATTTCTCCATGGTCACTAAGAAGGTTACCTATGGTAATTAAGAAGAAGCAGAGTTCACAAAAACCTAGTCAAGAATCTTGCTCTTTTTACACATTTTTGTTGTTGTTTGAGTATCTTAGAAATCAGAGAATGAAAGAGTTTTACAGAACTGAGACCTCAAAATATATATTGCATTTAAGAGGTGAAATTCCCCAACTATCATAGCATTATGGGTCCAGATCATGGAGCAATGTTTGTCCCAAAAATTCTATTGTTATTTATTTCATGTTAGTGTACTAGGTTGCAAACACATTTCTAAAATTTTGCCATTACGTTAAAAAGTTTGGCTGACACAGAAAGAAAAGATAGAATAAACAGTAGCAAAATAGATACTCTGGAACACAATGAACACAGAAAAAGAAAATATGGATCATAAACAGAAAGGAATTTTCAGAGCTGTGTCCAATCGTTGAGAGCAAATGCTTCCACAGAAATGTAGAACAGCCCAGATGGCAGTTATCAAGCTATTATCAGATTATTATCAAGCTTCAGTAGAACTTTTTGACCTTCCAGAAGACGAATACAATCTTTCACAACACACAGCTAAGAGACATCATCCTTGTAGGAGAAGCAGTCCCTACCCAGTTAGAGTGGGTTAACAACAATAAAATAGTCAGGAAAACTGTTCTTGGAATCCATGGCTATAGGAAACCAGAGGAGTCAAAACACCAGTAATAGCGGCCAATTAATATTACCAGAATTGAGCACTTGGAGAGTCGCATGGTCCCAAATAGCCAGATTATCGGGGAACAATAAATGCAACCAAACGCAAAAGCTATTCACTGCACTCTGTGGAGTGCAAAATTCACTTCTCACTCCAATTTCATTGAATGCTAAAAGCAAGAAAGGAAAGCAAAGCATACATATAGTAACTTAAATCAAAAATTGGAAGGACAAAGTAAGTCAAGTTCTCAAAAAGGTACCCCTTGAGTAAAATGTATACCTATTCTTATTGTAGACATATTTTATGTAATCTCTGACACAAATGTTTTGTCCATCCAAAGCCACTCATTTCAATAGAATCATAGAACATATTAAAATTTGCTTTAGAATTCTAAGAATACATTTTCATTCTTTGCAACATCAGTGTAGATCTGCATTGATACCCTGTGAAACCATAGCATACCTTTGGAGTGAACTTATGTGTGGGATTTGCATCATACTTACAGAATTGTATCATACAAATATGATTTTTTCTGTTATGTACATCTTTCCACATAGACATTTCTCCATTTAATTTGGAATTCCTCAAGTTATATTCAAAAAAATCAGTGATTTTGAGTTCTGAGTACACCTAAACAGGTATCAGCTTTGATCAGATATCTTTTCTCTACCAATTTTAATTTGTGAAAATGACAATTTTTATGTTGTTTCCAAAGAAAGTATTTTTGCTCATTTGTTTTACTAAATCTTATTTACCTTGAGAAATATATTACGTCATTAGTGAATTGCTTTGCAAATATTCATGTACATTCATATAAAGAAAGTGACAGCTGTTCTTGATAATTTACCAATTTGCAGAATATTCCTTGACTCAACAAATCTCATAGCTGAATAAAACATTGCAAAATATTTTTTCGGACTTGACCTGTAGGTATGAAGGTTTTCTTTGTATGACTTGTTAACTATGATAGATCATAAGAGAGAGAAAATGTAAAAATAACATTTTTCTTTTTCTTTTCTTTCTTTTCCTCATGAGATGTAACTAAAAAAAGTAGCCCCTAGGGACCCAGGACCTAAGGTAAAACTTTTTCTTAAAAGTACCGCAAGCCAGTCAAAGATTCCTAGACGATGAGAAAGCAGTACATAGTGGCAAAGATATTAATTTTTAAAAGAGGTTTCGAAAATGCTGAGAATTGGGCTAAGCTGAGACAATAGGCAGGCAAGAAAAACACTCAACCTCTTGCCTTGCTACGATACAAATTCAGTATTAACCACAACAGAGACCTGCATTACACTATTTATCTTTTAGCTGATATAAATTTTTGGATAGAGTTTTACTGTATGAAGGTTAAAGGCTTGTCTGCCACTAACTTTAGTGAGACCTGTTCTCTCAACTTGCTACATCTGACAAATTCATTATATGAACTTGTAATATTCACAGACTAAAGGATGAAACTAAATGGACGCAAAATCTGAATGAATTGTAGGTATCATCTTGCAGAAAGTAATTATTCTCTCAGAATGGCAAATGTGAGTGATGGACATAGGATCAGTATTTGATTCTGCACTGTCTTCCTCTTTTAGGTAGTGTGCTTCTTTAAAATCATATATAGTGGCAGTCCTGGGCCAGTGAGTTTACCTAACAAATTTTACAAAAATTAATGCTGGAAAGAAACATTTCAGTGGAGAAAAATTCCTAGCAAAATCAGAACACAAAAGTCAAATATTTTTCTATTTAACCAAAATAACAAAAAGTGTTAATATTAAGAATAATAATTGCTAGTAATATTCTACAATTGCATATACAAAAATTTTATTTCAGGATCTGTTGTACTATGGAATGGTGAGTAATTATTCTGTTTCATAGTTGGGAAAGTTAGGAACAGAAACAATTTCCATATTGTTTCTACAGTATTGGCTGTGAATGACATGGGGAAGGGTGAAAAGTAAAACCGATGAGGAAGACGTAACTTTGTGATCTGGCTACTCTATGCCATCATAACAGTTCAGAACATTTATACACTAATGTTATTTAAAATTTAAATGTTGGAACTTATTTCATAAAGAACCTTGTAGACCTTCAGCTAACTGAAATATGGGAGGTAAATACGTGCAGAGGTAAATCTGAATTTTATCTCCCTTATTGTAGTTGGTAGAAAAAGAATGCAATAAAGCAAAATAAGGGCTTCTGTGTTTCAATAACAAAGCTTGTGTCCATCATGATGTTTCACTGTTTGATCACCTTTGTGCATGTGTATTGTTAGTACTGATACTGGTTTATTTTCTGTATGTGCCAAGTCACTATACCTTAAGGCCTTATCTCCTAGTTCGTTAATAACTCTGAAGTCTTATAAAATAAAATAATAAAAGAAATGTACAGAATCAAACCTTTATAATATATTTGCATTCATTTTTGCTGGACAGTGTTGTCATTCTAGAGAGCCTTTTTGCTTTAAGAGAAAGTAATAGTAGTGCATTGCTATGGAAACCTTTCTGTCTTCATATTTCTTCCTACTGGAAATATTTCATCACCAGTTGTGTTGCATTTTCAGTGGCTTGGAAATTCATAAACACGCCTTGTTTTTACCTTTACCTCTAATTTTAACTTTTTTAATATTGTTATACATTTCTCCTAAAACGATAATTTTCTTGCTCCATAAAATTTGTTATTTTTGCACCTAAATAAATTCAAAGCAGAAAAAAATAAATATAGCATCTTTTTAATTTCTCTAAGTTCTTTCCAAATGTTATGTAACTTAATTTCCATGTAAGAAGAAGAATGATTAAATGTAATTATTGTCCCACTGGCCAAAAAATACAATAAAGTAATATTTTCCATTTTACTTACATTTTCTAAGGACTGAAAACTCTTACCAGCAAGCCCCCTTTCGAGCTTTGTTCTTCCTCTAGGCTTGCAATGAATATAAATAACTGTCATAAATTGCACCAACAAACCGCTGAAGGAATTCAAACTGCAAAAGTGAGGATGCTTTACCGTGCTGCTGTGCCCATCACTTCCCATACAGCACAAGCTCTCATGTTTTGATCGCACATCTGTAATGTTCTCAGCTGCACTATAAAGCATCTTTGAGTACTGTAGATGATGAGGCAGGTACAAGATTCTGATTCTTCTTGAAGTAAATGTGTATTTAATTGAATTAAGGTTCAGAAGGAGCCAGTAGAAAAGGAGAAATTATGCAGGGAGTTGATGAGCCTAGTCATAATAGCAGTAGGCTTAAGATGGTCTCAAACTAAATACAAATTTATGAGGGATTATTTCCTATGATAATATACACTATGTTTAAAAAAGCACACATATGTATTTAGAGGAATATATATTAATTATGCAGACATAGATGTATACATAGTTACGCTTGAAATATTCTTCTAGTATGTAAAGATGTATCTATATAAATGCAAGTAAAATATTCCTCATCAGATAAATATCTACTACACATACAAAAGCTGTTCTATCAAAGTTAGTTGAAAATTAAAATTAAATTCTGTGCTATATTTATTACTGAAATGTATGACACCCATTTCAGAAACCTCTGTGTCATTCAAGATTCTACTAGCTTTCCAACCTCTAAAGTGTTATGCAGTGGCATGTGGAAATAACTGAATCAGTCCATAGAACAGAAACAGTATAGCTGGGCTGACGCTGGCCTCCACCTCACGTAAGTGTTCCTGCCAAAATATAAAATGGGAAAGTCTGAAACATTACCATTGCAAGAAGTTCTTTTGTACCCTTCTGGCACAAATTCACATCCTGTCAATGGGATGCTCACTGGTCCTAGTTTAGATAAAATACAATGAATCACCTCAGACATTCAGTTTAAACTAAACTTGCTTAAATTGATCTTGTTGGACCAGATCAAGGAACAGTCAGATGAACTGGTAGCAGCAGAGCTTTTGGGATGGCAACACAAAAAAGAACTAAACACAAACAGATCTTTGGTAGTAGCATTTTCAAAAGCTAGTAGTCTGCTAAGTGAATTCCTTTCCATAGCTGTTAGTCTTTTCTAATGAGGCAACTCTGGGTTTAGTACCTGAGCTAGCACAACATCAAGTACATACCTGAGCTGGTTTTGAGGAAGCTATCTCATGTCGTGCTTTTAGAGCTGTCCTGATCTGCCTATTTAGTGGCAGGATCCAATGCTCTGTTAAACAGTGACTCCTGAAGCCATCTGACTGTTCTCCCTCTTGCTAAATACTCCTTTCGCATTTACCTTTAAGTTACTTGTGTCCTGATAGACTCTTTCTGTGGGCACTCTATTGTTCTTCCATGTATACCTGGATTTCCTCTTTTTATCTTAATGTAGTAGCCCTGCCAATCAGTGTCAAAAATGATCTAAACATAACTTTGTGATCAAATCACAGTATCATAAAAAAACATTTTTCCTATGCTATTTGAGAAATCAGTTTGAACTCTCTTAAGCCTTGGCTTAACCTGTGACTCTAAGGAAGTATTTTGCTGTGGGGCAGAGTCAGCACCAAAGTGATTCTACAAATGTTGACACACAGAAGATTAAGCACCAAGATTTATGTAACTGTAGGTTTGAGTAGCAGCTGAAAAGCAGCCCTGGAGACTTTGGGAAAGTAAAGAGAGAGGTGCCTACATGTCTTTTGAGACCTGGATCAGAGAGTTTAACATGCCAAGCTGAGAAAGTACTTTAAAAAAATGGCATTAACAAACCTGAAACTTATAACTTGTAGAATTAGTTCATCTATGGACAAGTCCCAGTGAAAGAGTTGCCCAGATTAGAAAGCATAAGTGTCAGGGCAAGTAAGTTGTCTCTATTAGTAGAATAGAATTCTGCTATTATCAGGAGAAACTGTTCAGGAACTCAAATTTCAATGAAATTTATTATTTTTTTATTCATAAATAAGTCATCTTAAACACCTACAGTTTTTAAAGTTAGGTGAAATAATATATTTTTACACTCTGACTTTGCTTTCATAATAAATTTCTAGATACAAATTCATATTTGAAAGTAAAATCTGAAATGTTTCCTTTTGTGGGGATGTTGAAATATTTTAAGATTTGATATCTTAACTTCATTTTTCTCTAAAAAACTGAAGTCAGCAAGTTTCAAAAGAAAATTTTTATTTCTACAATAAGTTTGTAAAATAAAATGATAGATTCTGTTTATTCAGGATAGATTTTTAGAGCACTTCGGAAATTGTTTCAAAGCCGAAAACAGGTGGGATTACTGAGCATGTATTTTGTACCCATGGACACTTTTTCATAAAGTTTGATAATGATTTTATGTTGCTCAGAATGTTAAGATGAGAAGAAATTTTGCAAACATCAATCTAGCAGGTTTCTTTTAGAGCTCTGAAACCATTACCTTTATTGCTGCCTAAAGATATAATGCATCACTTGCAATGGAAGCCAGCAATGGCATTTCTCTTCTATCACTTCCAGGCTTGGCTTCAGTTTTTATACTAAAGTATGTACTACATGTCTTGGAACTAAAAAAGATTAATGCATAGTGGCAAAAATGTGCAGCACATGCTACAAAATAGCATACTTTTAGGGTAGAAATTCTATGTTTAGGTATAAGAGATGCAGCAGTTTGTGCTGTTGTTTTCATCACAGAGCTGTAGGTGGAATCCGGGACACGACATTCTTACATTGCTTTATTTACACTGCTTCATATATGGTAATGACCAGTAGAAATTAATGGGCTCTTTTAAATGATGTGAGATCACCCTCCACAGGAAATACTGTAGAATGCAGAATTCCTTGATATCCTGCAAGTTCCTGCAGTCCTCCATGGACTGCTATACTTTTCCAAATATTGTACAACATTCTTCACCTGTGATACATCCTGTTCAGCCACTCCATGTTTACCAATCTTGCCAAAGCCAGCAATCTTTTCAAAACAATGAAGTATACTTAACCTTTCTATTCCCAAATCTCTCAAAAGACATGCTTTTATAAACAGGTAGAGAACTGTGACATAGAATCTTTACATACCTCAACATTTTTGCATGGTCATTCGTCACAGCCTTCAATTCACCCTTCCCTCATATAAGACTTACAGACAATAAACTTGTTTAGAAAATCAATTGCTGCTGTGTTCCCTTTCGTTTTCTTTTTTAAATATATATCTACATGTTTTGCCTTTAAAATATTTCATTTAAAAAAACGCAATAATACATATTTTCTAACTTCATAGCAGGAGTGATCCACAACAGTATGTCTTTTCTCTCATGTAAGCTTAGACAGAAGGTAATTAAAAAACATACATTAACATTCCCAAATAAAAGTCCCAGGGATGAGGAATCTATGTCTGTGTTAACTTCAGAAAGAAATATCTTTAGTCTGGGTAGTACTGAAGCTGCTTATCCTCTCCCGATCCTAGGTGTTTGGCCTTTCCATAGAAAGATATCTATATATGACACAGCCAGATGATGCCTTTGGGTTTGGTAAGATATGAAGGATAGGTAAAAGCAGAAAATAAAGGCAAGAAGATCAAAGAAAATGCATCTGTCCTTGTATATAAATGGCTGTAATCAGGAATCTGTGAGTTATAGCAGAGAGAGAAGCCAAAATTCTCTACAGGTGTCTATCGTCTGCAGAGGAGAGGTTAATCCCCAGAAACCCAGTTTACAAGGCACAGGTATTGCCACTTTGGTTTAGTGATTTGGCAACATCTCCTTTCCTCCATTCTTTGCCCCTGCTCAGCCCATCACTGTGCATGGCTGTTCACCGTTCTCTAACCCAACCGTTTTTTTCCTTCACACCCATTGCTCCACCACTCTTCCTGAGCAACTTTTTAATGTTATTTCTCCTTTTTATTCTTGAGAATCCTTCTGAAGTTACTGTCCTCTTAGAAGGCTGTCCCATACACCTGGAAAATGATGTCAAACACTGGCCCTGTTTCCAGGGCATTTCTAGAGCTCTCCCTCTGGACAACTGCTTCTAGCAGTAGCCGTGTCTATGGCTCCCTCCACTGCAGCACCTTTCTGAGATGAGTAACACCGTGCTATTTCAAACTGTTCTGTTCCAGGCAGACTACAATGTTGAGAAGTAGCTATTTGTCAGCCCAGTCCCTGCTGTTAATAGGACCCATGGCCAGCTTTTAGCAAGGCATCTGTCACTGCTTGGTAAAGGCAGTGGTATCACTGCATGCCCCCGCCCGTCATGGTTTCTATGGCTTTTCCCTGTTCCATGCCCTGCAGGGACAGCAAGCAGGACACCCCGATTCATACAGAAACATACAGCACAAATATCTGAGCAGTGATTCTCAAACCTGGTTTGTTCAGGTACCAGCACCCTGCAGACACTGATGCCTGGTGGGGGATGCGGGAGGCAGCGGCGGGGGGCTTCACACCCTGCCCTGAGCCAGCGCGGAGGGGGGCTGGGGGCCGGGGGCTGGGGGCCAGCTCCACCTTCCCCTCGCACCTGGGGGCTGCACAAAGTGGCTGCTGCCCCCACAGCTCCCGTTGCTCCTCAGCGGGCAGAGGAGCAGCAGCTCTCCACGGCCTCCAAAGGAAAAACGGTGATACGGATATTTGGCAGGTGTGAGAGGGGCAGCTATCACTGCTTTTTGGCATGCCTCTTGGCACTAGCAGTGTACACATCATGCTTTAAGAGGCCTTCTAATACACATTTGAATGAATATGAATTATTACTGTAATATTTTATTATTTCCTTCGAACTATCAGACCACTGATGGTCTCATGATTCAATCCCATAATTTATGCCTAGGAAACCAGCATTAATGTTTGTCTGAATTTCATAGAGGTATGTATTTCGGAGGGGGAAAAGTATGCATGTCATCGATAATAAAATAAATGCGTTTTTTTAATCTTCAAACAGTGTTCATAAATTATACTAAATGAAATATCTTTTAGAACAATTTCTTGATTTTTATCTTCTGAATACTATAAATATTCTTAAAAGCTTTAGATTGCTATCCCACCTTAAAGAAAACCTTCAAAATTAAAACCATAATTAAACCCCTTAAAAAAAATCGGTATATTTTGTTAATATCAAATACCATTTTTATAGTTATTATAACGACTTATTTTTTAATATATATATACACGTAACATTTTGTTTCTGGTAAAGAGAAAAAAAGCACAGAAACTTTAAGAAAACATTGAAATTCAAAATTATATATGGGATGACTTATAAAGAACAAAGTGAAAGCCAGAGATAGCTGACAACTTGTAGATGAAATTTATTTAACCTGTCAATTCAGGTAAAGTTTGCATTGCTGAATTTTACTGAAGTACCTAACGGCAGTAGAACAGGGGAAGGCAATGAATAAATTGAAAGTTAGTTGACTAGATGATGCACTGAAATACTTACCTAAGATTCTCAGAAAAATTACCATCACCCTGGTCTTGACACTGCAAATAGAAGCATAAACACTATTTTCATTAATAGTAAGACAGCTTCAAAAGATTCCCCAGTTATGAGAAACACATAAATTAATGTTATCTCCCAAAACTAATCTGGTTATTTATATTTTGGAATTTTCTTTTTCTATCTTTATTTCCAACTGTGCTTTTTTGTCTCATATCTCTAAAATGATCCTTCCCTTTTCAAATATGGATGATACTCAAGAAACCATTGACTTGTTCATTTCCCTTGTACCTAAGCTTACATTCTCTTTGATAATTTCCAGTCAAACACGCTCCAATATGCATTACAATATTTCAGTGGAAATGCTGTTAGAAACTTGAAGAGAAGCAAACTTTCTGGAATAAAAGAAGACCGTCTATTTGTCCTGCTCTTTTTTAAAAGCAGTTTAAATCCTATCCAGGGAACAGCTGAAAAATAGCTTATTTTGCAAACCATGAGATGATATTTGCAGTTATCTTGGTTTCCAGTCTAAAATCACACTCCCTAATCAGTAAGTGAAATTCATCCAGTTTATATTGTTGTGATTTGGTGATGTAATTATAGCTGGAATGTGGAAGAGTCTTGGTTTTCAACCCAAGAATTAATTTCACCGTATCTGAACCTTTCAAAACAAACTATTCATACAGAGCTTTACAAAAAGTTTGCAAAAAACAACTAGCATATGTCTGTGGAGCTGACTTCCTTTCTAAGAGGTTAGATACGCACATCACAATAACAGGAAACTTGCTTCTATATGTCTAGCTGAAACTGCTCATAAAGATGCTTTTCAGTGTTTACGTCCTACTCCCTGAAGATAAGACTGCTTTCTAAAAGAAGATTTTCATCAGGGTCCCATGTGATTTTTTTCATCTCATCTCTACTGCTGCATCTTTAATATAGCAATGAACTGTCAAGCAGATCTGAAATCGTGTAAGTAAAGAAACAGAGAAGATAATCCACATAATTCCTTCTTCACTTTTATGATTTTTATATCTATAACATCTTTAACAGCACTAGTGTTACTGTCCAATGACTATTACAACTATAAAGTAAAAAGAGAAAATGATATTGCATTAAAAAATATGGAAAAATATTAAAACTGAGGGGGCCAATTTATCTACAATAAAACATCAAGGGCAAATATACTACAAATCATATGCATTACTCAACTTTGACAAGAAACTGAAAATCTCTATTAATGTATGTTCCTTTACAGAAATTCACTCCTACAAAATGTAGTGATGATTTGTAATAAAGTAGCAGTGATCTGAAATGAAAAGTGTACTAATGATGTTTCAAACTCTGGTTGCAACTTCAGCTAACAGCGAGAAAACACTTAAATGGGATTTTCTGTTTCTCTGAGAACAGTTTTTATCTTAGTAAAATATATGTATTTTTATTTCTGTTTCACTCTCAGAGAAAAGATATTCTGCTGGAGTATATTTCCATTATGTTTCCTTCCACTCATTCCCAAGGTAACAATTTTAAGTACCTGCCTTCATGTCAGATATGTGAGCTGCAGATTCTACATAACAACCTGAGGATGACAGGAAGGGTTTCGCACTCGCTTCCAGACAGAAATGAGGGAGTCGCTAGGATGGGGATGTCAGGAAGATTGTTCGCTTAGCTCCAAATAAAACAAATGCTTCAGATTGCTACTTCTCAGGTTTTTCAAGTTGCATCAGCCTCTATCCATGTAGAGCTGACATTCATGCAGCAGTTTGAAAAGCTGTAAAGTGTGCCCTGATGCAGAGCATGACCTCGGTTTATTTACAAGCTCGGGGAGAGCAACCTTATTAAAGTGTGGGCCTGTGACTGGAACATTCTCCTGTATGTTGCAGTTAGTCGAAACTGACAGAGCTTTGGATATGAGTGTGTGCAAATAAAAGATAAAAAAAGACAAATAATTATATCATCACCATAATTAGGCAACAGAATCAATCATTTGGGATGCAAATTTCCAACCTGAGTGCTCTGGGAACAACTTGGCCTCCATAAGGAGTTACTATCTCAGTTGTAACTGAATGTATTTACCACCTTAGGGTTCAATTACAGCTATCATCTTGAAACTGGAGTGATCCCTGAAGAAACTTAGAATGATAGATACTGCAGAACATTAGACAGTAAAGGGACTTTGCTGGTCATTGAGACCATTCCCTTGCTAGTGCTAGAGCAGATAACCACATCACATAATCCATTGATCAAGCTCCATTTCAAAAGAAGTTACTTTTATGGGGTTTGTTGTTTCCTCTTCCCTCTCCTGCTGTGACTCATCCTTTGCCTTCGCTATACTGCAAAACCCAAAGTCTCCAAAAAGAAATCAGTTGTGTTTTGATCTTACACATTTCAAACACAGAATTTGCAACATATTATATATTTTTGGTATAATCTTAGTTTTCTTAAGTAATTAAAAAAGAGAGAGAGAGAAGGAAAGGAAGTGAGGGAAATAAAAGTGAGGAAAAATAATTCTGTTTAGTTTTGTTTTGTGTTTTATTGTTAGTCTTCCAGCACAGGTTTCATGTCTCTTTCCATCTCTTTCTCAGAGCTTTGTTTTTCTTTACTCATTTTCCCTAAGACTCCTATTTTTTGAGAACACGTTTATCTTTTGGTCACTACTAATTAGCCCTGAAGTTGATTAAAATTAAAAATCAAGTAATCAAGTGCTATCTTATACAGACCATCAGATAGCATCTGATTCACCTCATCACATACAACATAGAAGTAACAAATTGCTGCATCCCTCGTTTTATCCACTGTGTAAAATTATTGCTAATAGCTGGTTGGCTAATAAATTTAGGTTAGGTGCTGAAGCTCAGGTTTTCTCAAGCTTTTACCTGCATGTCCAACAGTCACTGCTATTGTGAACATATTTCATCTGGACTGGTTGTCTCTTTGTTTTCAGGCAGATATTTTTCAGGTACAGAAAAATACTGTACTATAGCCCGTTGCAAATGTGGATTTCCCTTTTTGTGTGAAATACTGAGATTTTCAAATGTAATTCTTTCTTACATTAAGGTAAAATGTCCAACTCCCCCTCAAAAGTATATCATGAGTGTAGAGATCCTGTTATAAATATGCATATACATAACTATACGTAAGGATAAATATGTATAGGTATCACAGGTATGAAAAATATTTGACATTTCTAGCTTTTATAAGTTCTTTTAACTGTATCATCATTATAATGTATAAACCAGGGTTCAGTTTTTTTAATATCAGAAATAATATCATTTCCTAGAAAAACCTAGTTTTACTGAAACCTATTTTTTCCTCTAACAAATTTTTAGTCAGTTTTAAGTTTGAACTGGGAAATTCTCAAGTGGCTGGTGAATGTCTAAGTAGTAAATTGTCTCCACGTGCTATGCTACTGCTGTTGTAGTTGACAGATGCACATATATTTAAATCTAGTATCAATCAGTTTCAGATCTCAGTAGTTACACCTTCAATATACACTCAGCATCAATTTTCACAATAATGTGGCAAAAATATTCAAATTTCCTCAAGCAATTCAGATGACAAATTTCAAAATACAGCCACAGTCATATTATGTACAAGTTATTTTGTAAATTTATCCCAAGAATATTTAATATGCAAGGCATATTGCAATATAAAAACATGCAACTTTTTGGTAAGTATTTAAGAACCCAAATATTTATACAATCTAATTAATAAACAGTCTATGGGGATTTCTTTTCCAAGAATAGCAAACTATTAAAAACCAAATAATTTTCATGGCTGGCTGAATTATATGACTGTCTCATTTATATGAGATTAAACCTGGCAGAATAATTCATCAAAAATATCAGTCATTTTCACGGATTAATTCAGGTAACTTTAGCAGGTTCATTCCATTGATTTCGAGATGGTTAATTTCAAGCGTGCAAGTTAAATTTTTGTGGCACATATGGAGAATTGCAAAGTTCAGATGATTTTATGAACATTTGTTTTTCAAATGCCAAACTCATGTTTGTTGTTATGGTTTTCTTCCTCTGCTATTGTTTTCTAAATGTCTAAATATAGCATGTAAAAACAGGCTATATTATACTAATTACTCAAGAGTGCTAACTGTGAAAAGAAAACCTTGTTTTACACTGTAACCTATTCTACTTGTAAAACATAATGTCTTCTGTAGTCAGCATTTATCACATAGTTCTAGCCATTATTTTTATGTGTACATTTTCTAGAGTTCTAACAAAACTAAAGAAACAAAAGCAATTTCTTATATCTTTACTTCAATGGATGACAAATGGTATCATATACATGTACCACCCAGATGAATGAGTTATTTTGAATCTGGCTAGACACACATTTCTGTTGATACTTCATGGATGCTCTATGTGGAGACTTAAGCACCTTTCCCACTGTGCTGGATATCACCTCCAAAAAAGAAAAAGGCAAATAGCACAACCATGGACCTCAATATCTTCTAATTATGCAAGACTTCTTGTCCGGAATTACACTTCTTTCAAATAACCTATCAGTACTGCAAAACATAAATAAAAACATAAGCATGTTTCAGCCATATGTTGTAGCGTAACAGTTTATGCAACAGTTCAAGAAAAGGGAAATATAGATAAAAAGGTATACAAATTAAATTAATGGTACCAGCTATCACAGAAATAAATTGTCAGGAAAGCAGAAGGATTCTCATTCTTTTGATACGTCACAGTCAAGATATGAGGCCAAATGTGGGCTGCTGGGTTCAGTAGAGACATTAATTTGATAGACCATAATGATGCAGTCATGCTTGTTCTTAATACTAATGAATCTAAGTCACTCAGTTTATTCCTCCACTCAGGTAAGAAGGTCATCTGAGTGATTAAGCTCCCCTATGTATTGATTTGGTTTTTCCAAGTATATCGTAGGATAAAACATGAGTATGATCTTGCTTCATGCTACACCTTTTGCTCTGAGGCACTATGACTTGCTATGAACTTCATCCTAGTGGAGAAAAAAACATAAATTAATTGTAATTGAAAGAAGAACCTCAGAGAGGTATATTCCTTTTTGTGGATACTTTAATAAATCAGCAAAGTAAGTTTGAAATGGATTGGATTGTCAATGCCAATTGACCCCAGAACCAAGTGGAGTCACACACACAAAAAAAAAAAAAAAAAAAAAAAAAAAAAAAAAGCTGTAAATCAAGTTGAACTGGCTCAAAATGACTGAGGTGTAGATTTGTTTTGTATCGATGCCTGGATTTGTTTGCTGTGCACTGCAGAACGCTGCTGTGCTCTTTAAGGTTTTCCTCATGGCTAAGCTGACTGCAATTGTGCATTAGTGCACCATCTAGAGGTCACCACTACCAATGTATAAAAATGACCTTCCAGCAGTTTGCTCTCTAGATGTGTGCAGGATTTTAGCAATGACAGCAAACAAAATAGTCCAGGATATCTGTACAGAAATCTACTTTGCATTGTCTATTGGGTATAGCTGTACAGCGTGTACCTACAATCAATGGCGCAAATTTCCTTGCTTCTAAAATGGTAGTGTGAGTATATGGTCTTGTAACCATAATGGAAAGTCAAATCTTCCTGCTGCCTTCTTCGTATAGCACTATTCAGTAATGTAGGTGCATGCTGTGTGGATACATTTGAAGTTTGAACTATGCTTTGAAGGACAATGTGGTTTTTAGAATACAGTGAGGAACAATACAGGCATTTTGTTTTCACCCTTAGACCTACTCGGGACCTTTTTTTGGTGTAGATAATGCCTGCTAAAAGAATCAAACTGTGCATGATATCATTTGACATATCACCATATGTAAGTAAATTTGAAACAAAATTTTTGTATTTTGATGTAATTACTGCTAGCAAAATTTTAGCAAAATAGAGGACAAAGGCATTCTTCACAGAAAGCTACCCATTCATAAATATTTAATAAACCCTATGTTTTCACAGTCTGGCAGACAATTCACTGGTTGCTGCACTAGTTTGCCCATGCCCTGACCCAAGGCAGTACTGGGAAGCCTAATTCTAGCAAGGAGTTGCTGTATTTAGGAATCTGGCTTTAAGCACACAAGCTGGATTATCCAGGCTCAGTCTAGGGCTGTCGGGGCTTCAAGCCATATTGCCATATTCTTGTCTGACCAATAATCATATCCCTTTCCCTCTTATCCTTTCTTTAGCAAACAGATGGTCTTGGTGCCTGACTGTGTCCTAAAATAGTTTCTAACTTTGCAACCAATTCTACAGCCTCTTCACACTCAAATGCATTTCATTTTAGCCCTTTGCTGTCTATTTCAGCACATATTCAATGTAACCCTAATGGTGAGCTCACAACTCACTCCTTTTTGCATTTCTATTCATCTTGTTTTGCTTGGGTACATATAGTCTGAAAACTCCTAAATGAATACAGCCCTGTAAATTGAGAGGGGGAAAAAAAATGTCAGCTAGATATTATGTTCCTGAGTGGAATAAAAAGGAAACCTATAATAAACTTGCTATAGAAGCAGAGAGTCTGATGTTCAGTCATGAGCCCCTGAACTATATTGCCCCATATAAAAACATGAGATAGCGACAAAAGAGAAGCACTTTAGCCATCTTGATATTCAATGAATGTGCTAAGTGCTTTTGTGGAATTGCAGTGTTCTTCAATGTGTTACCTTTCTTACACTGAGACCAGCATAAAAATGAAATGTCATACTCCAATACACTTCCAGTCAGTCATACAGTTTATTTTCTTGTCCCCTGATAGAGTTCACAAATTTAATAACTGTCCTTTATCCTTGTCTCAATTCTCCTTCAGCTTTCTATTCAGCTTTCCATTCAGCTTTCCTTCTCTCCTGACTTGCAGGATATGCTTCATCTTCCTATAGCAATCATAATAGAAAGAAAGAAAAAGGGTGATATCAACTGCCATTTAGAAGTATATGAGGGGTGATCAGACCACTTCAATGGTCAGAGAAAAAAAAGTTCATTGCTGTTCTGCCACATATGGTTTAACCTATTTAGACATTTGCTGCCTAAATTAATTGGATACGTTAAACTGAAAAGTTTATTAAGATGCTTATTAATGGCGCTTCAGATTTTGTGTGGAAAAAAACATAATTTATACTTAATCAAAAATAATGGGGTTATTTGGAACAAACTCCTGATAACACCAAAATTATTCTTCATCTGATTAAAAAGTGTAATGATGAATTTTTGCCTTTTTGGTTTCTGTGACTATGATTAAGAATGACTCTGCAGGTCTCCACATGATCTCTAAATGACGACTACAATATCATTAATGCTGGAATCTACTTCTTCCAGAATGTTCACAAATTAAAATGAACTTAATTCACATATTCTCTGAATTGAAAGTACTAAAAAAAATAATTCCTAGAACAGCTGCTACTATGTCCAATATGTGCCTCTGTGGAGATACATGCAACCACAAGGAGCAAAGCCCTGATCCTTTGAAGTGTTGAGCAAAGTTCATACATGAAACTGTAGCTAACTCCCTTTACAGCTGTGAAGTCTCAGCTCAGATTATCACTAGGCAACATATTTTTTTACATGTAATATTAATATGGGCTCAATCCAAAGCTATTGTAAACTAATGTAGATCTTTCTACTGATTTTTATGGGCCTTAAAACCAGAGAAATCTTGTATCTCTATGGATTTTATAAAAAGGATACGTGATGGAAGCACAGAAGCGTAGGAGATGCTGAAGTAATATTTGACTAAACAAAAAAAAAAAAACAAACATGATGAAAAGAAAGAGAAAAAAAGGTAGATGTGGGCAGGTGGAACCCTGAGGAGATGAGTGGAAGGGAATATGGGAATGAATCAAAGGACACAGTGCTGCCTTAAACTCAAGGAAAACTTGATAACAAAACAGAACTATCACCTCCAATGATGTAAGGGAAGCTGAGGCTGTTGAAAACTTTAAGGAAAAACAGTGCTGAACTTATGGTGTGGGAGATAAACCAGACAATACATATTAACCTGGAGAGAGAAGGAATGTGCAGTACAGGGAACACCTGTATTTCAGGCTTGAGTTGAATATATTGGGCTGATCTGTGGTCAGTGACCACTACAGGAAGAAAAGATGGGGTCTGGGAATTTTGAAGGTAATCTGATCATTTAAATGGTAGCTAACTTTTCTGTCAAGTCAGGCACTGTTTTAAATTTCTGGTCCAGAAAAAGATACTGTAGCGATCTGGCAGCAGTTGCTAAGATTTTGAAATTCCAGGACCACATTTTCTTTTGATAGACACCTTTATTTCTTTTCAAATTAGAACAACTTGGATTACTGTAACAGTATAATAAAATCAATCTTTGAGAAAATTATTTGTATTGTGGAATAGTTAGTGTACTCAATGTGGTACATTCTGTACATAAAAATTGACCAAAATTTTAGAAGAATTTTTTTTTCCCACAAAAGCCAATTAACTTTCCCTTATTCTTGAAGGTTTTTTCCATCCAGGTAAGCATTAATTCAAAGATGACTGACTGTCATTAGAATTACTTTTGTATCATTTCTTGTTCCTAGCATGTGTTCACAGAAAGCAGGTTCATACTGTTGTTCTAGGTAGCTATTGAAAGCCCAAGACTGGATACACTGGGTGCAACTTCACTGCTTTAACAGATTGGATTTTTTGTTCATTTTTCTTCTCATTAGAGAGCTAACACAAAAAGAGGGGCATCACAATATTCTAAAATTACTCAGAATGAACACATTTTCGTGATAGATTTCATAAATGATATGGAACAATTATTTTGAGGAAAGGAAAATAGAAACCTACAGTAGTCTGCTGCAGGAGGAAGGCAGATTTCTATTTAAGGTGTTCCATATACTTTTCAGAAGACTTCTCTTTGATTCATAGCTCTGTTAGAAGTTTCCTGTGTGACCTTAGGCAACTTGTTTAATTTCCCTGTGTTGCTTTCTTCTCCATGTAAAATGTTTTCTTTGCCTGAGCATCATTTTTCATCACCATGGAACGGGCGGAATTCATCCTAACTGTGCAAACTCCCAGCCCCATGAAAGTGTCAACACATCTGGCTAAAATAATAGCATTTAACTGAGGGGGGAAATAAATTAGAAGACACACTACTTCTGGCATTTCCACTGCTAGCAAACATGCTATCACTTTCCTTAATAATTACTTCAGGATGTACACTGTTGACATTTACTGCAAGAAACAAAACAGCAATAAAAAGCAAGTATCATGAAAAGTACAAATCTAAAATAAATAGGATACCTTGGATAACAATATTTACTGAAAATATTGATTCATTTCTTGAAATGTTTGTGTAAAAGGTATATACAATTATTAGGTTAGCAATCTGTTGTTCTTATTAATCAAAGAAAAAGTAACTTATGAAAATTACTAGATTAATTTATTTTCTTCTAGTTTATAATATGTTGTACAACCTGCAAGACATCAATCAAAATGTTCCACCAGAGACCCTAGTGATTTCTTGATCAGGACTGTATGGCACAATAGTGAAAAGAGAAATGTCTGTACAATGTACTGAATAGATAAGGTAGCTGTAGTCAATGTCACAAATACGTTTTCCTACATGAGTAGAAGTTGTCTGAATTAGAAGAACATTTACCTCTTAATGCTTTGTACCCAGATGTACATACATTTTCATTTTTGCGTATGTTACATCTTCTTCTTCTATCACTGTCACCGGGAAACAGCAAACACATTGTTACATGCTCAGGAGGGAGCCTTCTTGTTTGTGGTTTGTGTGCCCATAACCTCAGTGGACCCTGGAATCCACAAAGAGTCTCCTTGTGCTGCCACATGCTCAATACAGATGGCATCTTCAGAGAATACATTGGCAGACACACACAAGCCCATATTTAGCATGTGCAAACAACATTTTTTCAGGAGTTTGTAAGTCAGCCAAAGGCAGGTGTCTTTCACACAGATAACAAAACAGCTCTCTGACCTCATGTTGATCCTCTTTTCTGTTTCTCCAGCTCCCCAGTTCCAAGTCTTTGCTTGAAGTATGAAAACACTAGGTTTCTTCATCCAAATGATACGATTTGTTTCATAAATATGAACAATTTTTTTTCCATTTCCAACGAACAGTTGATCTGTTTTAGCTGAAATTTAAAAGTTATGTCCAATGTTCAGCCAAAAATGTCACTTTCAATTCAACCAACAGCATAAGAATAGAGAGGACAACCATGCTGTAAATTTACCTTACAAATGTAAATTGAAATGTAAATTTTTAAGAACTTTTGAACAGCTTCAATAGGGATTGTCCCTAATACATCCAAGTTCTTTCACAATAAGTTTCCAAAAGTTTCAAAAGAGGCAAGTGAATGCTGTCCCTGGTTTATGCAGATAGAGGATCTGGCTCAATCCACTTTAAAGTAGTGCATAGTAAAATTTCAAAGTAATATGTGATGTTTCGATAAAATAAATGCCTGAAGGGTCCTATTAATCTTGCTTTGACTTATGAACTTCCTTTTCAAATCCAACATTCATATCTGTACGTGATTTATAAGGTATATTAAATATATACTTTAGTCAAAGAAACATTTCACAGGCAACTGAGTAAACTTAAATTCATATACCCTTAATTATACTCGTGCCAATAACTGTTTTGAACAAACATCTTCATGAAGGCTTCTTGTTTAGATAGCAGTCACCAGTGAAGAGTAAACAAACATTCTAACAAACACTAAGCAGTGTTAACTCCAAATTGATTTTTCAGTTACTCAGCTGTTGCATCCATGGATTTTGATTATCTCAGTTTAGAAAGCTTTAAGAAAGCTTTAATCTATAATGAATACCTTTTCTTCTAAGAAAAATAAAAGTCAGTATCTCCTTGAGTCCTTGCTAGAATTGTCAATTTGAAAGATTTAGTAGAGATGAGGAGTGAGGAGACTAAGGGTCAGCACTCAAATGCAATATTGTGATGAAATGCATTTTTCTTCTGTTCCTCTCAGCTTCTGAAAATGTTAGAATATATGCTTGGGAAAAAATATCTTTTTATTTTATTGATCTACATGCTGAAAAAAAAAAATGAGAATTTAACATATTTACTTCAACTGTATTTCTTATTCACACAAGAGATTCTTGTGATAATATCTTCTCATAATTTATATGCCAAACACACCTGAAGATTATTTTCACATATGGAAGTACAAAGCTAGAAGATGTATATTTTTAATCAGATAAAGTAAAGCTAATCATATTTGTGTACATATTTCAGTGAAATAGATTTGGATGAAAACAGGGGCCCAGCAACATCAAACTGTAAAACTTTCACCAACATGGTCAGTGATTTCAACTTTTAACGCAACAGCTATTAGAAAGATTATTTCAGCTGGAAGAATGAATGAAAAAGCAAATATGTCCTCTTGCATCTACAGTACAGATAAAGAAATCTATTTTCAAACATTTTCACTGATTTTCTTTGTAAACTTGGACAAGTTAGCTAATGAAATTTTTCCTTTCAGAGGTATCAAAATAGGAAGTTGAAATGCGCAGTAAAATGTCCTTTCACTGGAAATATACTGAAAGTAATCTTTATTTGGAAAATAGTTGGGTTTGAGTAACGGACATTAGTATCATATCAATGGAATGATATTAATCAAATCATCCCCCAAAGCATGCTACAATTTAGGTCATGTTTCAAATATATATACTTAAAGCTATGTATCTATGTCATTATATATACTTTATTGCTCTCAGGATACGTGTATGTAGTATAGTGTAGAACTATGAAGAGACTCCTGAGCTAGCTTCCTAAAAACAATGATAGAATGAGCATTACTGTGGCTGTCCCACCAGGTGAACACACATACCCTGCTTTCTAACAGACTTTATTTAGCAGGCTGTGATATCATGTAGTCTTGCAGTCTGCTCTGTTGGGCAGCTAGACCACTAGTAGTGATCAGAGCAGAGGCAGCCCCCAGCAAGCAGGGACCTGTTCCTCGCTTCCCTATCTTGTCTTATGAGCCAAGGCATGTCCTGGGACCCAAATCTGACAGCTAGCTCTCTGGTTTGTCTATGAGACCATCACTTCCTGGATGAGTGCAACACCCAAATTATGCATTTTTTATCTAAAGTGAAATACATTTCTGAACATTTTAACATTTCTACAGAGCTGAGAAAATTGAAAAGTACAGCTGAAATAGTCATTATTGTATCTCAGAATGATCACAGTAGCTGAAGATGGAAAAGTCATCACATCAGCTGTTTCACCTTCCTGCATTATAGTATCTTCTTAGAGAAAATATACCAGCCCAAACTGAAGAGCAGATACGTTCCATCTTCTAGGTGCCATTCAAAGACCTTAAAGAAATAAAGTGAAAAAAAGCTACTAAAAGGGAAGCTCTCTAGTTCATGGTTCAGACAGGAGTGAATGTGAGGTGTACAGCATAGTCACAGGTTTGAACTTGCAGAGCTTTCTCCTTAGTTGAAAGGCAAGAGCACTCTCCTTAAGTAGTCAGCCTAACTGTTACATTTCCCCATAATCACATAATAAATTTCTCTCAGCCCTACAAGCCTTTTAGAAAAAGTGTGTGATGGCATCTAGTCACAAAGTACTCGATAGTCTTTTTGAAAGAATTACATTCCTGCAGCAAAAAAAAATCTCCAAATACAGGTTAAGATAGAAGATACTAAGTTCCTTTACAGATGCCATTGCAGAAGAGTATAGCCAGACTTAAATAGCATAACGTGCAGAGAGCAGAAGTAAAATATAAACCCACTTCATATAAATTACATAAAAATGTACCAGATTATATGGAGGATGGTGCAGAGATATGCTGATGTAGTGCATTATATCATCAATGTAAAACAACTAGCTAATACTATGAAACTGAAAGAATAATGTTTCACTGAAAATGCTCTGGTAAGCATTTCACCACACTAAAAAGTGTGGCAGTTTAGATACAGGCAGTCATGGTGGTACATATTCAAATACACAGCAGATTTCATGATGGATGAAAATCCCCCTACTACATATACCACAGAAAACTAAGCTTTTCATCCCATCTGACATGCAAAGCCTGAGAACCTGGCTTTGTGTGGGAATGACTCCATACACATTTGATAGGATAGAACCAATCAATTTACTTCAAATATACTGATGCCAGGTAATTAACTAGATCCGATAATGCACTGACAGAGGCAGATGTTGATGATTATACTTTAACGTCCAGTTTTATGCTGCTACACCCCACACCAGGACAGAGAAAATGATGGCAAACAGTTAGGTTGAAACAGCCACACTCTCCAAATAAACAAAAGAATATAAGATATAAAGATGTTTGCTGTATGTTACATGGGAAAAAGAGCAGCTGTAGTAGCTCTGAACCTCCTGTAGTAGAGGATGTCAGTGACAGAGCTCTTTCATGGAAGTTCAAGTTTTGTTCTTAGAAGCTATGGAACTTAGGAAGACTACTCTGACACAAACCAGTGATTAAAATAATAGCTGGTTGTGGGTTTATTTCCTGCAACATTTCATTTTATTTTTATATTTCTAGGATTTAGCTTTAAACCTCTTCAGCTCTCTCTTATTGGAGGATAAGATAAGGAAAAAAGCAACAGTAAAGAAATAAGCTGAAATTAAGCACACAGTGTTATGAATGGTTACACAAAGCCACCATGGTAACCTGTTGACAGATTGCTGGCTGTCATGCAAGTTACCTCCCAGTAGGTCATTCCAGAGCTTTACATGCTGGGCCAAAGAATACTGACTGATTATTCAAATGTCTGGCATTTCTGCGCAACAAAACTGTACCACTGGTCATTCTCAGTACATATTATGTATCCTTAATATCTGGTTTAGATAAACAGGTTTTTCTTATCATCAAAATCTCCAAACCTACAGCTTTGAAGTAGCCCACCAGAGGATGCTTTTCCTCAGCTTAGTGGCAATATCTACAACTGAAAATAGTGTTTTTCTTCTCAGTAGTATATTCACTTGGAAACTGTCTGACAGTCCTCACTGAAAAATTAATAGGAATATATATTGAAATTTACAGGATGGTTAAAATAAAGTGTACAGTAGTACTTATAATAATTACGCCCTGCATTCCAAAGTAGCTTTAGTTATTCGCAGTTTAACAGACTTTAAAGACAGAAAACACTATTAAATCTGTCTCACTACACTACATTTTATTCCATTATGTCTACATTGAACTCAATGACAAAAGTTTGACTAAATCATCACCACTGTTTGAATAAACTGTATCTTCTAGGAAGACAATCAGGTTTAACCAGAAACTGAGCAAGAGAGGAAGAAGCCGACACCTCTCTTGGTAGTTTGCTTCAGTGGCTAGTAATTCTCCCTTTTTAAAAAAAATACAGATCTGCCTAATATGCTTCTAATTTCTCTGGTTTCAGTTTCCAGTAACTGGTTCTTGTTCTCATTTCTCGGCAAGTTTTGATAGCTGTTTACTAGACAGTCACTCATATGACTCTGGTTATACACTGTAATTAAGTCACTTTGCAATCTTCTTGATAAAAATAAGCAGACTGATTCTTTAAGTCACAGCCTTAAGATATGCCTCCACTTTTTGTTTGAGAAGCTTTTGCACTCAGTTTTTTTTTTAAATATGCTTCAAGCCCTGTGTACATCAAAACCTTTTGGACTATTCCAGTGCATCATAGGCCAAGGTAAAAATATTGGTCTGATCCCACTCACTCACTGCTCCCACATTTTTCAATTTCCTTGGCATATCAAAATTCATGTCAAAATTTCAGAACAACATTGAAATTTAGTTTTCTTGAAGGAGAGTATAATGCCAAGGATGGATGAAACAGTGATTCAAAACAAATGGAGATTGAAGGTTATAAAAGTCTAAAAATCCATGTAACATACCATGTAAACAGGAATATGTGCTCTGTCAGCTGTAGCAAAATTGTTCTTAATCAGTTTGGAAAACTTTTTACTAGTAACCACAAGACAAGTATCAGCTATGCAGCACACTGCACAGTAATACACAGAGAAGAAAAGTTGTGATTGAAGGGATGACAATAACACCCAATTTTTAAGACAAATGCCTTGGGACACATAGATACCAGAAAGGTTCCTGCTGGTTCCCTGTGCATTTAATCAGACCTTTTATATATACACAGAACAAAGAGGACCTGTGTTTTGGGGATCTTGACTAAAATTCTCAAAGTATTCAGTAGCTGGGTGGAACTCATTTATCTATCTCAGTGGGATAAATGAACACTGCTATTAAAAAAGAGAAAGATCACTCGGGGCTGTTTCCAGCATCACAAGAAAGGATCAAATTCACATGGTCATTCTTCTGATTTAAGCTTTTTAATGATGAGGTGACGCTTTTTTAGAGGTATTGTCTTGCCTTAAGAATGAGTATTTTCCTCTTAAAGTGAATTCTGTTAAAACAACAGCCTCTTTGGAGGTTAAATGTGAAGCACTTGCTGCACTTGCTAATCAATACAATGTATATGGGTAATGAGATGCTATTCTACAAGAAAAAAAATTATGGGAAAAATGCTTTTGTAATGATCTGTATGGAGAGAAGCAAAGCAGTGCAGCAGTTTTTCTAATGTCAGCATATATACTTGCTCTGTTCACGAGGGGCTATGCCATTTTGCATAAGCTATTACTAAAGGTGCACTTTCATGTATAATTATTGGTGAGCACTCACACAGCAATACGTCTTCTTGTATCTTGTCATCTGTATTTTGTTCACATTTAGATTTGTCTGTAAATGATTCACATTCAGTGACATCAAAATGCTTTGCCGCTGTTATGCATAAATCTCATCAATAGCTGATGAAACATCAACAGACTCTGTTAAATGGACTGTACTAGTTTCTTTGCTTTCAATATAAAAAAGAGCATGCATAAATAACAGAAAGTGCCACATACAATATAATCAAAAGATCTGTCATATTGTAAATATTCTGCTGAGAACCTGATGGCAGGGCAAACCCAGTCCTTGAGCAATGAGTCTCTCATCTAGCTTATCTGATCAGGTCCTCTTAAGCTTATAGAAGGGACAACTAAAGTTCCTGGTGTCTAATTACACTGTGGTCAACTATGGCAACCGAGCAGGGAGCTTCAGACCAAATTTGATTAAACAGAAGTGTTCAATAAAATTATCTGGATGTGAAAACTGTTTCTTGCAAGACCAGCAGAGAGGATCAGGACAAAATCAAGGAGAATGAATTGACTTTTTTAACAGCTCTCCTGTACTAGGATCTTGAGCAGAGCTGATTGATGCATAATTCACAAATAATGGAACTAAAGTGAGAATTCAGCTGATTTCAGCTTGGCACAAGACCTGGTCAGAAAGGAGGGAACATTTATGCTTTTTCAATTAAGGACGCTATTCTAGTGCTTTACCTGTTTTTCTGAAAAAGACCTAAACTAGGAATTCTCTACTGAAATATATAATAATAATAATTGGTGCATTGTTTTTAGACACTTAGAATTGCATATTATTTACACCAATTTTCACTCTCTGTTTTTCAGCCCAGGTAGTACTACCTGGTATGTTCACATGCCAACTTTGGTTGAACTGTTTATTTACCTGATGGGAGAAAGCAAATGAAAAAGCAGTGAAGAAACTCTTTTGAAAAGCTAATGTCCATCTATCCTTGACAATTATTTGAATCTTCATAACATGTTCTGTTGTAAGGTATTTGGATAAAGTGACGACCTTGAGTTAGACCTTTTCTGAGTAAGAGTAATCCACTGACCTCTTTCAGCTTTGAAATATTCAGAACGTACCTTATCATATCTTTCCTTACCCTTTTCTTCTTTAAACAATTCTTTCTTCATAACTTATCTTTCTTCATAACTTATCTTTGTTCTCTGGACTCTCTCAATAGTTTTACGTTTTATGTAAGTTTTCTTGAGTTCCAGTGCCCCATGACAGGACAATAAAATATCTGAATATTGAATAGGGTTGAAAGTTTATTTTACATGGCTTGTAGATTAAAATCCTGTTTATGTATATTACAATAGAGTCTTTGCCTTGTTCACACCAGCATGGTACTCTTGACTCATGTTCAGGCTGTAGGTTTTAATAACCCCCAGAATGTGTTCTGAAGAACTTAGAAAGTTTCTAAGATTAATAGGAAATTTCTACAGAAGAGACATTGTCCACTGTGTGCACCATTATGGAGTTATGCTAATCCAAATAACATCTAGATACTCACTTTATTTTGATATGATGTATGTTGATATGATTTAATTTGGCCTTCACAAATGAGTATTTGCACGTCTACCTATACTAATCTAGCAATTTCCAAGAAACATATGTCCATATGTAATTTTTAGTAGATAACAAGTGCTTTCCAATATAAAAGAATAAATTTTAAAAGCAGGAAGAGGAGAATGAGGAGGTGTTCTTGTTATTTATGATATTCACAACTCTATTTTTGCTTCTTTTCTATGTTTACAGATCACGGAGTAGTGATTTTTTTGTTTGACTGCTTGCTCAATGTGGTAACATATGTATAAATTATGCATAGCCATCCCATGAATGTAACATCCACAGGTGATGACTGCTGGCAGTTATTGAGGTTATAATGATCTCCTTTGTGTCTGACTCAGTTTTACTCAGTGTTACAGCCTTCATCCGTAATTACACATACATTTATCCTACTTTCTGAAACTATAAACCTTGTGCAAAGGGTATGGTGGCAAACTAAACAATAAATTCCCACCTCACCTTTTTTCTTTCACAGCTTTTATTGTAGATGCAGTTACTGTTATTTTAATGTATTGCTTTGGATCCTCCTCTTAAAAAAAAAGCTCAGTCATGCAAATTTCACCAAGTACATACTTATCCTTCCATTTAGACGTGTCTCTATACATGTAAAATGTGATTTTAAAAATGTTTCAATTTGAAAGTTAACTTTGTTTATATGTTTGTAGTTGCACTATATGCAGTAATTTCAACTAAATACCACTAAGTTAATATAGTCAATACATTTATATGTTAATTGCACTATGTTGTGCTGTATAAATGGAAAATAAAAAAGATATTTTAGTCAGATGTCAACCCAGCTGTGAGTTCAGCACTGAAGTCTTTCCCCCTTTTAAAAGCACCATGGATACAGCACCGGGGCTCACTTGTTATAGAGTCAGATGATGTGTCATATTTGGACATCCTCTAAAGCATTATTTGCATGGTCGGTTATTTATTTTCTCCTCTCGGCTTCAGTCTGCCAGACTGAGAAGGATGAAGAAGACTATTATAGGTGCTTGTAAAGTTACATTTGTGTTACTATAGAAGATGTAGCAGTGGATGGCAGACAGCCAGGCAGCACCATGAAAGTGAATGTGTCTGATATGATGCACAGTAGTACTTGAAAAAATACACAGCTGTAGTTGTGTTCCCCATTGCTGCTGCTGAGAGCCATTCTTCTGTGACTTACATCATTTCCACCATTTAGGAGAATAGAAGTTGTTTTCAATGCTATTATGAAGTGGAAGTAAAAAGACTACCTGCAAATTTGTTCATCTTTGAAGTCCTTTTTGATGTTTTGGTAGTAGTACAATAACTACTGTTTACATATATAGGCAATTTATTTATGGAGAGAGTTCATGACTCAAACATAACCCCCCAAATTCTCACTACAATATAAAAAAGAAGAAAAAAAAAGAAGAAAAAAAAAAAGAATGTGGAAAAAAAAGAGTACAAAAGACAGACTAAGAACTCAGATGGTTAGAGTGTATTTTTTTCTTTAGCCTGACTCAATACTTTTGAAGCAGGTGGCTCATTTTACAATCTGTTCTTCATGGCTTTTTCACTACATATCTGCTGCCACAGCACCAATTTTTCATGTTGATATTGCATGAAAATGGATAATACATTCATATACATGCCATTATTAAGTTTGTAGGTGATCCTAATCTTCAATTTATTTGCTTCTGATCATACCGGAGTACACTTCCTTTCCTCTTTTTGAATAATAAGTAGAAAATTACAAATTGTTTTGCATTTCCATAAGTATTGATAGAACTATAGCTACAGAAGTCACTAATCAATTTGAATAATGTAAGTGGCATTCAATGTACTTTTAAAAAATTTTAGATGAAGAACATAATCACACAAGACTTGTAACATCAAAACGAACAGAACTTTTGTAAAAAGATAATGTATTAGATGATTGTACATTTTATAGAGAAGGAAGAAAGTAAAAGGATAAAATCAATATAGTCATTGCTTTCTCCATTGCATTTCCATCCAAATCCTAATTCTGAGCTCTGCTTATGCATATTCTCAGAAACTAATAAAAACAATTTTATCCAGAAGTTACAGAAGTCAAGAAAAGAGTTTAGGTGTCTATTTCAAACATACATTTTACATTCAGTGCACTCTAGCTTATTTTCACGTATACTTACTAGCTAGTCCAATTAATAATAATGATGCCAATTCAGAATTACTTTAACTGGAAAGCTATGCTAAAACCTGAAGATGGAAATATTTATTTATAAAGTAGCAGATGTCAACATTCCTAGGGTCATGAGAACATTCTGCATGACTTTCCTATGCACGGGGCTATTTTTCAATCATATCTATTCCTTTTTCATATGAAAAGCCTGGAACTGATGAATTTTCAACCCAGAAGGTCATCTAAGAACCTGGACTTTGTGAGTTTCAGGACAAGTGCTTCTCCTATACAATTTCAAATGCCTCACTTACCAGCAGACTGCTTGGCCTGTTTGCATCTGAGAACAGAGGTTAGTTGCTTTTCCTTGACCCTAATTATCAGGAGATTCTGTGCCTAGAGTGGCACTATTGTTTGTGTTAATAGTGAGTATTACACTCTGCAGTGCATGAGTCCTTTTGTGGTTTGAACAGTAAGTATCTCAAAGATCTTTGAATGTGACATCAGTACCTTAAAAATTACCCCTTCTGTTGTTCTTTATTCCTTATCTTTTGGCATGCAGATGAAAAAAATACTTAGGAATTACTGTCAATAATAAAATAATGTAATAGGTATGATCCAAATGTCTAAAGTTAGGCATTAGAGTGTAAATGTTAGGGTTTTATCTAAACACTTTTGGTGATGTTTTGGAAAAAATTATGTAAGTAGCTTGGGAGAAATTGTGTTTTGAACACTTGTTCTCTAAATTGTGTGAGCACTTTCAAAAATTCCACCCTTAACCCTTAATTTCTGTATCTTTCTGTGTTTTTCTAGCATTATTGTTCTTTACTGTAGAGAACGCTATGTGAGTCCTCTAACGTAGCAAAGGCTGGTGGCATGACATTTCTATCTTTGGCCTTCCTTTAATTATGTTTCATGCTGACCCTCTTGTGTGGAGCCAGTACCAGAAAGCACAGCTTTGATAGCAGTGTTTACATGAATGTTTGATAAGCATCTGTCAGCCCTTAGCACTCTACAAGACTGTAACACAAAAGACATCCAGGGAACCCTGGAGCTTTTGCCACCTGAAAGCATAATCTGTGTGTTTTCTGAATTTCAAATGAGCACAGAGATTGTTCTTTTGTAACTCAAAATGTAATTTATGTATTATTTACTGTAAGAATACATTAATCAGAAAAGATGGTTGTTACTTTTTATAAAATGCAGCTTCGAGGAGCAAGGTCAAGATGTCTTTTATTGCATACTTATCTTACTAAATTGTCTTTGATCCCACTGGATAAAAAAAGCAGACAGACAAAATTGAATAGTTGACAAGACTATTGACTGCATCAAGATGAGTAGTGAGCAATTACTTGCAAACATTTTGACAATTTCTGATTAGATTTTTCATTTCAACTGTGTTCTCAAATCTTTTGATTTGCTTTCTGCAGAAATTTCAAGAAGCAAAGCTTTGTTTTTACTTGTGTTAAAAATGATAGCACTTAAGCTAACTTCTAGTCAGAGTGCATGAATACCACTCCCAAGTCTATCAGTAACCAGCTGTGTAACCTTGAATTAGATGAGTGTATTTTTCCAGTCTTTTACTTGTGTTACACTGGCCAAAACCATTTAGATACAATTTAGTTTTGAATCCAGAAGGTGTGTAGCCATATAATTTTGTCATGGACCTGAACACGATATTCACTGCCGTTCACAAACTGCTGCTGTAAGTATGGACTCTGGTTTGGAAATGACATGCAAAAATGCAGCAGAAGAAGGTCACATCTGTTTATTATGAAGTATACCAATTATGTACATGTGCAGGGCTTAGTATTGTAATTAACACAAGTCCGAAACTGATAAGATCATTACAAAAAATTAATTTATATCTAAGAAGAGCTTTACAGATAAGGCAAAGTAAACAAATCCTCAGATGTTAGACTGCTGAGGGTATCTGCTAGAAATTGGGCCTGGCTTTTGCAACATCTTTAACAGCCCAACCAACCGATATCTCAAGTGTGCAGTGTCCTTCTATAGCAGCTGTCATTCCCCCTCATGTATCATGCATGGACCCCTGTCCACTGACAGCAAGGAACAACACACTCAGCTTTCCAAGGTCCTTATTACAGCTCTCCACTCTCCTCTGCCCTTTCCTTTCCTTCCATTCATTGCTGAGCCAACGCTATACATTCCCTTTGACTTCTCAGTGCATCCTGTTTCATCTATACATACAAATCATCACAGAATCAGAAAATCATAGAATGGTTTGGGTTGGAAGGAACCTCATCTAGCTCCAACCTCCCTGCCATGGGCAGGGACACCTTCCACTGGATCGGGTTGCTCGAAGCCCCATTCAACTGGGCCTTGAAAACTTCCAGGGGTGGGACATCCACAGCTTCTCCGGGCAACCTGTTCCATTGTCTCACCACCTTCACAGTGAAAAATTTCTTCCTAATATCTAATATCTATGTACCCTCTTTCAGTTTAAAGCCATTACTCCTTGTCCTACAACTACATGCCCACCTATCAAGCCTATCAAGGTCCCTCTGGATGACATCCTTTTCCTCCAGTGCATCAACTGCACCACAGAGCTTGGTGTCATCAGCAGACTTGCTGAGGGTGCACTCTATCCCTCTGTTTATGTCTCCCACAAAGATGTTAAACAGTGTCTGTCCCAATACCATCCCCTGAGGAATGCCACTCATCACTGATCTCCACTTGGACATCAAGCCACTGACCACAACTCCGTGAGTGCAACCATCCATCCATCCAATTCCTTATCCACCAAGTGGTTCAGCCATCAGATCCATGTCTCTCCAATGTAGGAACAAAGATGTCATGTGGGACAGTGACAAGTGAAGATTGAATATTCATGAGTAACAAGTTGTCTTTGATGTCTTGATGTGAGGCACATTGCCAGTTCTTTGCAAATACCTCATATTTATTTTTTTGAGCAAATTGATAAAATCCATTTATTTATGGACACTGTTTAAAAATAGGAAGAAGTCTGCAAATGCATGACTTAGTATCCATTATTCATCCAGTTCTATGTTATTTATTCATTTTTGTAAATCAGCATATATCTGTTGCTTGTTTATTCTGCAGGAAAAATGGAAATGGAGTTTTATGGGATCATGCACATGCAGAACATATTATTTGTTGATTTATATTTCATACAGCTGTGCTACAATATAGACATAATAAACTCAATATCATCTATGGTGTAACTCCATTTATTTCAACCTGGAGAACAGAACACACAGTAGTTGCACTGAAAGAAATACTAAGGACGATTTAACACATATAGGCATGCTGAATAATTTTGTATCATTTTATATTGTCTGAGTGAGCATTCAGACTGTGTTGCTAGATAAAATGAGATACTATTTAAATTAGATTAAGTAAGACTCCATTTTACTATAAGAGATGTTTCTGTGCTTGTCCTTCTCACAATTCATGCACATAGCCCACAGCTTTCAAGGGCCAAGACAGAGAAATAGGTTAATTTCTTGGACTTTTTTTGAACTTACACTGCAGTTCCTCAGGAGGTAACATTGACTCTGACTTTGTTTAGACTTAGAGACTGCAAACAGAATTCCTTACGTTACCAAATAGTAAGACAAATAGTGTTAGACCACACCTCCTTTCTCCTGCTTACATGGCAAGGGAAGGTCAGCTGAAATTCATACAAGCCAACAAAGGGGATGAAAGAGACCTTACTTAACATAAAATGGCAAGCAAAGTAGCGTTTGCAGGAGCATATATATCTAACTCCAGACTGCAGGAAAGTTTCTCATGCTCTAGTAGATGCACCGCTTCACCTTTCCTAAGCCCTTACTCCTTCAGAAACAAAAGATGCAGTGGTCCTTCTGTGTTAATAAATAAATTCTAGGGAATTCTTTTGTCTTTTAAATAAGAGCAAACTAAGTTAGCAGCTTTGCCATGCAACAGTTGGCTCATTCGTACCATCCCATTTCTATGTGCTGTATGTGAGATTAATGTAAGCATGCAAAAATGGATGGAAATCCACTTGTGCCAATTAGAGAAGAAACATTTGAAATACAAACAGGAGAGAAAATTAAAAAGCAACATAATATTAACGAACGTATAAGAATTCCACTTAGTGCTTGAGGTGCCATTGACTAGCCTGCCTAGCAAGCAGTCCCTTAGTGTTCCCACTCTGAAGCCAAATGGCTTTTTCTTTCGGACCAGGGCTTTGTTTGCTCAATTCTGTTCTCAGTTACACTGGAATATATTAGAGGTAACTCTGCTATCTTCAAAGGAATTATTCTATTTGCACCAGTGTAACTGAGATTAAAATTTCCCCCTCAGAATTCTATAAAAAAAGGTTGAAGGGTTATGGAGATTTTTATATACTGTGTGAATCAATTCCAGAGAAAACATGCTTTTAAGACACTGTTAGTTCCTTATACTATTAGAAACAGTTCTTTGTTGTCTTTAAAACCTATTTTAAGTTGATCACAGATTTTTAAATTGGCACATGTGCTTGTCAAAATATGCTGCTCTAAAATTAATTTTCTTAGAGGAATGTTTCCCTGAATATTGCAATCAATTAAAAACATGCTAATTTACACTCCCCAAGGCTAGATATCTATATTTAATCTTTTCAATACTTTCTAACACTACCAGCAATTTTCCTCTGCACATTGGAGTAAATACAGGGAAATGTGGGAGCAGATTTCAAGTAGTCTGTAATGCTTTTTCTTAAACAAACAATGAGAAAATTGCTAATTAATATTTTCCATTTTTGTGCACAAGCTGTGAAATTGCACAGCTAGCTGAAACTAATGAATCACAGAAACGCTCAATCTTGAGGGGAGTGAAATACACTAAAATTTAGTACTTGTAAGTCTCAACTACATAATTTTCACAAACAATGAACTCATCAGAGTCAAAAATATCCAGATATGCATTCATAACATAAGTTGCAGGTGCAAAAATGGAAGTGTAAATTTTGCTGGAAGACTTGAAAATGGAGCCTTTCAGGAAAATTGTGTTTTATACATGCCAAGGTACAACTGTTGAATGCCTATTAATGGAATACCTGTTTGAATACACATATAGGACCTTGTTTTCCATTGCTTGTCACATTGTCAGACTTGGTTTAATAGAAATTTCTCTCACAGCTGACTCGATAAAAACTCAGCAGATTCTGGGAACGCCATGTTTACAGTCTAATCCCTACTAGACTGCAGCAAATCTCAGCATACTTACACAGCTCAGGACCTTCCCTGCAATTCCCATTCATTTCTGGCAAAGGATGATATAACTGCATTTATGTTAGAATCATGCAGGGAACATTCCCAGCCATTGGAACATAATCCTCTGTTCAGACCTCTCTGGTGTAGTTCTGGCTCTGGGTCAGCTGTGCCTCTCCCAGACAATCGCCGCGCACAGTTGGGAGTTAGAGCAGGCCAAGGCCTAGTCCTATTAGGCAGTTTGGATGATGTCACCCTTGTTGGAGGGGGAACGAGTGCAATAGCATGGATGTGGGATACTCTGTTCCAGCTGGCCTTAGTGCTGAGAATGGTCCTGGGAATGTTTAATTTATGAGTATAGATGTAGTGTACAGTGCCAAGAGGAGGAATTGGAAACAGCTGTCCTATGCTCTCCGTGCCCAATATGCCAGCCATAGTTGCAGTACAAAGAGGCAAAAAATTGCCAAAGAACCAGGAAGGAAAGCCTCAGACAGATGCTCTGTTCCTGGGGTTGCTTGAGGAGAGAAATAATGGGATTGTTTAGGTCTGGAATCTTGTTTGGGTGAAGAATGGGAGAAATGGTTAAGACAGTAACCTTCAATATGTAGGCAATCAAGGTTTAACTTTATATTCTGCCTGATTCAGGCCAACTAGTAGAACTACTTAACATCTATGCCAAGAGAGTATCTGCAAACTGCTTTTAGTTTTTCCTATTTATGCCATTCCACTTTGTTCAAAAGACAAAATTGTTACTGGGACAGGAGAAAGAAAGGCCTGCAGTCAAGGCCAGGTGGTACCAACAGCAGAATACTGAGAGTTCTGTTGTCCTTGTGCTAGGTATGACCTACCAAAAAAGGTACAGTCTAGCCTTAAACAAGGCTTAATTTCATACAGTGTCAATATTTTCTTTACAAAAATTGCACCTCCTTCTTTACACATAATTTAGGGGACAAAACTATGTCTGAACAGTTTGTATACAAGGTTCTGTTAATTTTTCAGTATTACTATTTTTTGTATGTTCTTTAATACTCTTCAAAGTGCAAATACATAATTTCTTTCATGATCTCCATACAAAGGACTTTCTTCAGCTCTTTCGGAAATGCAAATGGTAGTATATTTACCTGTGAGTGTGTGTCTTCTTTCATACTGTCAGAAACTTTAACACCATTCTTCTTGACTTCAACTTCTGGAAGGTAAGCAAGAGATAGCACTGATGTTATAGAAGATGTGGTTCTCAGAAGCTGTGGAAATGTGTTCCTGAATTTTGGAGACCAACAAAAAGAGAAAGGATCAGCAGTGCATATTACTCATGAGAATTAACCCATATGTATATTCTAACTGTAAATACATCAGGCTTAAATTCAATTTAAAATAATATATAAAGATTCCAAAAACAAATCTGATGCTTTCCTGTCCTCTTTATTATTTCCAGCTTTATTTTATGGCTGTACCAGATGTCTCAAACAAAAAATACATTTTATCCGTATTCACTGAATCTTTACTGATGTGAAATTACTCACATTCACAACAATTATAATATTAGCCCTACTGTAATAGGAAACACCTGTCCCACAACTCATTTTTGTCTTTCTGCCTCCTGGCTTGCAAGGTACAGACTTTGTCAATCTGTTCCTATGCCATGAATAACACCTGACTAATCTTTAAAAGTCAGCAAAATCATTGAGGCTGAGCCTGGCAAAGGCTGAACTCAGAACTCACGCAGCAATTGATTGCTTTTGCAGCCCAAGTAGTACTTACCAGTGTTTTATCTTAAGCCAATGAGTGAATAAGTCTTGCAGAGAAACTATCTGATCCACTGACAAAATAATTCTTTCTGATCTTTCAATGAAAAACCCTGAGGAAACATAGACTTGTTTGCAAACCTTGTTTAAAACTTAGCAACACTGTGATATAAGCACGTAGTATTGTTACTTCCAAATACCACAGTGACTCTGATGTGAGGAAACTGATTTTTCTAGAAACACAAACTGGGGAATCACACCTTGCAGTACCAGTTTCAGACTGATGGCTGGAACAAAAACTGGAAAAGTTAAAAACTGTTGAGGTTAAACTGAAACAGAAATTTTAGAATAAGGATATGGGAAATCCAACAAAATAAGATAAAGTGACAAATTTTGCATCAACTTAATGTTCATTTGACTTGAAAACTGGATTTTTTTCTTTTTGTTGTCCCTTTTAGCTAGTTGTATCCTGTTGAGGAATATCTTGAGTGCTATTTAAAAATGAAAAGTTGCACAGCTTTAAAAAGGTCAAAATAAATTTTAGTAGCATACTTTTGGAGAAATAAAACCTTTGCTTTTGCAAATACCTACAAATCTTTGTTTGTTTGTTTTCTGGCCAACTTTGGCTGAATTTAACTTGGGTTCATTGAGAGTTACAGCCTAACCCAAAAGTGCAACTTTCCCACAAATTTTGTATTTTTTCACTGAAAAGAAAGTGTCCAACTCTATTTCATGGTTCTAAGTCTCAACCCATATTTGAGCTGCTGAGCTATAACAGCAGAAAGAAAAGTGTTTAAAAAAAATGGTTAAGAACATATAGGAGTCATCTGTCAGTTTCAAGTTCAGAAACTTGAAATGCTTAGTTGAGCTATTATTGTGTGAGATTTCAGATCTGTAGAAGTTTCAACAGTGTAGGAAGGACAGATATTATTCTAATGATGGATGTGATAGAACTGGAGCTTTCATTAGCTTGTTATGTCATTCCTTCTTTTATTTTTTTAATTTTTCCTACCTTTCTCAGGTATTTCCTAAGAGTCCAAACCTTCTTGTCAAAACTCCTGGGTTTTGCTTCTTTGTCTTTTCTAAAATGCTGGTAGAAATACTTCCTGATCACATTTCCTTCCAAGTTACAAACTAGTAAAAAATGCATATAAAACTATGACACAATAAGAACTTTTCATGCTTTAATACATTTAACACATTTACATAAGAATCTTTATGTAAAACCTGGGATAAATCTCCCCCAGAGTTTAATTTTGAAAATAGCCTTTAACAGAGTTTTATGAAATATGAATAAGAAAGAGGACAAGGGTGAGCTTTCTTCAGTATGCTTGCCAGCTTTTAGAAAGCCTCTCCAACATGTTGATGCCTCACTGACACAGGCTATGACACACTATCACTTCTCTAGTTTTCATATCTGCAAAGAGTGAAATTTTCACAATTTCACCATTGTTGATAACAAACATCAAATCTGTTCTTGAATAAAAACTTTCGTTTATGGGTTTGTGTTGCTACAAGAGCAGCCTTTCAAATAAGTGGTAAAGCTCAAAAGTAACAGAAGATTCAATAATTTGGGGTTTTTTCTCATGAGGGCTGCAATCTTGTTTTTTACTTTTCTATATATTTCTTTTGCACTTTCTCATACTATCATGTGGTGTGCTGAAGCAGAATAGGTGTTAGGTTTTAGTCTGGAAGTAAGTGTAAGAATAAATAAGTGAATGAAGTGTGTACAGTGCTGCATTCTCTAAGGATTCCTGAGGGGTCTTTTAGGCTCCAGGCTACTATACTATAAAAGCATGTTCCTGAACTCATTCCTCTCTGGCAATACATGCCTTTACAATATTCAGGGAGAATATAGTTGCCTTATATGTCCACAAAATGGCTGACGAGAACAACAGAGGCACAACTATGCAGGCAAAGTAGTACTGAACACGTGCACTGGGAGAGAAAGAAGGGATATGTCTCCCTATCCCTGTCCCTCGCAATCCTTCAGTTCTGCAATATTCAAAAATCCAGCCGAAGCTCTAAAGGGATGTATTGTTTTAAATCATACTGCTTGGAGGTCATCCCTTTTATATTTATCCATACAGATCTGCAGACAGGCAGTAAATATCATTTAATTTAACATACTGTAGAGGTAGATGTACTTTTCAAGAACAGCTCCTGCTTTGTCTTAGGTAGCCTTCCTTTGAACAATCCAAACCTGTGAAAGTGCTCAAGTTCACTCTGGTACTTACTGTGAAGTAAGCTGGTTAAAAAGATGAAAAGCACGTTTTCCCGTGCAATATCATAACATAAAGTTTTTGGTAATTAATGTCTCGGCTCTTTTCCACTGTAGAACTGCTCAGAAGCAGCATAAAGCAGTAAATCAGAATGTAGATCTCAGATAAAGTGTGATATTAAGAAAAAATTATTTACTTCTATCTGCTTTGTCTTTCTTTTAAGCATATTTTTATGAATAATTTAAATTTGAATGCAGGTTCCTTGTGTAGAAATATATTAATGAAAGTACTCGCATGATTCCTTCCTTGTTAAAAATGCTGTATTATATGTCCTCAGTGTGACAAAACCTCTTAACGTTACTTTGCAGTTTTCACACCACAAGAATGCATAAAGTGTAATATTTGACAAGCAGTGTAACATGGAAATGAATCCATTGATTGCTATTAAAATTGTGATTCTTGACCACAGAGGATAATAATCAGGTACAGGAGAAAACTGTACAATAAGGTTATTAAATGACTCTCACTTAAACCTCAAAAGAAGTGCTACTGACTCTCACTGGAGATAAAAAAGGTTCCAAACAATTTGATGATCAAGTTTTTAAATGAACCTCCCATCACCACATTTAAAATTCAGTTTTTCAGGCAGCAGCAGCAATGTACTACTAATTCTGTTCAACATTCTGAGCCCAAGAGTTGAATTCTATTTGACTGATATCAAATGGACTGTGTTCTTCATACCAAAACTTGTTAATTATGCTCAACTTTGAAGTGATTTCTACCTCCTAAGTTCTGTGTGAACCATCTGCAAGTCTTTCCAGCTGCCTTACAAGCATTCTTTTGAAATGTTTTGCTTGACTATGATGATCTCAAGTTGGTTTTATATTGTTGAATCCTGGTTTTAGAGAAGGGGAAATTATTTGGTTACACATTGGAACCCAAGCAGTTTAGATTCACTGTGCAGACAGTGCCACAGTGAAGCCACAGCAAAGCTGGGGTTACTGTTACATTTTATATAAAATCGTGACAATGCCAATTGTGATCCATTACATGTTTTCATATGTGGTTTCATTAGAATAATGTCAGCAGTTGCTGAATTACTTAATTTTATCCCCTTTTTATTCAGATTCATAGTGTATGGACCATAAAGATCAGTCCCATCCTGGGAACATTGTGAAAGCCCATGGGAAGACAGACTGGCTTAGATATCTGCCATCCCAGCAGTAGCTGACAGTATTTATGAGCTCAGACTCAAATCATTTGTGTTAGCGATACAAAATTCTGCTTTTTTAATCACCTGGAGACCGTTTCGGTTCAGCTGTTGGGCACTGCTCGTGCTCGGGAAACCAAAGGATAACCGGTACTCGCAGTGGCAGCCACCTGACAGGGGGCAACCTTCAGCCCCCTGTTACATGAGCAGCTGCAGGACAGAGCCTGTTAATTGCCTGGTGGCACAACAGGCTGGTTTTTTCCAAGGAGCCATAGGAGCTCCCGATTCGTCTGGCTCACCCCGTCTCCCACCCCCCAATTGTGGGTGACAGCAGAGGCAGAGATTTCCTTAGAACTACAAGACTTTAAAATAAAATCGAAACACAACCCATATGTCATGTTGTAAAAAATGCAAAATATGCTGGATCTGTAAAAGCGGCACACCAGGCCATATGCTTCAGACAGAACAGCTTGCATACGTCTAGGCCTCTACACCGACTTCAGGAACTGAAAACAGTGGCTAGTCTACTCCACACTTTTCCACTTGTTAAATTTGTTTTGCTAAAGTCAGGTTTACATCTGAAGCCAGGAACAAAAAAAAAAAATTTAAAAAAAATCAGTCTTTGTCAAAAGCTTGAGGCTGATGATTATTGGCTTATTTTCTGTGCTCCTTTGATCAGCCATGCTGTGACCAAGTGAAGTGGAACAACTGCACGATTTTTCAGGATAGTTGTTCAAATCCAGAGGTTCAGTCCACAATGAGAAAAAGGGGCCATGCATTCAGCACCGGGAGAGTTTGGCATACGGGTGGTGCTGTGCTCTGTGCAGAAAGTGACACTATGCCTGCTTTTGCCATCATCTCAAACACTTTCCTGGCACTTCCTAAAAGGCTAAGCAATGTTAATTCTTTCACTCAGACCAAATTCCCACAACGTTATCTTTCACACAACAAAACCTGCATGAACACTGCATTAAAGGTCTGCTTCAGTCTGGCTAATGCCAGGAAATTCTAGAGTCGTTAACCTTCTTTATTGTGCACGGTATTATGGAGGTCTTTGAACAGCAGGATACTTCACATACAGTATCCTATGTGGTATAAGAGCTAAAATATGCAAAATTAGGCAGGTTAATGTTCAGCTTTAACCTCTGTGTTTCGATAATGAAACATCAACAGAACAGTTGAAAACTCCTTTTAATATATGAACGGTGCAAATGTTTGCACATTTTGGACTTCCTGCAAAAACAGGCTGTGGAAGAAAATATGCGAATTCAGACTACATCTAACCTTGCTTTAGTAAATCCTTATTGAAAAGAGACAAAGAATTTAAACAACAAACTTTTCACTTTTGTGTGTCCCAGACTCATAACATCAAGTGGCCATTTTCAACAGGGCACAAGCCGGCTTCCCAAATGCTATGTGAATTTTGCAGAATTGTTTCCCTCAGTTAGTGACTGTCAAGTCAAGATATATTTTCTACAGACTGGATGACGTTATGGTGTCTTCTGGCTTTAAAGCCTTATGAATTAGCTGTTACTGAAGTGAAATCCTAAACTCCCAGCTTACTGTTGCAGACTTCATTTTTGCAAAGTATCTTTACCTCACACTGACTGAAAGTTGCTTCTTTCCCAGAAAGAATAAAGCAAAGCTGGTTTTGTTTGTTTCAGCATATTTTTTTTCTTAAATCCAGGGGTTGATCACACATCCCCTTCCCACTGTACCTGTGTCAGTGAAAGATTTCCCCATGCCAGCTGCTTGTCACTGTGTCCACTGGGAGCTTCTCATCCCCTCCAATCTATCTACTAAGCTGCTTTGCGAATGATCCCTTATTTGTTGCTGTCAGAATGAATAGTGGTAGCAAAACCTTGCTCGTTAGACAAACTTTGCAATTTTAGACTGAAAAAGGACAAAAGATACCTATACAAACAGGTTACCTAGCAGATCTGAGGGAAAACGGCTGTTGTGTGAGGGGTGGAGGTGTGCAGTTGCAGGCTGGCTGGCTGAGGCAGGAAATCCCTCCAGCAGACGTGCTGAATCTCTTCAGCAGGATACGTGCTCTGCTTCTTCCTCTGTAAAATCCATATGGTTCTTTCATATTGCCATAAAAGTTTGAAAGGAAGTATTCAGAGTGGAGCTAGCCTCAACTATCAGGGAGTAAGCATGCAAATCACTAGACTGTGCCCTGAAGAGCATCTCCATGTCCCCAGATTCTGCCTGCCGTGCAATAACAGTCAGCCTCAAACATGTTTTATGTATAGCTTTGAAATAAAGACATTAAACAAAGTAACAGCCTACACAATCATGAGAATCCTGTCAGGAGATTTAACAATATCTCTCTTCTGTTTGTATAATGGTAGTCTAATAATCTCTTGTTTACCTAGATGTGTAGTTACTTAGTACGTATTGTCTCTACAGCTTTTATTTTCCCTGGAAATGGACAAAGTGGATTTTTACAGTAGACATCAAGTATTACATTCATTTTTGCTTCTTAAATAAGATAAATCAGATTTCAGTTACCTGTGTTTATGCAGGTAGCACACATTCTGTTTGAACAAATAATTAAATTATAAATAGTAAGGTAGATACCTCTTTTGATTTTCAAAGAAGAAAAAAAATCTCATATTTTCCTTATAATTGCAGACAAAATTCAAACAAGTTTGTCAAGCCTATCTAAAGACACTAAATCTATCATCATTACTAATGTAAGTTTAAAGTTTATTCCTATTATTATTATTATTATTAATTTACCATTTCTATGGATATCACAACACATGTGCTCTAAAAGTTCGTATAGTCAGGCAACTCAGTGCCTCCTGAAAGTAACACATACAGTGTGCAGTTTACATATGTGCCTATATTTTCTAATGCTGTCAGTAGATTTGTGTGTCACTCATAGGACATAGGTATGGTTTTTCCAGGTTGTTTTACTTTGGATTTGTCAAAATAACAAAATGTTTGTGTTGTTTTAATATTCATTACCTTAAAAAATGTTAATATTTACAGATACCTATGCTGTTATGTCACTCAAAAATATTGATGTATTACTTTGGGCAAGTATATTTCATGCACCATTAATTATATTCAAGGGTTCCAAAAATTGTACTGTCTAATCTTTTGCTATATAGGTATAAATTGCCTTTTGCTTTTTAATTCTTCAAAGTTGTTCTGAGAAAACAGATGAAACAAATTCTGTATTCTTGTAGTTATACTGGAAGCAGCATTTCAGCTTTGTTCTCAGGAAGGGACACTCCTCAATATAGCACCCAGCTATTTCTGTACGTCATGGTTTAACCCCAGCTGGCAACTAAGCCCCACACAGTCACTTGCTCAATCTCCCTGTGTTGGAATGGGGGACAGAACTGGAAGGGTAAAAGTGAAACAACTTGTGGGCTGAAATAAAGGCAGTTTAGTGGGTAAAGCAAAAGCCGTGCACGCAAGCAAAGCAAAACAAGGAATTCATTCACCACTTCCCGCCAGCGGGCAGGTGCTCAGCCATCCCCAGGAGGGCAGGGCTCCATCACACGTAATGGCTACTTGGGAAGACAAACACCATCAGTCCGAATGTGCCCCTCTCCTTCTTCCCTCAGCTTTATATACTGAGCATGATGTTCTATGGTATGAAATATCCCTTTGGCTAGTTTGGTTCAGCTGCCCTGGCTGTGCTCTCTCCAGTTTCTTGTGCACCTGCTCACTGGCAGAGCATGGGAAACTCGAAAAGTCCTTGACATAGAGTAAGCACTACATAACAACTAAAACATCAGTGTGTTATCAATATTATTCTCATACTAAATCCAAAACACAGCACTGTACCAGCTACTAAGAAGAAAATTAACTCTATCTCAGCTGAAAACAGGACACTATTTTCCTAAGTTCTCTGAACACTGACTTGTTTTTATTACATTGTTAGTTACTGGTTTGTCATTCTTATTTAATTTTTTCACGAGTTTCCATTAAGTCTATGACGTTTTGCTTTCCAAGAGTTATATCTCTGAAAAGGAGCAGAAATTATATTCAAGTGTCACCAAAGGAATAATCAAAACATGACATGGAAAGTCAGTGTGCCCCTAGCTAAACTTGCATGCCCTAAGGTTCAAGAGCGTAAGCTAAAGCATGCACTGCAATAATGATGAATACAGCTATTCCTGTTATGCCCAGGAAAAAAACTGAACCAGATATCATCTGTATTTTCTGAACTGAGCATGGCAGTTACAATGAAGTTTAGGAGGTGTTCTGTTCTTGCTGCAGATGCCGAGTCATTTATAGCATTGGTTTAAATTTGTCTAGCTACAGTGGTTACCATCCCCAGTTCTCCATCCCACTTCTCTGCCATAAATTTACACTCCCACAGCAGGGACGTCTGAGCAGGTTCTGAAAGGCATGGCTGCTGATGAACCGTCATAGTTTACAGACTGTTATGTTAACATAAACCAGCACTAACTTTATTATACTTTACATTAATATGCCTGGCAGGAGATAGGAAGGCAGACTGCAGGAATGGAAACTGTTTCAGCTGTCCCAAATTAATTCATTCTATATATGAGTCAAAGTCTTTAATGTCTACAAACTATCCAGACTGAAGCTGTTGAAAAATAACCTCTTCCTCTCCACCTCAGATGGAGTTATGGAAAGATACAGACTAATAAGCTAACATTTCTGAAAATACATGTATAAGGAAAGCTTTAAAAAACTTTTACTTATGTTTTAAAGATCACAGTATTGTAGAAAAGTTAGCAAAAAATTAATGTTTATCACTGAGTCTAATTATAAAAATATACCAAGTGTTTGAAAATGTCTCTTATACCCAAGTCAATAATATTTGGTTTCTAAGATCATTTTTCTCTTTGTGATTAGCCAGAAGATTTTTTATTTTCCATCAGATTTGATCTTATGACTGTCATCTCCTTTGCCACCACAAAGAACAATTAGTGCTGGTTAGCACTATAATTCCTAGAAATCAAAACAGAGTTTAAGAGTAGTCAAGAGGTATATTTATTTTAGTAGATTTTTCCTGTGCATTTCCTTGTATAATGTTCAGAGAGTGCCAATGTAATTCTATGAGACTTTTAAAACACGGATTTGGCCCTCTGGAACCTGGAAAGTTTGGAAACCACTTCACTTGCAGGCTCTTTTCTCACTTGATTCTGGATAAGCTGCAGAGGATTCTGTAGCAGGCATTGCAACCTTGTTGATTCTGGAAATAAATTTCAGCATCAGTCTACAACTGTTTTAGCTGTACAACCCATAAAAGCAACCAAAGTCATTATCCTTCCTTTTGTTTGTATTTCTGTGTGTGTATGCTTATATTTCTATATGTGACATGCACTGAAATAGAAAAATGAGCAAAAGAAGCTGTGTGAGGGAAGAAAGCATTTATTAGGAATTGGGGGGGAGGCATTTCCAAAGGAATCTTTGTATTGTGCCTATTTACAGCTTGATTTTGGGCTTATTTTGTTGCTGGTGGTGCTGGTTTTGTTTTTTTAATTATTCATAAAAGGCTTTCAATGAGGAATAAAACATACTGAACATATTCTCATTGTCTCATATCCGAGCTTTACCAGGCATACTCCGGGTATAGAGGTATTAGTAACCACTACACTAATTCCTCCACCATTCATGAAAAGAGATAGAACAAGGAGTATTTTTCTTTCAAATAGTATCTGCTACATAGGGCTAAAATTTAATGCAACGTCTAGTCCAAAGAGTCTAAATAAAGCAATTATTTGCTCAAAATCTTTGTCCAGAAAATTAGTTGGAAAACTGTTCATTCTTATTAACAGCAGTGATGCAACTGAAGTTGTGAGCTCATTATTAAAACCACACAGAGTTCAGTGCAGGAATGTCAGGGAACTACTACTGTTTCTGCCATGTGAAACTTGAAACAATCTATATAACTTCTGTAGCTCACTCAGCTGGGAAGTTCAAGGACTAAAATTTCTCAGAGTTCCTCCACGTTCCTTACATGTTTCATATACTAAAGTGTAAAGTAGGGAGAATGGGTGCAGCAGGAAGTGGCTTTGATGAAACACAGCAAACTCTAGCCCCACTGCATTTACTAAGAGACACAGAGACTAGACCCTAAATCAGTTCTTTACTCTTAGCTTGGTATAACATAATTCAGAGAAACAGCTTGCAGAGAAAAATTTCTTTGAAGATACTACGCAAGCAGATACCACACATCTGTGACATGTCTACCTGGCAGAGGTAGGATGTCCTGATGTTTCATCTGAATGGACATTGCATAGAAAACTGCTACCAGGACACACACAGTTCTAAGACCCATGAAGGGGCAATACTACAAGGTCTTTAGGAAAAAGTAGTTCCTTTACAGATTGATTGCATCCAGGGGTCATATGAGCCAAGTCAAGATGCCTGCCACTGTAGTGAGGTACAACTGTTTTCAATTTAAAATAGCACGCTAGAAACAGAAAATAAGAAAAAGCAAAAATTAAGGCAAAATTTGTCTTCCCTGAGAAAAAAAAAGTAATTTTTCATGTTAACTCTTTGTCACATAGAAACACAAGCAATGCACATTTATTAGCTCAAACTGTTTATTTGGCCTTTAAGCCAATTGACTGAATGAAAGATAATATTATTTACAAAGTGGGAAATAACTGTCAGAAAAGGGGACTGAAAGGTATTTGGCTATATCAAGCATTGTAATGAAAATACAATGTTGAAGGTTAAAAAAAGGAATAATTTATTTTTTTCATGAAAAAACAGGGAAAAAATCCTCCATTGTTAAGTAAAATAGATATATGCAGAAAGCTCATCCAAATCTCAATGAAGAACTTTGGAAAAACTCTCTTTCAAATTCATTTGTAAAGATGAAGGACTATAAACAAATTGATGCATTTAAAAATTATGCATCATTAATTGAAATATGTGATAAGACACAGAAGGCAGTATACTTCTGTAACATTGTTTTTTTTAAAATTATGATAATAAAGGAAAGTATTCAACTGGAATAGTCTGAAGAATAGTGGAGGCATAACTTTTCAGAAGACACCAAGGATTTTCTTCTCAGAAGGACATATTTTTAAAATATCTGATATTTTGTACAACTTAGTTAATCCCCAAGACAAAGAATGCCCTTATCAACCTTCAAGTTAAAGTATGTTTGTAGGTATAATTTATCAGTACTTAACTCATCCAAGACTGGCAGCAGACTCTGTCAGAGGCAAAAGACTCTTTCCAAGCTTTTCTTGAGACTGTTAGGACAACTTTAATAAGTAGTCCCAGGAGGCCTCAAGATTCTTCTCTAGCCTGCTACTGCATAAAATTTTGCCAAGTAAAGACATAATTAAATGATTCTTTTAAAGTGGTGTCTCAACTTTATATGATATACAGGAAATAAAGTAGATATCAGGAAAATAGACATTGGAAACCACTATTACAGGAGGGCTTAGCATAGAAAAGAATAAATAGAACTCATCATAGGTTGATGAAGTATAGTGAATTTGACCACAGGTCAAATTTAATTTGGAAAAGAAAAATTTTAATTTGGAAAAGAAAAATTTACTTAGTTTATTCTGATATCCGAGAAAAGGGAAAACAAGTGGAGGAAAACCAAGAGAGAAGAGACATGACTGAAGTAGTGGATGGGAAATCATACTTGAAACCAGTTTTTATATACAAGAAAAACAATTCTGATTTTTTTAGGGGAGGGAGGACAGGTTAGGGGAAAATGGTTTGAAGGTTGGGGAGGGGGGGGGAATGAGGTTTTTAAGTTAAAAAGCTTAAACAGTTGATTTTGAGTGAAGTTGAAATAACTAATCATTCCTGAATAATAGCAATATCTGTGTGGATTAATAGTGAAGACTGAGCTTCAGATTTATGTAAAGTAAACAAAGAAAAACCTTAATACCTAGCTGCATGCTGGATGTTCTTTTATGCAAAGAGGTCTGCGTGAAAGATGACATTGAAACTTACGGTCTTCATGACAAGAAGGGTCATAGACTCTAAAGTAAATAAGAAGGTATAATACGGAGAGGACTTTCAGGAGGACAATATGGATTTGTTTGTTAGATAGCCACAAAAAGAGTTAGACAGACTTTTTAGTATGAACAGAAAGAAAGAGATGTGAAATAGATACAGGTCAGTACAGAGATAGGTGTTGAATTTGTGTCTTCAGGGTAGTTCAGAGATAGGATATTACAGGTGACAGAGATGAGGACAAAGAACGGAGGCCTCACTGAAAGATCAAGGAATGAAAGATCAAGCATAAGGTACACTGGAAAAGCTTCTAAAAAGATAGAAGGGGAAATCAGAGGGAATATAATGCCAAATCGAGATACAATTTCAAAATATGTAGATGCCTTATGTCTGGGGTTGCTGATAGCAGGTCAAGAAATGCTAGAATTGGGTGCTATTGTCTAGGAAGGGAACTTCAGAAGCATTGACAAGAGCAGAGAGTCTAAGAAAAATATGTAAGAGGAAGAAAAAGAAATAGAAATATGGCAGCATCAGAAAAAAAAAATAACAAAGTAGGTGGAAATTAGGAGTTATTAACAGGGTAGGATTTCTCTGTAGGCATTGATACTACTTTGATTGAATGGAAATTCACTATTGATGTGTTAAGGTGTAAGACTAAATCCTTTTGCAAGTCCTACATTTATCTCTAGACATACTAGTGAGTTAATCTGTCTTAACTTTAAAGCAGTTTGAGAGCAAGGATTTTAATTCTGTAAGATTCCATCTCTGCTTGGTTTTACAGGTCTGTATTGTTAAGCTATAGCTTAAGGTATGGATATTATAGATTGGCTAGTATTGCTGAAGGTCATTCCAAAAGTTTGCAGTGTTCTCTGTTTTCCCTGAAATAGTTAATGTATCTGGAATTCAACTCATGAAAGCAAAAAGAGAAAGAGCATATAGGAAAATACCATTGTACACTAACTTTGATATATCTGGTATATCTGAGCACTTCTTAAAATCTCAAAAATAAAGCTAATCTCATGAGATTTCCCAAAAGAAATTCAAATTATAAGGAGGTGAGTTAGGAAGATAGCAAATTCACATATGCAGATATTTTGATGTCTACTCTAACTGAATTTTATTTCTAAGATGTGAAGGTAGTCCATGCTTTTTATAGAATATAGATCTTTATAACCTTAGAGGAAGTATCTTCTTTCATCATAAAGCAGTCATGATCTGTCACAGATTAAATAGAGTAGGTTTGAGGTTTCCTTTTCAATTCTGTCACTAGCTTACCACACATTTTGGTTAATGTTTTGCCATCTGAATAGACTTGTCTGTGAATGAAGGCAGTGCTAACCTCCTATGTATAGTGATTTCATAATTACTAACAAAGTATTATGTAGTATGTTTATTTGAACATTAGATATGCATTTGCCAGCTCTGGTTGTTGCATGGGAAATTCTCACTGAAAATGCTTTTTACTTTGAGGGATCCTCTAAATTCTCATCTTGAAACCAGCCAAGAAGCAAAATTATTTACTATTTCTAAGGAATATTTCTATAGCATATCTTATTCCTGATGGATATCACTGGGATCCAACATCTTTATATAATTTATTTGCATGAGATGACATGTAATTGCATTTTCCAGAATAGCACTCGGATAGTACTACGTCCCCACTCATGTTTTTTCAGGTGTGCTGAACATCTTTTTAGAGAAGCAAGAGTCCAGTTTCCATTGATGTTGTATGTCTGCTTATTTCTAGCCATGTACACTTCACGTGTCTAAGCATGTGCTATTTTCATCCCATCATAACACACACCTTCATACAGAAATAACTCGTACTATAGCTGTTATAAGGGCATTTAACCCATTATGCTATTTTTCTGAGTAAACATTGCTCAGTGGCAATAACGACCTAATTTAAGCCCTGTGTGCATTTATAAAATATTTGGCAAAAACCTTAGCTGTTTATGGAGCTATTAGCAAAGGTCATCATACAAAATAATGATGAAATTAAATGATGACATTAAAGCGTATTGCTGTGTATCAGTCTCATTTTAATAAAAATATCTATAATATTCTTATATCTATTTTTGCTAGCTTTTTATACAAGCTAAGAGTTAAAAATGTGGTTCTTCTGTTTGCAACCCAAGATTCCCAATTCTGACTTAAATTAATGATTCGTATACAAATCCATTTACACTTTTTTCTACTACAGTAAGTAGTAGTTTAAGTTTGAATCATGTGCTTGAATGTTTCAGTTATAATTCAAGACTAATGGGTATGAAATATACTTGCTTGAAATATGAAGTATCTCTAGGAATGATTTATACGCAAAGCAGAAATATTAATTTTATCATACTAAATTTGCCGCATTGTGTATTTAAATAAAATAAGTCTGGGTCAGTGTGTCCAATAGGAAGATGATGCTTAAATGTTTGCTTAAAACTTGTATTTCAATGGATATTAGCCATTTAAAAATTTATATTGTCACAGTGGTGCTTCTGTGCTGTATAGAAAGAAAATTGCAGGGCAAATTTTCTTCTAGTGAGTGTTCACTCTGCTAATATTCACAAGTTTGATTTGGCTTGGTTTAGTTTTAAAGGAAAAAGAAAAAACTAGTTTCGTTTCCTCCTGGAGACTCTAGGAATGGTTCTAACTTGAAGGAACATCAGGGAGATCGCAAAATGCTGAAACTATAAGATCATTTTGCCTTTTTACAAATGCTGGATTTTTTTCATGTTTTTTTTCTTGCAAGTTGCAATATTTTAAAACTGCAAATGAAACCAAATCTATTGTCTCTTCACATTCAACAATTTCATTGGATTGGACAAGATATGAAAAACTGGACCTCAATCAACAAATTCAAATTGGGACACCAATAAGCTCACCTTCTGAGCCATGGCTTACTTCTAAGTGCAGAATGAGGAAAAGTTAAACATGAAATCAGAGAGAGCATAGGTGGATGATGTCAGCAGAAGATATGTTTTAAACCATCTCCTGCACAGACTTAGGCAATTTTCCCTAACCTCTAGCAAGATGCTTCTCTGAAACAGGAGTTCAGAGCCTCTGAACTGCTTCCTATGCTTACCCTTAGTAAGATCCTGAAATCTGTCAGGTAGCTAAAAGTAATTTTGACCCTGTGTCTTTGGTTAAGGCTTTTCTAGTTCTCCTTTAAAAACTCCAGAATTTGCCATTCTGGTTGACTCATAGTCATTTTATGGGAGAGTTTTTAAAGTCTGTTTAGTTTGCTTGTTTCCTGTGGTTCAAATTTTGTTGCCAGTTTCATATGTCATTCACACTTCCAAGTGTCAAAATTGTATTTAACATCTGGTTAAATATTTCCAAAAGTGGTGATGAGTGTCAGTGATTATATTCTTCTCAAGGACAATATAATGAGCATAATACATCAAAATTATCTAATAGACACAGTTTAAATTACTAAATAGATGTATTAACAGAAGATAGAAATAAATGTCACTACAGACATTACATCAGAAGTGTTCTACTACTTTTAGGTAGAAGGTAAAGTAAAAGGCAATGGTTCACTGAAAGAGCTAATGGGATGTTTAGGCATTTCCATATCACCATATTTACAGAGAGGTGGCATCTTTAACTTTACTTATTAAAAACTTTTTTCTCTTTTAGGACTGATACAACTGCAGAAAACTGTTGTCTGAAATAGAATGGGGTTTTTGAGTTATCTGGCAAAGCAACATCAAGAAATGTATCCTAGGTGTCTTGTCTGATATTATTAGTAATTATTTATCAATGTAAACTTATGCAATTTGTTTATCAAGCATTTAAGTAGATGTAGTATTATTGTAGTCAACAACTACAAACAAATAGATGAACAGCTTTGTGCACTCTGCTTGCCTGGAATCATAGACTCACAGAAAAATTTAGGTCAGGAAGGACCTTGGATCTTCTGCTCCAGCCCCCAACTCAGAGCAGATCAGAAGCAGATCAGGTAGTTCAGAGCATTGTCCAGCTGATTTTTTAATATCTCTAGCAACAAGATACTTGTTCCAATCTCCAACTTCTTTCATTATGATTTTTTTTTTCCTGATATCTAATTAGAAGTACACTGAAGAAGCTTACTTCCATAAATTCAGAACTCTATTAGTATAACTTTATGCTCTTCTGAACTGAAAAAGGTGAAACACTTGCCTGGGGTAGTACCACTGCAGTCTGGATGACCAAATAATTTTTATACTGCTAGGTTTGTCCTCCTAGATCCACAGAAGTCAGAATCATAGAGGAAAATAAACAAACATTACAATAAACAAACAAACTACAGTTTCTTGCAGTTTTCAGATACTAATACACATGTGCAGATGATGTGAGTCTTCTCTGCTTATGGTCTAATTGAGCTCAATGAATATGTTCAAGCAATATAGCATAGCTAACCCTACACATACTGCTTAGGGACAATGGGAAGGCATTTCACTTTATTGTATCACCAGCTGTAGACAAAGCCTTGTCATTTCTGTCTGTCACACATTTTCTTTGCCATTTTTGAAATCACACTTTAGTTTCATCTCCATCTGGGGCAGAAGCAGGGGTGTTGTAATATTGCAAGAAAAACTGCTTTTTTTTTTTTTATTTTTAGCTTGATTGGGTGGTGAGAGCTCTGAAAATGGCATGACATAGGTTAGTCTTTTGATGGTTATAGAGGAAGTTTGCAGATGCAATAAGTTGACCAACTGCACAGCAAAAAGCAGCTTAGGATGACAAGTACTACATTAGCACAGCTCATATGGGAGATGACATTTTTCTAACAGAGATAGATATGCCCTGCATGCTGCAGCCAAATAGGGATTCTTCAGATCTGTTCTTTAGCTTTTTGAATATGTATTCATCGATTTTATACATGTCATTAGCACATTTTGTGGAAAACAGGAGAAACGGTAAATCAAATTATGCCCCAACATACAAATGTAAATGAAGTTTGTCTTTCTATATGAAACTCAGTAGTTAAACAGCTTATATAAAATAAATGTGAGATAATTGTTCAATGTTAGTTAAGCTGAATGAGATTGTCCTTAGAACAGGATAACAGTAGAAGTAAGAAATTATTTTACTTTTATGAAGTATTAAGCAATAGCCCTATAATATTGACCGTTTGTCCTTGATAATTCACCAAATGTACGCCGAGGAACATGTCCCTTCATTAGCATAGAAATGGAGGCAGTAAAAATATTTCTGCTATTCTTTAACATAGGCACTGTTATTTATCAGTAAAGTCAAGAACTGAACAACAGTGATCTCAAGATACAGTTGCCGATTGTAGTAGAAATGAATGAACTTTCAGATCTGTAGAGATTTGCTGGGTTCCTGTAGTCAACTTGTTGGACTTCTTAGTCCCTATCTAAGCTCTGCTGCGAGTGCCTTGGATTGGTTTCTTTTGTTGGACCTCTTTCTTGCTCTACCAGAGAACAGTAACTGTACATTATAATTTCAAGAACAAGCCAGCATCTCTTGTAACATGTAAGGTATGATTTGATGATTTTATTTTAAATTATAAGTTTAATGAAAATCAAAGGTACTGCCTCAGAAAAGTGGTAATCGGACAGTGGAACAGCAATATGGAGAACAAATTTTGTTCTGATATATTTTCAAATACTTCTGAAAAATATCTTCCTTTAACTCATTTATACAAAGTATTCAAATTAAAACATAACCACACAGCGCTATCTTTACCAAAGCCATGTGTTGTTTGGTAATTTAACAGAAGCTTACCTCAATCTTTGTACGAGTTCTAACACATCTAATGATTTCAGCTGGGTCTCATGACAAAGCTCTACATACAACTTGTTTTATATCATTCCTAACCAAAGAAAACAGTAATTAAATAAGCAATATTTGCAAAATAGTGGACATGTTCAAAAGTCATATGGACATGGTCCTGGGCAGCCTGTTCTAGCTGACCCTGCTTGATCAGGTGCATTGGACAAGACGACCTCCAAAGGTCTCTTCCAACCTACACCATTCTGTGATTCTCTGACACTTTCCAGGATAAAATAGCTAAATAACTGCTCCCTATTTCCCTCCATTCTAGGGTTTAGAGGTGCTGTCTAGTCCTTGGTTTGTGTCTGAAATGGCAATGTTGTAAAACTATTTCAACTTTCCCGATCATTAATGGACATATTTTTGCAAGGTGTTGTCAAACCAAAGATTGCCAGATCTTTTTCTTTTTACCATCTTCTGTTTCTTTCAACACATCCCTAGAAATCCTAGCAGTAGTTTCTAATAGTTTCTAACAATTTAGTTATCCTGGCTTTCATTCTCTGCAGTCAAGAGTTTGCTAAACCACATCTCAAATTTCATTGGTATACTTCTGAACCTGGCAGTGCTAAACATAACTGTATCAGAACATTCACCTGAGCAGACTAATAGTAATTAATAAGACAACTGAAACCCAGAGACATGTGTGAACTTCTGTCTCATCTAGAATCTGATTCAAACTGCATGTCAAAGCTCCAACTCATTCCATCTCTTTTTAAATAATCTAAGTTAGGAGCCTAGTTACCTTCATCATCAGTTAATAGAGAAAGCAGGCAGACCAGGAAGACTCACTTTTGAAGGAGTGTTTTATTCCATTGACTGTCTAGGAAGTCTAGGATGATCAGACCACTAATTTAAACACCTTGGTGATGTGGAATGAATCTAGATATATGTGCTAACTGTCCAAACCAATGGACAGTACGCACCTGCAACATCAGGAACCTGAGCAGAGCTCATCCCTTAAAAATCACAAGCAAACATAAAACAGCTGTCTGAGCAGATGACACCAAGTTGGGGGGGCAGTGTTGATCTGCTTGAGGGCTGCAGAGGGACCTGGACAGGCTGGACCAATTGGCCGAGGCCAGTTATATGAGGTTCAAGAAGGAGAAGTGCTGGGTCCTGCACTGGGGTCACAACAACCCCACACAACTCTACAGGCCTGGAGAAGAGCAGCTGGAAAGATGCCTGGCAGAAAAGGACCTGGGGGTGCAGGCTGACAGCCGGCTGAACATGAGCCAGCAGTGTGCCCAGGTAGCCCAGAAGGCCAACAGCATCCTGGCTTGTATCTGAAACGGTGTGGCCAGCAGGACAAGGGCAGTGATCGTCCCCCTGTACTCAGCACTGGGGAGGCCACACCTCAAATCCTGTGTTCAGTTTTGGGCCCCTCACTTCAGGAGGGCTGTAGAGGTGCTGGAATGTGTCCAGAGAAGGGCAACGGAGCTGGTGAAGGGTCTGGAGCACAAGTGTTATGAGGAGCAGCTGAGGGACCTGGGGGTGTTTAGTCTGGAGAAGAGGAGGCTCAGGGGCAATCTTATTGCTCTCTACAGCTGCCTGAAAGGAGGCTGTAGGCCAGTGGGAGTAGGTCTCTTCTCTCAGATAGCAAGCAATAGGACAAGAGGAAACAGCCTCAAGTTATGCCAGGGGAGGTTTAGATCAGATATTAGGAAAAAAATTTTCACTGAAAGGATGCTGAAGCGTAAGAACAGGCTGCCCAGGGAGGTGGTGGAATCACCATCCCTGGAGGTATTTAAAAAATGGTAGATGCAGTGCTTCGCAACATGGTTTAGTGTTGAACTTGGCAGTCCTGGGTTAATGGTTGGTCTTGATGATCTCAAAGGTCTTTTCCAACCTAAATGATTCTATGATTTTATGATTTGTAAATATTTTTTTCAGTGACAGTCTCTTGTCAAACACATAAAAAGCCATGGTAGGAAGGAACACAAATCAGTGTCCTCACCTAAATGGGGTGATTTAAAACATGATATCAACAAACAACTTTACCCTGTTGACCTTTTACAGAATTGAGGTGTATGGTCCTACTGAGAAATAACACATGAATCCAAAGAGGTAACTCTGGGACATTTTAGAACCTGGGGGCAACCTGGTTTTGCTCTCTCTCTCTTTAGTCATTGCTACCTCTGGTTACCCCAATATTTCTCTTCTTGAAACACCGCGCTTCAGAACACTTCTCCCACACTGGTGGCCTTTATTACTGGAGCTCTAGGACCATAGCTATCAACCAGTGACATATGTTGAAGCCTGATATAGACATCTAGGAATCAACTCAATGGCAACTATGAGAGCAGAATAATATTAAATATGACTATATTCCAACATCAAATTTAAGCAATAAATAACTTTTATGTAAAACTTTCTATGTTCAGATCACAAAGAGCTCTATAAAGGGGGTTTTGTAAATAGCCATATTTTACAAATGTAAAAGCTGATAAATAGAAAACCAAGGAAGCTTGCTTAACATAATGCCCAAATTTACTGTCTTTGCTGGAAAAGAGGGAAACAAATTTCCAAGAACTGTGCTCCTTTGAAGATTTTGCTTATGTGAGAGTCAGATTCTTTAACTCCTGAATATATAGACAATTAAAACAGAAATGTGACAGTGAGACAGAAGAACAACAGTGATAAAGGAATTCTAATTAATTCCATCAAAGTGATATAGAAAAAGTGCAAGTGTTTCAGTTTCACAGTTTAGTCTCAGTCTGCAGTTTTATAATCCAAGGTAAGCCTTCTTTACCAAAGAAAACAAAATTATCTTGACCAGAAAAATATTAAATGCAATGTTTACGTTATTAGGAAAAAAATTTACAGCTATAAAGTAGACATATTCAAGTATTGTCGCTGGTCTGTCTAAGATAAATACCTTCCTAGCTTTTATTGCAAGAGACAGAAGGGGAAATTTTACCAACCCAACAATTAACTTATAAATAACATTTCCTGAGATGGTGAATGGGATGTGCCCCTCTGGGCAGTCTAAATCTATTGATGAGATCAATGACTCATGGGGCAGGAGTGCTTTGTCTTTATTTCATATTGGACAGGAACACAATTATTTCCTTTTTTTTCTTGTGTAGTCATCAAGATGCTGTTGGCACAGGAGAAACTGAAACCTATTGTTGCACTGCACTAAGTACTTACAAATAATTTTATTGTTATACTTTTAATAATTTTTAATTTGTTATAAACTCATTTGGGAATGACATGTCTCTTGATAACTAAATTGTAAGAGTACTTATGAGATTGTTTTGTTTAAATATTATATTAAAGGTTGTGACAGATACAGAAAACCAAATAATTATTGAATTTTAATTTTAATATACAGCAGCTACTGTTGCTTACCTTTATTTTCTCATGCCACATTAAATCTTTTCTTCATAATTAATAAAATTTGAGTAGCACATGAAAAAACAGGGCCTTAGACTAATGTTTCACAAAGACTGAGTTTGAAATATCCTGCCTACTATTCAGGACATTTTTACCTATCACCACTGTAGTATATGAGAACATTCTATATGGAATTAATGTCATTAGTGAAGTATTTTCTGAACTTGTAGAAATATCTCCTTGAAATTCAAGGAAATAAAGACTTTTCAAGACAAAGATTTGCCTAGGAGGAGGAGAAAAAATTCCAGAACGTGAAAAAGAAGACATTTCTTAAAACTGTGTATGGTGATTCAGATTTAAATATTATCTATCAGACAATATCCCAAGACATCTCTTAGGTCTAACACGTCTTCTCTAGGTGGTGGGAAAATGGAAAAAGCACATCATTTATTTTCAAAAATTTCCCCCTTATTTGCTAAACATTAATTATCTTGCTTAGTTTCAGAACCTGAAATACAAAATCAGATTTCTTGTCACATTATCTAACAGTAGCTGCAGTTCTAGTTAGTAGAAAGACTCTTTCACACCGATAGTAAATTGCATGATTTAAAGAGATTGCCTATCAAAAATGAACTTTAATGATGTGTATTTGTACTTTGTTAAGAAGAGAAAGCTTATACACAAAACTAATGAAAATAAATGTTTAAGTAAGAAAAAGAAGGAAAAAAAAACCCAAAAATGAAAACATTCACAATTGCCACTGTTTTCTAAGTCAGATAAAGATTTTCTATAATTCTAAATCATTCTATTTGTCTTAAACTCAAGCTGATGGCAGTGTCTTTAAATAGATGTCTACTTTGTAAATCATATCAGTCTTGACAAAGGCTAGTGGGCTCAAATATTGGCAGCTTTCAACTAAACAATGAAATAAAGACACAGTTTTATGCTTAAATGAGTATAAGAAGGTCATGTTTGTTGTTAGCATACAGCAATATAGAAGCACATAAATTATAATCCTAATAGCCTCAAGAAGAGTTCTTAGCTACTCTAGAATTGGGTCTTTCTTTGTCTTTACTGGTTTTGGATGATATTTTTAAGGTTTTCATATATAAAACCTTTTTCAAAGTAGATTGTAGTATGTAAAAAGCTACCATTTTATAAAAATGACATTTAATATTAAAACAAGTATTTGAAAGTCACTGCACTGATGAGCAGTACTGTGGTTATCCAAAATAATTATCAAAATAAATATTTATCACCTTGGAAACCACTCAGTGAAAACTACAGGGAAGTGCAGACTGCAACTCTTAAGGCTCAACAACGACAGTTACTTGTAATTCATAAAACTGACACAGTTATCTAAAATACATTCTCAAAAGCATATAATCAATGACAGAAGTTATTATTTACTCTCCTTTTTAGTACTTTAAAAGCTCATAATTCTCCTTTTTTGCTAATTTCTTTCTCAGAAAAATATTCTTAGAGACAAATCCCAGGAAAGAATTCCCCATAATTTTCAAATAGCAAAAAGCCTTTTCCTGCAGAATGGTTGGGTTCAAAAGGTTGGAAGAAAAACAATTTCTTAAAATTTATCAGTATTTTAGAAAATATGGTGAACTGCTTAATGGTTTGATGACATTTTGGTCAACTGTGTTTAGAATTGATGAATAATGCCACAGAGCTGCCATGCTTATGCACTCATTTTTATATGTTTTATTATAACTTATAATAAACATATATTTTTAGGCACTCAAACTTAAAGAAGTGTCCAGCTTTTTCAGCCAGAGAAAAGAGGTAAATGTCAGGTGTTATTATTTCCAGATCTGTTCTTACATCTCATTCTGTTTTCCAAAAAACATAAAAATCACAAATCTGGTCTGTAACATATTAGGTAATAATTTTCATTAAGTTTAATATAGCTTTATTTTTTTGGAACTGAAAAAAGCTTCTTTTCCTTCCTTATTCTTAGGCTAAGTCAGTCATGCAGCTGCTAACCCTTTGCAGTGCTGTTAACTTGCATAGCTTCTATAAAGTGAATGAGCAAAAAATGAGAGCTAAAACATACGAAAGTTCAGAAAACAGCTCAGTGAAAAATTTTCAGTAACAAAATAAAGACTAGTCATAGAAACAGACAGGATCTGGTTTCCAGAAAGAGAAAAGCAGTGTATTTTTTAAATCTTTTAAATCAGAATGTGAATTACATTTTTACTCTAACAGGTCCAGACAGCCAAAACTGATTGCCAGCTTCATAAGAAGATAGCATATGAGAAGACATACTATCATTAAAAGTACAATCAAGAGCAAACGACATATACATGCTATAAACTGCATTGTGGCGTATGGATGGCAGTTTGACTGCAAACTTACTAAAAACTACTAGAAAACTCTAGAGTGTCTCTCATATCATGTTTTAAAATTACTTCACTACAGGTTTTTGTATGTCCTTTTATCTTTAATCTTTCATGCTCAGTTGGTAAAAATACAGCACTATATTATTTTAGCAGTATACTATTAGCTGGCATCATAAACACGGACAGTACAACATGACATGTTTACCTTCTTCTCAAGACAAGCAAGGTCAAACAATGAGTGATAAATAATGTGCACTATTATTTCAATTTTCAGCAGGAATTTTTGAATTTTTGAGCTAGTACATTGGCAGAATTGCACAGAAAATACAAAAACATTAGCTATTGCTAATCAAGCTCTAAACAATCAGACTCTGATGGTCTGAATCACTGAATTCTAGTTATTGATTTAGTTGTTGCTCTTATGTCAGTAGTCGTCCCTGTGCACTATGGATAGTTTTCTTCAACATTTAGGTTCGTTTTAAACTCAGCTTTGTTAAAAAGCGTGTTTGTTATGGAACTCTATCACCTTTAGCTGTTGAAAAATAAGAAAGAAAATTTTCAAAAATGTTTAAGGTTTTATTAAGAATTGCAACCGTTGGTTACTTATAAATTAGTTGGTTCGCATTTTCTGATGCTTGTATATGCCATGTAAAATATAATTTTCACATTTCCTAAGCTGATAAATGGCTTACAGTGTGGTTAATTACCTTTTCAGGTGGGTCTAGTTGTGGGTTTTGAGTCGGTAAACTGTGAATAATTCAGAGCAGAAATGAAATAAGCTTAGAGAAATAACAAAATGTTACGGACCTGATAAACTACTTCAGAAATAAGTTTAGGATAGAAGTGAAAAATTACATAGGGCACGTGAACTAGTATACAGTCTGAGAAAAATTAAGATGCTAGAATGGACCAATTTAATTAACTTTATAATGATGTTTGGGTTAGAGATTAGAGATTATAAACATGTGGATTAGATTCCTTTGCTAGAACCACAGCATAGGGCTTTCTAAAGCAGCAGATTTAAGTAGTTCATTCCCTTCAAGACTTGTTGACTTCTAGACTGAAAGTTTTGACATTATATCCTCTTCACAATGAGTTGTCAAGCTAAACCTATCTTGTCACATCCTTGCTAAGGTCCCACCAAAGAGCTCTAACATGTATGTTTCTTGACATTTTTCTGCAGTATAGCAGCAAATTGCCAGGGTAGACTGAATGGAGAGCAGTAATGATTGGAGAGAAAATACTGACTGAGCTGGGGAGGCCAGTATATGTTTTTCCCAAGAAATCTGTGAGACAGCCACTAGCAGTTGCTTGCAACCACTCAAAATTCTTTCTTCATCCTCCTGGAAATCATTCATCAATGCAGAAAGTTTTCTTGAACTACTCAGGAAGGTGTTTACATCCTGCAGACTATAAACTAACTATAAAATCAAAGATTGATTATTCAGTTTATTCAAGCAGAAAATACAAAACTTCACTTGGCAAGAGTATTCAGCTGCAATTGTGGAGGCCTTGGCAGGTTTGCGCAGAGGTCTTTTTCTGTTATTTGGCTTCTAGAAGGATTTTTGTAGTGACAGGCCAGATGGTCACAGACATTGAGAGTCTGTATGACCACTGTGCCCCAAAAGCATTTAGGGTTTTTTTGGTGTATTGAGACAAGCTGTAAGTTCCAAGTGACACTTCTCTGTAATTATTTTGTCAGGCACTCCCATTCTAATTGAAAAGAAACCATATTTGCAAACTAGCTAAGGGTCATTTAGAATTGCCTGGTGTTTCTTCTCTCTCTCAACTTTTGGAGCCTTCACTCTTTCATTTCTGCTGATAAAGGCTGCCAGTTCCTTAGTGGTGTCGCTTGCAGGGTGACTTTACAAATGTGAGTGGTATGGTAAGAGAAACTTTTTACTGTTCTTCCTGCTTCCTCAAACTTTAATTTTGAGATCATTAGTAGACCCTTTTTGTGCACTGTGTAGATGCCCATGTTTGATGTCCACACACTCTGTCATGTTAGGGATTGTATGGGAGGGAACGAGTACAGTAAAGACAGCCAAGGCAATGTGGCAATGTTTGGTGATACAGATATCATCTGCAGCCTTTCCATGATGCAAATGTCTGAGGCAGGTGAATGTACATTGAGATGCTGTAGAGACTTCTGAGACGAGCCACATAGAGAGCAGTTGTATCTAATGAGCATGTATTCTTCATTTTTCTCCTAGACATAGTGTTAGCCATTCTTAATATGCTTCACAACACAAGTTGATAGCCAGACTATTCAGCCTATTCTCTCTCACTTGAACAATGGAAAGCAAGTGCTGGTTTTGTTTGAGAATGGATAGGCTGCAGACTAAAATCAAACCATATTACATCCGTCTCTTTAGTGCTGGGAGGAATTACTCATCAACAGTAAATTAATTGTAGATCAGTGTTTCTTAACACACAAGTGAGTCTTTGTATTTTGCATGGTAACACATAGCCCAGCTTTACACTTGCCTCAAATAACTGGTCAGTAGTAATACAATCAGATTAAATTTGTATGTTTAATTTTGTATTGGTTTTGCTGCTGTGAGAGAGAAAATCACTAGTCCAAGGAACACTGGAAGGCCATTAACCTCCTAGGGCATACACTGTCACACAGACTTTTCTCAGCTGTTTCAGAAAAAAGTTGCAGGAGAACAACTGTGGGAAAACCTGCCACACAAAGACGGCTTATTCCTGTTTCATCTGTTTGATTGACTTTTGCTCTGAAGCAAGCACATTTACATCACATCTATAAATCTTTGTCTTTGATGTAAGAATAAAGGTTTAAATTAATCATTAACATAGCTACCCCCTTCATGAAATTCTATCTTGTCCTCACTGATAGCCCCTACAGAAAATAAGAACTCAATTGCCAATGCAATTGCTATCAATCAGGCTTCTACAGAATAAGTTGCAGTTCAGACTCCAACAATTTCACAACACATTATTGCTCTTCTGTAACGGCAGGGCTAAGTAAGTTTTATGGGTCCTGTTAGGGTTGGACAATCAACTATTGGGATGGCTTTAGGGGAGTTGCAACTTCCAAACTAATCCATCTCTACCTGCTGTAGTATTAAGAATTATTAATTTTTCATAAATTCTTGAGCTACCAGCGAAAAGAAGCCAGTGGTGAGGCACACAGGTGTCTCTGCAACTGTTCTTTTTGGAGTATTAGCAGCAGTGTGGGTTCTCCATTGATGTGATGAATACATTCAGTGCTAGCAGGGAGGAATAGCACTGAGACAGGTGCAAAGTAGGGCTGACCATACAGGCAGCTTGGTAATGGCTGTCTATTGCTAGAATCAGTGTCTTGGGTCCCAAGTTTTACTTAATACTCTGGTGTCTGAAGGAAGCCAATTGGGAGTCCACCATGCAGGACTCTGATTAGAAGCCTTGGACTTTGATTCAGTCTGATCTTAGTTTGATCATTCAGTTTTCACAGAATAGGTTTAGAAACCTCTGGAGATCATCACTTAGTCCAATCCTCCTGCTCAGAGGATGGTCAACTAGAGCAGGTTGCTCAGGATGTCAAGTTAGGTTTCAAATACCTCCAGGGATGTAGACTCACTAACCTCTCTCAACAACCTGCTGCAGAGCTTGACTACTTTCATAATAAAAAAGATTTTCATATGTTTAAATGGAATTTTCTGCATTTCAATTTGTGCCCACTGCCTCTTGTCCTTTCCTTGGGTTTGACTCTGTCTTCTTTATTGCCTTCCACTGCACATTTACACACAATGATAACCCCTTTCCTCCCAAGCCTCCTCTTCTCCAGCCTAAACAGTCACAGCTCTCTCAGCCTCTCCCAGTTTGACAGATGTTCTAAGCCTTTAATCACCTTAGTGGCCCTTTGCTGTAGTTGCTCGAGTATGTCAATCTCTGTCTTGTACTGGGGAGCCCAGCAGTGAACACAGCACTTCAGACGTGGCCTCGGCAATGCTGAGCAGAGGGGAATGATCACTTCCTTGCACCGACTGATGATGCTTTTCTTAATTTATCCCAGGATACCACTGGACTTCTTTGTCCAACAGGACAATCAGCTCCTTTTCTGCAAAGTTGCTTTCCAGACTGTGGGTGCAGAATGTGTACTGGTGCATGGGGTTCTTCCTCTTCAGATGCAGACTTTGCATTTCCCTTTCTTGAACTTCATGAGGTTCCTGTTGGCCCATTCACTGGCCTGTCCAGATGTCTCTGAACAGCAGCACCCTCATCTGGTGTTTCAGCCAGTCTTCTTAGTTTTGCGTCACCTGCAAACCTGCTGAGAGTGTGTTCTGTCCCACCATCCATATCATTAACAAAGATGTTAAATAGTATTGACCCCAGGATAAAACCCTGAGGTAAACTGGCTAGCTTTCAGCTGGACTTTGTACTGCAGTTATTTGGTCCTGGCAGTTCAGCCATTTTTCATGCACTTCACTGCTCATTTATCTAAACCATGCTTCATCAGCTTGTCAATGAGGATGTTATGGGAAGCAGTGTTGAAAACTCTGCTAGAGTCAAGATAAACATCCACTGAGACAACTTATCACAGGATATCAAGTAAGTCAGGAATGATTTCTGTTTTGTAAGTCAATGCTGCCTACTCCAAATCAACTCCTTGTCCTTCATATGTTTGTAAATGGCTTCCAGAATTTGCTCCATCACCTTCCCAGGGATCAAGGTTAGGCTGACTGGCCTGTTCCTTCTTTTTGCGCTTTTTGAAGATAGGAGTAACTTTTGCTTTCTCACAGTCCTCAGGAACTGACTGCCAGAACCTTTCAATGATAATCAAGAATCACCTCACAATTACATCAGCCAGCTCCCTCAGCACTCATGAGTACATTCTGTCATGTCTTATAGACTTGTTTATGTTCAGTTTCTTCAGACATGCCCTTCTCTGATCCACATCTGCATAGGGTAAGTCTTCCTTGCTTGAGACTTTCCCACTGGTCTCAGAGATGTGGGATGCCTGAAAGAAACTCCTACCAGTAAAGACATATATGAAGAAGACATTTTCCATATCCCTTCTCACCAGGCCATCTGCCCAGTTCAGCAGTGGACCCACTTTTTCCCTTAGTCTTTGTTTTCCTACTGAATTACCTGTGGAAACCCTTCTTGTTGCCCTTCACACCATTTTCCAGTCCAAGCTCCAGGTGGGCTTCTGCTTTCCTAACGCCATCCCTGCACACTTGAAAAGTGTTTCCATATTCCTAACTCTGTTTTCACCTATTGTATGCTTTTTTTTAATATGTCCTAGTTATGTCAGGAGCTCCTTGTTCATCCATGCAGGCATCCTGTCATCTTTCCTGACTTTCTGTGTGTTAGGATGGACTAAGGAGATGGCCTTTGGAAAAATCAACCTGTTACCTTAGACAGCTCTTCTCTGCAAGACTGTCTACTGTGATATTCTTCAAAGCATGTCTCTGCATAGGCCAAAGTTTTCTCTCCTGAAGTCCAAGACTGTGATCCTGCTGCCCTGCTCCCTCCTCTCAAGATCCTGAACTCTAGCATCTCATGGTGTACTGGGTGTGGGTTGGAGTTAATTTCCTCACAGCAGCCCTTATTCGTGCTGTGGTTTGGATTTGTGACCAAAACTGTTGATAACACATCAGCATTTTAGCTATTTCTGAACAGTGTTTGTACAGCTTCAAGGCTTTCTGTTTCTTGCTCTGTGCACCATAGAGGGTAGGCTGGGGTGGGCAAGAGGCTGGGAGGGGACACAGCTGGGACCACTGACCCAAACTGATTAAAGAGATATTCTATACCACATAATATCATGCTCAGTAAGAACAGCTGGGGGAGCAGCTTTCCAGGATTGCTGTTGCTCAGGGATTGGCTAGGCATCAGTTGGCTGGAAGTGAGTGACTGTCACAGCACTACCAAACTATCAAGCTGCAACAAGGCTTTTACTGTCCCATACCAGCCCTCTCATGCCTTGGCACCACCAT
>JAVJGI010000063.1:59096719-59145028 GCA_035590275.1 Ibycter americanus
GCTGCATCCAGGTTCTTCCTTCTCCTGGCTCCTCTTCCAGCCAGCCTCTCCTCATCCAGGCCCCCTTCTTCTCTCTGTTTCTCCCAGGGCCTTTCCTTGTCTCTCCTATATCCAGGGCTCCTCTTCATCCGCTGCCTCTCTCTTCACCCAGTACTCCTGCTCTTCCAGGCTCCTCAGTGCTGTTTAGCAGGAACAAGTCACAGCTGTACATTATCCAAGTCAGCCAACCCACCACCCCAGAAGCAAGCCCACAATTGTATATTATCAATGTGAATTAACCCTTTACAGTTCCTCTACAAGTGACTGCTGTTGCTTCACTTGGTATTTTTGGTTTGGTTCCTCCCCCCTGATCCCCCCCCCTTTTTTTTTGCCTTTACTTATTAAACTGTCTTTATCTCCACCCAAAAGTTTTCTCGGTTTTACCCTTATGATTCACTTCCCCATCCCACTGGGTGGGAGTGAGCAAGCAGCTGTATAGTACTTAGCTGCCTACTGCGGTTAACCCACAACACATGGTCACTGCAATCAAGGTTGTTTCTAGTCTAAAGATCCCAACCAGTTCCTTCTTGCTTACAAATATCAGGTCCAGTAGAATATTCCCCACCCCCCAACCCACATTGGTTCTTTGAACATCTATATCAGGATATATTCATCAGTGTTCTCTAGAAACTTCCCACAATGCATGTGTGTTGTTATGCTGTTCCTCCAGCACGTCAGGGTCATTGAAATCCCCTATAAGGACCAAGCCCCATCATCAAGAGGCTTTTTCCAGTTATCTGAAGAAGGTCTCATCTGCCTCCTCCATAGTGCTTTTGTGTAAGTGCTTCCTTATTTTGTGCATACACTTGAGGTGGGCCCATTCAGCCCTTTTTCATCGGTTTCACAGACTCTCATAACCGCATCTGCCTGCTTGTTTGCTTACCAACCCAGTGTACCAATTCCTGTCTTGATTGTAGGTCTTCATCTCCCTTTGCCATCATTCCTAGCTTAAAGTTCTCTTCACAAACTTGGCAAAGATAATTTTGCCTCAGCCAAAGGTATTAGCTGAAGGTTTTCTGGATATGTTTTCAGTTTTATGAATTTTGAGAGGTATGGCATTTACCACAGCATGAATATCAATATAATTATCAGTGGCAGAAGGGAATACAAAACACTTATCTTCTTGGCTGATGTTCAGAGTATTTTACATTTTCTAGTTCTGGAAAATTGAGACCAAGCAATGCTAAGAAATATGTCCTCTTTTTTGATGAATAGATTGTATCTTCTCATTAATACCTAGAACATGTTTCCAATAACATCATGAAAAATTATGACTGCAAGCTTTCCTTGTTTATTTGGAAAATTTTCTAGAACTCATGTAACTTGCAAATGTTTGTCATTTAATGAAACACATTTTTTAAGTATATCACTATAAAATTAGAAATATGCATGCATGGAACTTGTAACTGCTTGAAGTATAGTGACCCATTGCACTGGAAAGGCTTTCCCAGAAATAACATACAAACTAGTTGATGCTTGCAGGAAGACTTTTACAGTTATAGACATTAGCTTTTCCTTTCTGATGACAGTATTTCTGTAGGTGCTCCAAAGAAACTTTTCCTCTTAACATCAGCAAAAGAATAAGACAGAAAATATTCCTTTTTTTTTTTTTTTTAGTTGCTTTTTAGGCACCACTTTCCAAGATTGGCTGAAATTATATTAAAATCTTAGTCAGATTGCAGGAGACATCTCTACCAATGTTAATATTTCCCTTCGAGTATAATATCAGAGAGCCCCAGGCAATGCTGTGTAACCCCCTGAAGCTTCTTGTTACCAGGCTGTATATTATGCAGGGTTACATTTTCATAGTTCAGTTAACAAGTCAAAGAGACATCGGTACCTTGCATCTAGTTTTGTACTCCATTAGAATAGCTTTAAGTGTTTCATTTCAGACTTTAAGCTCTCTGTATCCAGTACTACTGGCAAGTATTTGGCCCCTAGGTTTCTCCTTGAATCCGTCCTCTGCTGTCTTTTTCTGCTCTTGTTCCCAGTGACATTTTCTACACCATAGCTCCCAGCTATCCCTCAACCACAAAGGTAGTTGTAGCAGCTTCCAAAAATACCAGCTCCCAGGAGCAGCCCTTCTGTGCTTAGAGTATAAAACGGGTCTCCACTCCGTGTAATAAATGAATTCATGATTCTCAATTCCCAGCTGACATTAATAGCAGCAAGGAGCAAGAAGCGAGTTAATGTTAATTTCTGCAGGTAATGCGTGAAAGCAGATAGGGAAAGCTTGAAAGGTCAACATCTGCTGTCATGCAGGAAAGTTGCAAAATTTGATTGGCCAGTAAATGTCAACACCATGTTCTAAAATCTACATGCTATCCCTTCAATTTAATCTTAGTTTGCAGCCCAGCTAGAGATCATGCAGCATGTTTCAAAAACCCTTGAGTCTGAAAACGGAGTTGTGTGATTGCCTTCCCATGGCAATAAGGCACTTGTAAATTACAAACTTGTCATTTAATCAGCATAGTAGGTAGTACAACTCCTGTGACTTTTTATATCAATTTTCAGGGAATGCTGAAGAATCCATAATGATTATATACCATAAAGAACTGCAGTTCCAACTGTTGCCATGGTATTATGTACTCCTCTTTTTTAAGAGCAGTGACTAGAATGTAAAACAGATAATGAATCTAATTGATTGTCCCCTGTACCTCACAGAGATGCTTTATTTTTGTCTCTGCTTTGTTCTCTGTTTTGTCTCACAATATATCAGATGCAGAACTACATTGTGTAGCACATTGATGGCATTAATTTAGAGGAGAGCAGATGCACTTTCTAAAGCAGAAATATGATTACCAGCTCTAAGCAAAAGAGAATGAAAATTATACCTTCTTTGTCTAGATGGCAAGTAGCAGTGGGTGTTGGAAAACATATCCTCAGCTTATGTTTACATAAAATTTTCTGTAAAGCATAAGGCAATATTGAGCCAGAGAAAGCTAGCAACAGAGAGGGAAAGAGAGTGCATGTGCCCATGTCCAGATAGCACAGATGATCACGTAAAACTTCAGCAGTGAAATGTGACTGCAAGCTTGTGGTTCTAAATGCACCTTAAGTTGGTGTGTGAGGTGTCATACCGTACTAATTGTGAAGCTGCACAATAAGGATGATTCTGAATTTTGAGTGCAGGAAGTTTCATGTTGCCTGAAGAAATGCTGTGCCTTGTTATACCCAGCCTTTCTGGAATTTGCCCTATATCACCTAGCCCTGATGTATTTTTTCACTTCTATGGCTTGCCTCAAATGTACCGTGATATATCTTGCTCCAGCCACCTGATGCAGTGGGAAGAAGGAGAGATAGAGGAAAGCTACATTCCCTTCTTAGTGAGCCAGAGATGAATTGCTGTGTGAGCCAACGAGGGGAAGGGAGCAGAAAAGATAAAGGGTTGGCAGCTCTCACATGTACTCACGTATGAGTTTGGTGATGCCATCTCCATGGGGGCCATGTCTCCACTGGTGAACCTACATGTTTTCAGTTCTAGGAATTTCTGAGAGCTCTCAATTAATTTTGTCAAAGTAGCCTCCAAAAGAGGTTATTGAAGTACCTGGTGTGACACCGCAAAGCTGCTTTTATTTTACGAGAGACCGCCAGCAGACAGCTGGGCAAGAATCACTCTAGGTAAGCCAAAACTGTTCTTACTCCTCTGTGTATTGAGAGCATATAGCACATGATTAAGGAAAGGAACTATGTCCTGGATTTCTATATATGTTCGCAGTGACCTTCAGCCTGCGTATATGTCAAAAGGCAGAGATGCAGGTGAGAGTGAAACCATAGAGCTAGTATTATCAATGCATAGGTCTGTATGGGAAAAAATGAAAATATTCTCAGAGCTGGAGATAAAAATCTCAGAGGTTTAAAGTGATTTTTAAAGAAAACCCGTTAAATAATTGTATTTTTCCTACCAATAGCATACGGAAATTCAATAAGAAAATCACATAAATGATGTTTGGGAGCTCCAGAAAGCAGGACTATCACTTAACTGGTTCCACTTCTTTATTTATTCCTTCATTGCCCACTGCTACTCCATGTGGGCTATGATGGTCTGTAAAAAGATAAGTCAAACAAGTGATCAAGCCCTTTGGAATTCTAGTACTAATACAGAAGATTCCCAAACTTTCCTACTTTTTTTTGAATAAATACTTAAAGAATAATGACTATTCCAAAATTAGACAAGCTTACCTATTGTGAAAGTAAATCATGAATGCAAAGTGGGAATTACATATACTTTTTTGTGGTTACATTCTTGGGAGAAAAAACTGTCTTCCACACACCCCTGTACCCTTTCTGAGGTCAGCCTGAGGCAAAATATTCCCCACCAGTTATAGCTCTTTGCATATCTTGTCATCAATATGACATCATACCTAAATCATTCAGCTTCCATAAGATGGTTCTTCACAGAGAGTGCTCATCTGCGGCAACACCAGTAACATTCTTGACAGGATTACAGAAGTTATAGTGCTCCTGACTGAACACATTACTTGATAAGTAAACAAAATTTCCTGCTGTGTTTTAGACCCATCTATTTATTTTACTTATTCCTTTATCTTAATGGCAATGCATTTCATGTGCCTCTAGTGAAATGCACCAAAAAGAGCAGGACTGAGGTTTTGGCACAAGCTTCTCTCTTATACTGCCACTTACTTTGTCTCTCATCGATATAGTAATACATGCCAAGTCATTCATGCATGGTTACTTCAATAGCTCCTCTCATCACTTGTTCTCCTTATCTCAACCACAATCACTGAAGCAAAGAACCTTAATCTACCTTTTAAATATAATTAGATGAGTAATTCGTATACGGATCTGCTCATTATTGATTTTCTTTAAAACTCCCTCTCCCCCAAAGTTATGTGTAGTAGAAATGGTACATCTGCTCACACATACATTTAGATTGTTAATGATTCTTTTGAACATCTGTTATGCTGCTACTGAACAGTTGTGGTTTCTTTAAGAAGGCACAAGGGACTGGACCTACACCACCTCAGTCTTGGCTATTCTGGGGGGAAAAACACCTCTGGGAACCATTTATATATATGGTGCCATATTGACACAAACTTGAAATGGCTCACAATTTCATCACTTCTTTGCCCATTATGTTATTGATCAGTCTGTGCTGTTATTCACTACTGGAACACTAACTACCTTACATTTTTGTTTCGTGTCTTAGCAATCGGATCTGCTGAATATCAAAATGCATAACTAAAAAGCCCCTTAGTCAAACAGGATATGTAGCTGAACAACGGCTAGGATGAGAACCTCACATCAGAAAATTCATCTGGGCTAAGAGGCACGGGTAGCAATTTGTATGGTAATGTATCAGAAGCAACAAGAAGTAACCAACTATATTTATGTGTAGGAGGAGAAAAACGGTAACATCATGCATTCACAACCAAAACCACCAATAAAACAAGAGAGCTTAAACTGAAGTCAATCAGGTCAGCAGCTACTGTACTGTAAAAGATATGGGGTCTGCAACTCCATTCTGTAAAGTGTGATGAGGCAAAACACTCCAGAATTTCTTTTCTTAATTCTCAAATAAATTCTCTATAAGATATTTTGAGCAGTAGCGAATAGCTCCGAAATGGATTGTGCATTTGTTTTCTTGCTTGTTGTACCATGTAAGCAAACATTGCAGTGGTTTATGTAGAAGAATCAATACGGGCAGAATTGCTGTTGCTTTTAGAACAGATTTCTATAGCTAATAACTGACTATTAGCATAGTTTTCATCATGTGTGTCACTGAAGCTACTGTTCAACATTGGTAAGAATGGTAAGAATATAGACAGAGGACAATAATCCTTGGCATGTGTTATATCTAGCCTAACCCCACTCTGATCTGATAACACAGTTAAATAAAACCTAGCCAACTGCAAATTCATCTATCAGACACAGATATTTTAAACTTGGAAGCTCTATTCTTACGCTTGAACAAGGGCAGGAAACAGCTTTAGTAGGTTTGATAAATGATGATGGGCAGACATCCATTCTTATCTTCCATATCCTTTCTGCAACATTAACTCTCTCAACACTAAAATGGCTTTTTTTTCCACCTGACAGAAATGCCAGGAATCAAGGGAATTACTTAATATGATTTAGGGCCTTCCCGAGGAACGTACCCAAAAATTATGCCCAGAAACCTCCGGCTCCAGATTAATTTTACTGAGTTCCATGGGAATCAGTTCTCTCTCTTACTTGACATTTCTCTAAAACTTTTAAAAGAACTGTTGAGGTAAAATGCTGAAAGACATAAATGCTGGTAAAATGCAGATAAAACACAACTCTATATTATTTCTGTTATGCATGACTGTACGACTACTGCCAGTATGACTTCATGCTCAAATAAGATGACTTACCACTGGTTAAAGCTTATCTCTGGAAAGGCAAAAGTTATACAGGTTAAAAAGTTAGTAGTACTGAATTTTCTAGCTAATACTACTAGTGGTCATTAAAGAAGATGTATCCCATTCTGATAGAATATTTCTTGACTCAAAACATCTCTTTATACTTTAGTTCAGTGGTGCAGGTTTTAGTAAATTTAAACTCAGACTCACAGCAAACTGTTCCTACAGCAACAAAGTTACTGAAGCTGTACACCCAGTTTTCTCTTTGCTGTATGTTGCAGCTTCAGATTCAATCGACCTCAGTATGGGAGGATGCAACGGAGCTTTCAGATCCATCAGATTCATATTTTAGTCTTGCCAAGCCTGAATTTCACAAATGACTTCTAACACAGACCAAAGGGAGGAAATTTTAATGGCTTGGAAAGCCATTCAAATGAAGCAAATTTTAAAGGGATAATTTAATTGCATAGCATATGTGTTATTTTGTTCATTCTCTTGAGTATTCTTGGTAAAACCTGTAGCTTTTACTTATATTTGATTCTGTTGCCAGTTCTTGCAGTAAGTATATAAAGACTATTGAAACAAGTCTATAGCTGAGGTGCATTGGTTAAAGCCAGCTGTAGCTAAAGCTCCATGCAACTTTAACTCCTGTTTTATGACCTGATATAGATTACCACTCACAGAGAACTTAACACTACATTACTACTACACATAACTGCATGCAGTCCTTCAAAACCAGCAGTATGTAGTGAAATATTATGAAACAAAATCACAAAAGCAGTAGAACAAAAAATCTCAAGCCAAAATCAAAAGAAACACAAAGAACACTGTTAAGTGATTCAATAATCTAACTAAACCTCAGATAATGTAAGTGTCCTGGTTTCAGCTGGGGTAAAGTTCATTTTCTTCTTAGCAGCTGGTGCAGTGGTGTGGTTTTCATTTGGTGTGAGACCAATGTTGATAACACACTGATGTCTTTATTTGTTGCTGGGTGATGTTTATACTAAGTCAAGGACTTTTCAGTTTCTCAGGCCCTGCTAGAGAGAGGGCTGGAGGGGCACAGGAAATTGGGAGGGGACACAGCCAGGACAGCTGACCGGGAACCAGCCAAAGGGATATTCCATACCATAGGACATCATGCCTGGTATATAAACTGGGCAGATGGCTGAAGCTGAAGATCGCTGCTCAGGGAGTGGCTGGGCATCAGTCAGCAGGTGGCAAGCAAGTGTATTGTGCATCACTGGTTTTCTTTCTTTCCTTTGGATTTCATTCCTCTCCTCCCTCCTTTTCAATATAACCGACATTATTGTTATTATTATTATTGATGGTTTTATTTTATTTTATTTATTTTGTTTCAATTATGAAATTGTTCTTATCTCAGCCCTCGAGTTTTACATTCCTTTCCAATTCTCCTCCCCATCCCTCTGGGGCGGAGGGAGTGAGCGAGCAGCTGCATGGTTCTTAGTTATTGACTGCAGTTAAACCACAACAGTAAGGAAACAGAAACTGCTAAAATGAGATGGGTTTGGACCTGAGATAGTCAAGTGTCTCCACTTAATGAAAGTCATTGAGGATTTTTATCCTAACCCAAAGATTTTTTTAATCTGTTTTTGGTTTGTTAAATATTCAATAGTCCAAAAACCCTAAGAAAATACATCGTGGGAAGGGATAATTATGATTTAACCAAACTCTTGAGGAACACAAATCACAGAATTTCATCTAATTATTCAAGACCACATCTATGATTTATAATTGAAGTAAAACTTTTATTTACAGACTTCAAACACCAGAAAATTCACCACATTCTAAACTGCCTTTTCTTCCAGAGATTTACAACCTGAAAACCAAAACTTGCTTCTAGTTTAAAACTACCTAGCTTCAGTTTCCAAGCAATGGATCTTTCAGCTTTGTCTGCATAATTAGAGATATTTGAACTACATGGGCATTAATATTTTTAACTCTGACTTGTGCACTACTGGACTAGTGTAGATGTGCTTTATAGATCTCATTCCTGTCTTTCATCAGTATTTGGAAGAGCAAGAATCTCACACTTCAGTTACATATCTGAAGCTGTCTGTCGGTATCTTTTTGGCCTAAACTCCAAGTTAAGCATCAGGAGCTGAGGAACATTGCAATCTTCAACTTCTGTTTCGTTTATGAGACTGATTCCTGTTGTGAGAGACTAACAACATTAACACAGTTATGAGGATTCCTGAAAGTGGAGGCACAGAATTTTCAAGAGGAACTGGTTGATAGACTGCTTCATGGGCAAAAAGAAATAACATTGTAGCTGTTTTCTCTTGCAAATGAGTTGGAGAGAAGCCTGATCAGAGAGAAATAGTGACTTAGCAGCTGCTATGTATTTGTTTCCCATTCTACCAGCATGTTTTCAACTTTCAGAAGACTGTTGCAGTCCATGTTTAACAACAATCTTAGTGGCCAAGCTATCTTCTGTTCCAGAAGGAATTACATGAAATCCTGTCTGAATACAGTAACGTCTTCAAGGGAAAAAAAAGAATAGAAAAAAAAATTGATTAAATTTGCCAGTATCTTCCCTACAGAATTTTAAATTAGAATCTGTCTGAAGCACTTTTTATATCAAATTTCATTCAATACCTGGTAGTTTTTACCATGTGTCCATGTGAAAGAGCAGTGTGCCTCAAGCCATTGTATTCATATAAATAACTCATAGTTGTATGGTACCTTTCAGCCATGAAAGCAGAATTGCAACCTCTGGTGTATGAATGAGTTATGAAACTGCCAGCTTACCGTATAGAATTATAAATGAAAGCATGCATTATTTATATAAAAATAATAAGTACATTAAAAAGTCGTAATTAATCATTATGAATTGCCATGGCTATCATTTGTGATGGGATAAAGGAATTTGAGTTATGGTTTAATGGATAAAGGAATTTGAGTTATGGTTTAATTTTTCTGTTTCCATAAGCAACTAGTTATTTTTCCAGTTTGTTAAGAAAATGTTGGCCAATATTTTTATTAGAAAAGTAGCCAAGTTCCTATTTTGTAATGTCCTGTATAGATGTTGATTAATTTAGTGATAGAAAAAACATCTTAGAACGTATCATATAAGGAGCTATTCTGTAGTTTGTTAATTAAACTAATTTTCCCTAATCATTCTCACTGTCTAGAAGGGGCGGTTGGTTTGTTTTTCCTTTTATTAAGCTTAAAACCAAGAGATTATTACAGTGTCAAAATAAAGCATGTTCTCTCTTTAATTATGCTACAGTACTTAACAACCCAGACATTGTACTACAGCAAGTTTAAAAGTGAATCTGACTTTAACTAAAATGGGACTGACTTATTCAATTTTCATTGCCTAAGATAAGAGAAGACATGCATAAGGAGGAACAAGGAAATTGCATTTTCAGACTTTTGTTAGTTTGCATAGATGAAATAGCTATTAGTGACAAAGTAAGAAAGAAATGTCCTTGTTTACAATGCAAAATTGATTTCACAGTGCCTCTTGCAGAAACAGTTAAAATTGACACTGTTCTTTAAATTAGCTTTTGAGACCAAAAGATAAGTCTCTTTCTAGCTGCGTATCATAAAATAGAACAAAGCTTGGAGCGTTAGTAACTGATGTAATAAAAATTATTTTTGTTAATATTCATAAAGTACTTACAAGTTCATTGAAGAGTTCAGTAATGAACAAAAGAAATAAAATTCCTTTCTCAAAAACATAAAATGTTTGTATGTACCAAATTTCAGAATAATTTTCTCCTAATATAGGCTGGGGTCTACTGCTATGGGTTCAGTATCACCTGTGAATCTACACTGAATTCAGCCCAGTGTTTAAAGGTAAAGTTACACAAACCTTGTCTCTCAGCCCTGCATTTTGTAGACAATAACAATACAAACATTTCACATGTTCATGTTTATTTAGTCAAAGTGTTGGTTTCAGGAGGGAAAGACTTACAAAAATTGGAAACAACTTTTATTTTGAGGGTTTTTATATTAAATACTTAGAACTGCACAGATAATTCTATTCAACAAAATATTTCACTAACAGGTAAAAGGAAACTAAGGATTCTATTTTTGGTGAAACAGAATAGATTCTATAAGTCTGTTTAGACAATCCTGCAATATCAGCAGGAGGCTATAACAACTTCCATTATCCTCTCACATTGTTGCTGTGTAGAATTTAGTTGAAATGTAATAGAAACTGGCAAAAAAACCCCTGGCCTTTATTGGTGAACAACCTACTTTAGACAAAGAATGTTATTTAATTGAAATAAGATAACAGGAAAAAAAAATCTAGTAACAGAAAAGTATAAAAGGCAAAGTCTTACCCATTAATAAAGCACCAGAGGCTATCAGTGATTACAAGCAATCAAGACGCTACAAAATAAGAAACAGGGCATTGTAATCATCTGATACACTTGGCAAAGCAGGCTGGTGAAAGGTCCCTCACCTCTGTGTAGTGTCTTGCCCTGGAGCAGGACAAGGAATACAGCTATTTCTACAGTAGAATCCTTGTTTTCTTTTTCTTCTGGTGTCTTCCAAAAACCAATGAACAGAAGTCTCTGTAATATATTTGTAAATCAAGGGACAAACACTGACACATTATACCTTGCCACACAAGAAGCAGTTCCTTCTTTTCCATTTGAGAAGCAGATTCTTTCTTTTCCATTGAGGTTTTTCCATGAGAATAACCCTAGGGAAAATTTATATCTGTGCCCAATCAGTGTCAGTACAAATGTGGTAGCTCCACATTAGCACAATAACTTTTTTTTTTTTTTGGTGCTTTTCTAAGAGTAAATATGCTGAGAGCACTCCAATTTTATTTAACATGTTTTCCTATCATGGAAAAATATCCTTTTAATTTTTTCATTTTATTTCTTTTTACTTAAGAAAAGGTCTGAAAACAATTATGCCAAGTTTTAAGTTTGTCTCATATTCCTCTGATTTTTTCCAAAGACAAGAAGATTGTCTACATGTAATTATTTGCCTAAGTATATTTTTAAAGAGATTTGTGTTATTGCAGAAGGATTTTTGAAAATACAGGTTATATTTTTTAACATTTTTTTATAGATAGAATAAATAATTATATTTGCATTACATATTCACACAATACTATAGAACAAATGGAAATGGGTATAAATCTGCACAGATACAAAATGTTTCAAGTTATACAGCCTCTTACATTCTTTTGGATCCCTGAGCAGAGATCCTTCTTAAAGTATACACTATTTCCACATTAGCATTAAAATAACTGATTGTATTAGTTGTAAAATGCATTTCCATTTAAGATATTTGGAAACGGTACCTTGAAGAAAATTGTGCTGTTTTCTGAAGGGAGCTTTGAAAGCCACATTCTGGCTGCAAAACTGCTGCCTTAGACATATCTTATTTTGTGTTTCATGGAAGTGACAGGTATGAATTCCTGCTTTTACTAAGTAGCTGTAATTTCATCTAATGTCGATGCATACTGACTGTTCTCACTGTCTCTTGAAATCAGATTACTTATCAACTTATTTATCATTCATTTAAGGAACTCCAAAAACTTTTAAAGCACAACAGTGCAGAATATTGCTTGTTCGCAAGTAGATACTTTTGAAATCATAATGAATAATAATTATTCTGATAGGTCATTCAGTTTGGGGAAATTCTGGAAACATTTCTTTGAGTACTGTAATAATCCTGCAAGAGTAAGAACTGTTGACACATACTTTACTAAACCATACAGTCAAACTAAAACAAAGAATTTACAAAGGCATCATTTGGCCTAATAATTAAAGGAACACTCATTAAGCTTTATTATATTGATTAAGATTGATATCAACAGTATTTTTCAATATTGTATTTCATTTCAAAAGTTTGGATGCATAAGAAATGAGCAAAAGATCTTAGGCAATAGTACTCCTTCCATTATATCCGTATCTGAAATAAGCAACAGAAGACCTTTTGTCTAAGAAAATGGACCAGGTAGGTTGCATGATAAAAATGCTTCCAATGCCCATCTTACTCAAAATAATGAAGGATGCCAGCAACTGAGCTAAACTTTTCACCTGACTAAACTGAGACTATTTAGACTGGAAATAATTGAGAAAGCGCCAACTTTCTCACTTGCTCCCCACTGGAATACATCCAGCTGCTTTATATTGACACAGAAGATGTCATAGCACTGGGTGAATAGCAAAAACACCCATTAAATAAAAATAATTTACTTGGACTTTCAATATGTCTTTGATAAAATCCTTCACAGGAGATTATTAAGGAAACAGAAGCTACAGAATGAATGATAAAAGTTCTGGTTTATATCAGAATTTGGCGTAGAGATAGGGAAACAAAAGGTAAATATAAGTGCCCATTTTCAACATGTAAGAAGGTTAATAATGAGATGCCCCTGGATTCTTACTAACAGTAGTGGTACTTGACACATTTATTACACACTTATTAATGTCCTGAAGAAAAGGATAAATAGAAAGATGGACTGAAGTCTCTTACTGAAAATTATTTTCCTGGTTTCAGCTGGGATAGAGTTAATTTTCTTCCTGGTAGCTGGTATAGTGCTGTGTTTTGGATTTAGTATGAGAACGATGTTAATAACACATTGATGTTTTAGCTGTTGCTAGGCAGTATTTACACTGACTCAAGGACTTTTCAACTTCTCATCCCATCCCACCAGTGAGTAGGCTGAGGGGCACAAGAAGCTAGGTGGAGACACAGCCAGGACAGATGACGCAAACTGGCCAAAGGCATATTCCATACCATATGCCGTCATGCTCAGTATATAAACTAGGGGGGAATCTGGCCAGTGGCCACTGCTCAGGAACTGGCTGGTAGGTGGTAAGCAACTGTAAATTATTTGTTTTGCATATTTTAATTCTATTATTATCATTATTATTTTCTCTTCCTTTTCTGTCCTAATAAACTTTCTTTATCTTTATCTTAATGCATGAATTTTACTTTTTTTTTCCAGCTCTCTCCCCCATCCCACTTTGTGGCTTTGTGGGGGGCAGGGAGTGAACAAGAGGCTGTGCGGTGTTTAGCTGCCTGCCTGGTTAAACCACAACAATTGTGTAGGTCAAGAATGGAAAGGCAGCAGAGAATTCCATGCATAAACAAACAAGATAGTTAACTTAACACCAAAGAAAATTCCTAAGGCATAAGCAAAGGTGGATATTGAATATAGCCACTTTACATTAAATCGTCCATATTGATACCTCCCAAATCAACATCAATCACTAAGGAAAAGAGCAGTTTCATGATAAACAATTTATTTAATGTAATTCTCCAATGTACCTAGGAAAACAAAAAAGAGAAAAAAAAACTGGAAAGCAAATAAAATTTTAATGTCTATTGCAGAACAACAGAGGATTGAAAATGTCTTACTATATTTTTGTGGATTGTTGGTGTGCCATTAGAAAAGTTCTAGAGAAGACATGAAAGAACATGAAGTAAAATTTAACAGATCAGAGCCATACTTTTATAATATAAATGATACAGAAATTATACTGTAAAATTATTGTAAATAATAGAAAAGCCGAGTGACTGCTAGTAATTCATATTACTAGGACAAATTTCACCCAATAAAGCTAAAAGGTAACAAATTTAAAAGTCATACCAAGAAATTCTTTGTTTCTTTATGCAGATTCTAAATGGCCTGTTGTCACGTTACACTTATGAGGATTAAGCCATAAAAACAATTAGAAACTATTTCAATTACAGCTAGAAAGATTTTCACAAAACACTAAAAGATCTTTCTAACAAAATAACGTACCCATGGAACATGTTGCTGAGGAAGACTGTGGAATCTTCATCACTGGGGGTTGTACAAAACATCTGTCAACAATAACACACTGTTCTTTTCTGCAAGTCTAAGAAGATTAAATGATATTCTGAGTTTTCTTCCAACCATATCATCCCATGAATTTGGTCTGCTATTCTGGTACCACGAACAGAACAAAACAAGAAAACAAAAAAACCTCTTAGACTCAACAACCATAGTAGAGCCTAGGCGCACAGCACTCAAAATACTCATAGAATCGGTTTTATTAAAACTCAGCAAATAGGATTAAAATCCTGGGGGCTAACGGAATAACTGTATTTAACAGGAAAATTCGGGAAACAGGGGAAGCTGTTTCAGGAGAGAAGTCACTTCATATATTTATTGGGGAATTATTACAAGGGAATTTAGTGAGATGTTTTTCACTATCTCAGCAAGCTTCATCTTATTATACCCACTAAAGAGACAGAAATTAGTTTTATAAAGAGGAAAGGTTCCAGTGAAATTCAATGAGAATTTATTCTGCGTAGAAAATGCAGTATCTGTCCCTGCAATGCAGGGGTGTTTTTATTTCATATCATTGGGCAAAGCTTGCCTTTTAATACTGCAAAATTTTGGATACTCCACAAGTACAGTCAATGCTGTTCCATTTTAAACACATTTCTACGTGAAATTTCACATTTAGTGTTTACAGGTACTCAAGAAAGTCCAAGAAAGTCCAGATTTTAATTAAGGTCAAAATATTACTATTTCTATCAGTGAACATTGTAGTATGTATTTATGGATGTGAAATTTCAAGTAATTTTCAAAAAGCTGCTATGATTCAGCTTGACTCTCGATTTGCATGTTTGCCTGGTGGCCTTCTGGGTACTGCTGATAGAGATGATTCATAGGGTTTGCTGTCTCGATGGTTTTTTAGTTACTCAGGAGAGTTCATTTATTTCAAATACTTACAGTCAATGTTATCTGTGTTAACACTAAAGGTCTAACTGAGGGTGAGTATGAATAGTTGCATCTCAGAAGGGCTGGCTGAAAGTGCAAGACTGGGAGACCAGACTAAATCCTTTAATAAAAAGAATTTTCCCCAGCCTTTGTCCTGGTCAGATATGTTGAATATGTGTGTAATAAACAGCTGAATAGATTACTATGAACCAAAATACTTATTTTTAAAGAACTCTTCAGAAAGTGTAAGGAAACTCTGTTGGAAAAAGAATAAACAAACTTTTTTTTTAATTCTGGAATAGTTCATTACAGAAATATTTGGTTATGAAAACAGTGAAATCTTACTTGTTTTTAATAGATTTGTTTTGCAGTAAACATATTTTCTCAGTCAGTGTTCAGTTTCCTTTTTACCCCTATGGTAAACATATACCACAGGACAATTAGGAGCGAAGGCTAAAATTTTTCATCTAGGGTACCTAAAACAAAGATGTGTGAGTCCATACTTCACCAACTGAATGAATTACTTTATTTGCAGAAGAAAAAAAGACCTGAAGTCTCCACTGATTTCCTTGTTGGCTGTGGGTTTCTTATTGTCATTATTTTGTGCACCAATTCTGAGATCATCTCTGACTCTCTCAGCATTTCAGAATTTATTACTACTACTCTTATGGAGTACTATTTCCCTTAATGGTACCTTAATGGTTTATTCTTTTCTTAGTCATTATTTCTGAATTCTGCCATTATTGTCATTATTTTCAATTCAGTTTGGCAAAAGTTACTGTCTTTACCCCGGGACGAGGGTAGACAGCAGTATCTGATAGAACTGCACCAAGGATGGAAATCCAGGCCTGAGCTGGGAAAGGAAAAGCAAGTGTGTTCCAAACCTAGTGCTCCCATTTGCTCCATCTTCCCTCACCCCTTGCTCCCAACAGATGAGTTGTATCTGGTGTAGGTTCAAACTCTAAACTTAAAAAGTGCTAGGACTAGAGCAATCGGCAGACTTTCCAGGTCTTCCAATGTTTAATCCAGAAAGTTTTAGCTGTAAAAATCTAGATTCCTGATTCAGTAAGTGACCTATTCAGACCTCTGCAAAGGTGAGGATGGTTCTGGATGACCAGACTAAGGTACACCCTTATGGATTTGTTCTGAGGTCTGGAGTCTAAATGTTGCAGTAATACCTTGCGCTACTTCTCATCTTTCACTAAAATCAGTAGGAAGAAAAGACAACATTTGTTGTTCGGTGCTAAACACCTGGCAGGATGTGACCCCCAGGTACACAGAAAGTAGTTGGCTTCAGTCTGTTATACATGTTATCAGTCTGATATACGTGTTATACCAAGAAAGGAACAGGAAATTCAGGAAGATGTTATTGAATAAGGATATCAAAATTGTCTTTGGGATTTTCAGCCACATTAGTGCATAGCTGAGGGCATAATTTGGCCTTAAAGTTTATCTTTTTGCTTTCTGACTGACACATCATACAACAGCAGGAAAAAAACTGCTTTATCATATAGACAGTTCCCTATTATCATTTGACTCTGCTTAAAAATAATGGAACAAATTCTTCTCTACAGCTCTACCACTGAAGTCAGTGGACTTATGCCAAGGATGAGTTTGACCCAATATTATTTTCAAACTGAGATTAGAGAGCAAGTGAACCAGCAAAAGACAATTAAGTCAGTGATGCACTTACTATCTTGAGTACGCAAGCAATCTGAAAGCCAACATAATGCAGTTCTTATCCACCAGGCATGCAAATAAATCAACTTTAATGTCAATAAAGTCAGTAATGACAGATTTTATCACTAAGTTATAACTAAGCAATAATGATTGGGAAAAAGGCAAGTAGCTCACAGCAACTGAAGTGATTTTTTATTTTGTCCTAGGTGAAGCCAAGGGTAACTGAAAAGACTGGCCTTTACTCCCTCTATTATTAACTGCAAATCATTCTTGTCATGTTAGAAAGCAGATCATTTTTTTTCCCCAAGTGTTACTCACTGTTATGGTGTGCCTCACACCATGACCTCCTTCAGAGGTGCTGCAGTCCATTTCCAATTAGCCTCTGCATATTAGTGAGGTGCGGTTTTATTTTAAGGGAATCAGGACCAAAATTATATTTCTATTTCTTCTGTAAATGTAGTTATTGATTTAATTCATCCATCAGCTGTGATCACAGAAATCAGAGAACAAATAAAAAGCCAACCTGAGGATGATTTAACACTTTACAAGGAGCAGTCCTATACTAAATACTGTTAGACGGCTGCAGCATTCCACTTGCAGTGCCTGCATTTCAATGAGTAAAATAAATGTTAGAGGTGATAAGCGGCTTATTTAAAATGCTTCTAAACTATTTGATTGAGGGGCACAATAAAAATACCAGCTATTATTTTTCTTGATGCGTAGAAGGAGGAACTCAGGGTATAAATATTTTAAAAACAGTATTATATTAAGTAGGTAGATGATCTACTGATAATATAAACTCACATAGCTGCTTTAAAAGCAAACAAACTTTTTCAACTGTTCACAAAATGTGGTTTATATGAGTTTGTACAATCATTTTTCTGTCTCTGTATCTTAATCAAAAGTAGTACAAATTTTTTGTTATGTATGTAGTTGTTCTCCCTATGGGACATGTTTAACAACAGTCGATTGCTATGTTTCAGAAGTTTTGGCTGACATTCAACAAATGTCTCAGCAGCTAATAATGCACTTAGTTCTGTTAGTCCACCCATCTGTCCATCACATCTGCCTGTCCTCATAAAGGCTTGTCATTAAGCAATGTAGCATGTCTCTAACATCCTCTCTACATTCACTCTCTTCGTCAACGCCTGGAAGATAAAAAATTGTGTGCTCACAATTATTTTAAATCTTTTCATAAGCTGAAGATAAATAAACACCTCTTTAAAAATAAGCAACAAACAAACCATTTGTTTTAGTATTTTGTTAATGGCACTTTAATCCATCATATTTACATTATTTTTAGTCAACACTCAATCAAAATAGTTTGAAAACACGAAGACAGACCTTTACCCTGTCCATAAAAATTTAACAATGTCACTAGACACATAACCTCCAAAAACACTGTTTCAAGAAAAATAATGTTAATTAAGCTTGGCATTTGGTATCTATTTGGGAGCACATGTTATGGCTGGCTGTTACAGTCCTAAGGTGGGGACTGGCTGCCTCTACAAACTCTTCTAGCACCTGACTAGCTTTTTCCACATGGAGTGATGCAGTGACATGGGTCATAAAAACAAAGGTGCTATTGTACTAGTGTGTGTCCTCGTTCATACTACATTTGAAATTGATTGCAGTAACAACTAAAGTAAACACTAAATATTTGACAGAAAATGTTTCTGCATTAGCACAAGGAGGAAGAAAAGATGGTGGAAAGAAGAACCATGGTGTCAGATTTAGCCAGTGGGTATTATTCAGGAAGGTTGTAATTCCATAATATTAAGAACTAAAGTGTTGTAACACTTTTATATAACATTATAAAGCACTATGTACTGTTCCTTTCCTGTAACCCCATCTTCTGGACAATGTATAATATTGAGGGTAAACCAAAAATCTTTAGCTGAACATATGGAATACCCATCCTACAATGATAAGGCACATATTATTCAAAAGCTAGCTGGGAACTATTAACTCTGTTGTTTTCCATTTCCTTTGAGCTGGTTTGCTATAGAACCTATCCTAATATGATTATTTCCTATCCTAAGGAGTATTTCCAGAGCATTAAATCAAGTATTATGTTCTCAGGATTCTAAGCTTCATAGTCAACATCGTTTCAAATTGTCTAGGGGTCAGAAGGTAACCATGCATTTTGGAAACAAAGCCATGCACTTCAGAAGGACAACTTGTTTAAAGCAGAGTCAATAGATGTTTGCTAATATCAGAGAATCAAAATATTCATAAGATATAATTATGCTTTTCATACATGACTGTCCTAAGACAAGGCGCTCTTTACAAGCTACCTATTCAAAAGCAATCCTGAGATTTCCATAGAGAAGCAATCTGGAAGAATGCATTTTGCCATGTACCCATCAAGAGTTGTACCAAAGATGTATAGTAAAACATACATTGTGCTATGAAATATGATCCCATATGGCCGTTTGTGAAAGTATCCCAAACATTTGCACTCAATATTGTGTTTCAACAGCCATTCAATACCCTCTCATAATTTCTGCAGGCTGTACAAATGTCCCTACTAGTTACTGAGTTCGTGTAAGAAATTTCTTCTACCCTACTCTGTGTGTATGCCTACATGAGCTCATACATGCACGCATTAGCAACGCAACTTATAAGACAGTATTGGAGGACAGTATTTGTCTGTGTCTTGATTTATTTATAGCTAAGCAAAGCTCACCAAAAAGTACTGTGCTGCTGACCGCATAAGTGCATGCAGATGTGTTTGCACTTGCATGCAAACACATACACACATTCACGCAGGAAAAAAAACCCTATGTATTTGTTCGACAAGTTTTCTTGGAAATTCATGAAAGCCCTCCATTGTAATAGAAAATTAAGCTACAGCTGATAAAAGTAATTCTAGGTGTAGGCTAGCTGTCTCTACCAGTTGTGACAATGGCATCAGAAAGGGCATTCCTGACTTAGGGTAAGTGCTGTTGTAGATTACAATTTCTCCAGTTACAAACTCTTTATGTAGGTTACCACTATTCCAGTGGGTAACTAAAGGGATTTATGATGCCAATCAGACATGGGACAGCTGGCTGTCAAACGAGTTCCCCAGTTAAAAGCTTCCCATTCACCACTGCTACTGTTTCTTTCCAGTTTCCCCTTCAGCTGATATATCTATCTGTAACTAACTTTTAAGACAAAGACAGTAATTATTACATTGTACACCATCATAAGATGTAAGGTCAAGCGCTTTCTACCAAGCTGACAACACTAGCCTTTACAATTATCTTTTTAATTCACCACTTGTGGAGAAAACGGGCATAATAAAAAGAATGAATCACTCCATTATCTAACATTATGCAGGGAATAGTATAAGATAAGCAGAATGTTCAGCGCTGTTATTATTTGTTATTAGTTTTGGCTAAAGCCATTATCCACAAAGTACTAGGTGCTAAACAACCACAATGAGCCATGTACTTCTTCATTTCCTGGTCATGTTCATCTGAGATGCTTACTAGAAAGTCTTACTACTTACTGAAAAAATGTATAGCATCATTGCAATTAGTATGTCATGAAAACACCAACCTAGCATGCTAGCCAAGCTCTTTACTGCTGGTCAGGAGAAAAACAAGAATGAGAATGCTCAGCATACAGAAAACCAAAGAACCTACACGTGTATTTTCCTGACAGCATCTGGAAATTGTGGGAAAGACTGAAGAGAATGTACTTGATGGGAATTCATAGAGTTATATTGAGCCTTACTTTTCATTATCTCTGTGCTGTATTTCAAAATTTAAATTTTAGGCAATGTGCTTCAGAAGAACCTAGCCACAGAAGTCTCTGTACCTAGGAAATACGAGGCATTTTTGTGGTACATCACATTCTATGGGAATTCAGATGTTATACAACATTTGCATTCCAGTGGCACATATTATTCAGGATCCATTAATGAGATAGTTTTGTTTCAACAGCACAATGTTAGGGAATTTATAGAAAAAAATATTTATTGGAAAAATTGGCAGATAAAAGGTCATACTAAGATAACTTTCAGTGTGAAATGCAGTGCCAGGCAATGAAAATGTTGGATATCATAGAAACAGTCAGATTCTAGTTAGGTCAGTGGATTTTCCAGCTCAGTATAACCAGAATCGGATCTGAAAAAACTGCTGTGGTTTTACTTAACAGCTCTAACTTCTTGTTTGTTTGTTCACTTCTAATTATTCCACTGATAGTCATATGAAGGCTCTTGAGAAGAATACAGGCTTAACCCTTTTGTTCCCCTCCCCACGACACTTTGTCTGGCCAGAGACAAAAAAATTATACTAGAAAAGTATTCTTTATGTTTCATCTTTATAACTTCACCTTGTAGTTGCTTTAAATGGAGGTTTTCCTCATATTCTTCATAGAAAATAATTATGCCTTATTAACTAATTGTATCATGAATGTGTATAATTTGCTATGAAGAAGCCAAGAAACTGGAACACAAAGAAAGGAGTCACATTTACTCCAATGTCTTTCACACACATTTTAATATCATTATTTCAGGGAAGTTATTCCTGATTTATATATGTGAAATTAAGCTCGCAACCTTTTGTGATGAGTGTGATATTAAGAGAAAGAAGCCATGGATTTGGGTCTTTAACAAGGCCAGTAGGATCAGAGGAGAGGAAGACAAGCACCAACTCATGTTTTAAAGGAATAAACATTTAATAACCTCAACCAACTCAAACTTTTACAGGAAGAGATATTGTAAGGACTGTACTTATAGATTTAAATTCATCTCTAACCACACAGCAGTAGGAAAATTCTTAGTACTAATAGTAATACAACAGATTTTCAATGACTGTGTGTGGGTTTTTAGGAGGATTGAGAAGACAAGACCATTGCAAGATTCCTTTGTGCTTAAGGTTTTTGTTCTCATTCTTTCTTTTTTCCTTTGTACTTTTGACTAACCATTCTGGTCAAGAGTACATTCGATTTCAGAGATGTTTTCCATTTGTCTTGATTATTTGAACCTATTGACTTAGATCGAGTCTTAAAGTAAAATACAAGTGTTCTCATTAAATGTAAAACCTGGATTGTGAAATTTGTAAAATAGATTATAATAGAGAAAGCACAGAACTGTCAGTGTCTGATGAGAAGAGTGTCAAAAGAACTGAGGAGATGAAGAGAATATAACCTACACTTGAGCAGACCTTATTACATTTACTTCTTCAATGTACAAAGGTTTGCAAAAGCTTAGTTAAGGTACTTGACCTAATTACACAGACCCCCTTGGTCTGCAAAATTAGTCAGGGGGCGAAAAAAAACCACAACCCATAAAGGAAGGTATTTACATCTCTGAGGTCAAACAATACTACTGCCTATCTCATATGCAGTTAGAATGAGAAACACTGTGGAGAGAGGCAGACAACTCCAAAGACAGGGTCAACAATCCTAAGGTAGAAGCCGTCACTCAGAAGTATTAACAATTGTTTAGTAACCACTGTGTTCCCTTCTCTCCTCTCTGCCCTTTTTAAATTTGTTTTTGTTTGCCTCTTGCAGAAATGTAACTTGCTTTTAGTAGTTGTGTTGAAGGAATACATAAAACCTTGACCGCCTTTTTATTTCCAAACTTATTCCCAATATCTGTAACAAAACTGAGCTATGACAACCACAAATTTCTTATTGGGATGTTCTCATCCTAGCATGAAGAACCTCTTAAGATGCATCATTGCTCAAACATAGACTTGGCATCCTGAAAAAGCCTTCAAGGAAGCCAGACTTTGTTATTTCCACCGTTTCAAGGGCAATTTGTCTTTTTCCCCTCCCTTACACAAGAAACCTGTTAAAAGAGGAGCTGCTTTAGAAGTGACATGAGCTAAAGAACTAGCAGCATGTATTAGGCATGACAGCAGCAGCAATCCTAGTGAAAGTCCAGACTTTGAATCCTTCTAATATAAGTTGGTATTGAATGTCAAATTGAGTAAACTGGTACCGAATATGAAAGCTAGTATGTCCTCTACCCCTTCTAAAAAGTTGTGCAATGAGTGCATTGAGATGAAGAAGACAGGTAGCTGATGAACTCGACTCTTTTGCAATGACATGATCCAGTTGTCATGCTGATCATCATGGAGATGGCTGACAGATGGCTGCAGCTGGGTTACGTTTTACATTGATTCTCCAAATGTACCAAGTATTGTGAAACTAATAATAACCTCCCAAAAGTAAAGAGTGGTAATGTCCATTTATTCCATTTGAAAAAAAAAATGTTAAACATTTGGAAAGTTTCCTATGGCACTTTCAGTCAGCAGATAGAAAGAGCAAAAAGAAATCTATCATGCAAATATTCTTATCTAAAGATAAAAATAAAAAAAATATAATCAGTAAAAAAAGATCTAGTAATATGCTAATTTTTTTCAGTTCTGCTTCTCCTACACTCAGTTAAATTTTTTGGATGATCTGGCAAAATTCTGAGTGCCTTCAGCTTCAGAAGGAAAGGTCTACTGTTCGCAGGACTAGGTCACATGAAAGAATATCCTTTTCATTAGTATTTGAACATTGTTACTTCTGCCTGAGATCAGATTAGGGTTGGTTTGTTTGGGTTTTTGTTTGGTTTCATATAAAGAAAAAATAAATATAAATGCAAAGACATAAAAATAGATAAAATTATGCATATAAATAAAATAAAAATTTAAAATAATATAGCAATGAACATACAAAATCATATATCCATGCATAAAACAAAATTTAAAGTAAGTGTAAGATATTAAAAATATAAAATATATGAAAAATAACCATCCCCAAAGAATATTCCAGAACCACAGAAGTATCTGGATGCCTTGGTCCTCCTTTCAGTTGAAAAGTAGTTACTTAATTTAGAATGCTAGACTTCTGTTTCAGAGCAGTGCAAGGCTTTGCTGAGCCTTTTGTAGTGCACATCACACACAGGCTATTTTTCTGAGCACAGGCTCAGAGGGATGTGATCTGCTGGAGTTCAAGTGCAAAGCACACATAAGAAAACATGTTTTTGCTTCAGCTACTTTCTCTTCCCTTTTTGTCCTTCTTTATTCAGACAGAGCTGCTTGTTCAGTCTTCCAGGTTCAGTCATGCTGTTTGATTTTCTTTCTGAAGGAGAAAAAGGCTCTGGGGCCAGATTCATTGGTATTTTTTGTGTTGATGTAAATGAGGTTAGAAGTCACCTTAAACGTCCAGCCAGGGCATTTCCCTGAATAAGAGAAACTTGGGGTGACACAAAGCTGCAAAAATTTAACAGTTCCCTGCCCCTCATCTCTGACACGAAGAATAGGTGCAGTGAAGAGGGTATGATCAAAGCATTCAGCTCTCATTGATTGCCCATAGAAATCTGTGTTTAAAGCAAATGGGTTTTGAGACACAGCATTTCATATCAAGGATCAAGCTGAGGGTGAAGCAACTATCTCATTGATGATATTGCTTATATGACAAGAAGATTTTACTTCTTTCTTATTAAATAAAAAGATTAATCTAGAATGGCTATTAATTAGAACCTCTAGACTATAAGATAACTGCAATGTTACATGCTCACTGTTCACTCTTTGCAACCATCTTTATGATTCTACAATTCTTGCCAATTAAAAGTTTTTAAAATTTTGCAAATGTCTGAAAAATGTATTTAATTTTGTCAGCCATGGTCATGTCAGGCTGTCATTTTTTTGTCATCACCTAACTATAAACGTAAACTGGATCATTGTTCAATTCTGAATTATAGATTTTACATTGCAACTTTTCAAAAAGGAAATTGTCTGGAAATATACACTTAAAATACTGACAACATTCATTTTCACATATTTTTTCCTTAAATATGTCAGTCCACCTCTACCTGAAAAAAACATCAGGCACACCACATAACTTTACTAGCCTGAGTATTGCCTTTGTATCCTGCATCAGCATGTACACTTCCCAAGTACAAATGCAAGAGCTGCCATACAATTCCCATTACGAAACCTTAATTCCCCAGTGGGACTATGTTTAGACTGTTGGTTTCACCTGTAAAATACTGAAATAACACTGATGACTGGCAAAGTAAAATCAAAAAATAAATACAGGGAGAGAATCTCTGCTATTTGTTACATTTTAAGTTTTATTTTGTGAAGATAAGAAGTATAATTTTGCAGGAGGAGACAGAAGGGAAGAGAAAGAAAAGACAAAAGAGGGACAAGAAGAAAGGAAGAAAGGGAGGAAGAAAGCTGAACAGCCATTCATAAGTTGATTAGTTGATTAAAATTTTATATGATGTTTTAGATGATTTACAGACAGTTACAGGAATCCTCAGTTTCTGTAGACTGGTTCCACTTTCAATGATATAAAGTGAAGCATTTCAGAACTGGACGTGAAAGAAGTTTCTATCACCATAAAGCTTTCTGTGTTTGTGACAGTAACTTCATCGGAATAAAACTGTCATTTTTCCTGGGAAACAATAGTCCACTTTCCTACCCCATGTTATCTAGGAGAGATGGTTACCTCATGGTTAGGTTTTGCATGAGATTAACCACAAGTTCCATATCTTGAACCCATTTACAGATCTCTAACCAGATATGTAGTAGATGTACATTACTGATCCATGGTTCCCTCATCTCTTGTGTTGGGATGTGCTGCATGACTGCGAGACCATGGGCAAAACAAAAAAGTAACTGGATTATTTTTTAATATATTAGCTGAATATAACTTTTCTCAAAAATCTGATGTTGAAACCCATTGGCACTAAAAATTTAAGCAAGACTGTTAAATTCCTTCAAAATTTGGTTTTGAAGAATCTGGATTTTATGGTGTAAATATTATGTTAGAAACTACCCAGCAAGTTTGCCTAATTACTGCAATTACCAAATTCCTTGAGGGAACACAATATTTTATTTTCTTAGCTTTTTGTTCTCTTGAACGTGTATCATCATTGTTAGTTTGCAGCAGTTGCATGCTTGCAAAGAAAATATTAAATAGTCAATTATTTACTCTTTTCAACTCTTTCAACATTATTTTTTTTCTTGCTTGAGGCAAACAATCAAGAAGCTTCATTCAAGACACTCTGTATTTGAGTTACTCAATAATAATCTTGGAGAGGAGTTCCTTCACAGCTGTAAAGGTGAACATGTGCCTAATCCACAGACATGTACCCCACATACTTTCTGAAATTTTGGATGAGCAAGACTTTTGAAAATATGAATTTCCTTGTTAATGAAGATTCCATTACTAGTTTATGCAGAACTGAACAATGCATAAAGGGGTTTGCATTAAAAAATAGTTATTCCTTTCAATAAGAAATAAAAAACAAGCCTAAAAAAGACCATTTGGCATTTCAGACTCATTTGTTATTTTATTTCTGTAATGCTTGTTGATTATGATAATTGATCACTCCAATAATTTCAAAGATATAATTAATCGGTAAAAGTAATTTAGTTGCCTTGTATGTGAAATATTCTTAATTAACAAAGAACATTTAAATAAATTACCATAATACTGAAGGTCACACAAATATTAGCTGCAGTTGTGCTCACTGTTGCATACATATTTCTACATAGAGACAGAAGGAATAAAATTAATTTTAATAAAATGAAAATAATGTTTCTTTCATTGAAGTTTCACTGCAAGCATCTTATTCTACTTGGCCTTTTAGTTAAGATCAAATCTAATGTCAGTTTAGTATTAGATATGGCAATGTAATTTAATCTGCTTTCTACTTTAGCAAAGCTGGAGCAACAACTTGATTTGGTCTTTCCTTCCTTCAAATACCGTAATTATTTTTTGCTGTAAAATCAAGCAAATGTGATGAGAAACTGACATACCAAAGGTTAACTGACTGACACAATGACTCCTGAACCATATTGTACACAATGAAGCTGCCACAGATCTTTTTCCTGCCACCATTTCCTTATCGAACTTGTGTGGGAATTAGGGTGCTTTCTTGGGCGACTGGTGATAAAGCTTCCTCAGGCAGAGTAAGGAGACAACTTTGCATTTGCCTCTTTCCATTCAGCTGATAGCTGCATCATTCCTGTTGAGAGCAGAGAAGATGTAGGGGGAATTACCTTCTTCACTGTATATTGAAAAGAAGTCATAGTTGTTGCAGCAGTTTACATGGAGCCAAACCAACTGCCATGTTAAACATCTTAAAAAGACTTCCTTCAAGAAATTTAGGAGACACATTAGTTTCAGGTTTCGTAAGTCAAAATGGTGTAAAATAAAAGCAAAAGACTAGAGATCTTTTTGTCTAACATATTTTCTATACACATTAAATATTCGACTTTCAAATCAAGATTAGATTCAATTTCAACTGAAGTTGTGACCTTCTGTAGCTGAAGAAAAAAGTGTTAAGCTGATGACAAGATTAATGATATTTACATGCCAAATGACAGAACTAAAGCTGGAGTACTGATTAAAGATAATTAGTCAGTATAATGCCATTTTGAACCTATGTAAAATTTTATAAAATCAACAAATAGTCAGAGTTTGGGTATGTTATGAATCCATAAGCAGTAAGGACATATTTGCAAAGGTGTCATCATTTTTACTTATTTGTTTGCTTATGAAGGCCATTCTTCTGCTCTTTCAGTAGTTCCTGAGTGACAGTATCACTTCTGTTATAGTTGTGGAAGAAAAGTATTTAAGAAAATCACCCTTGTATAATATATCCTCTTGAAAAAGCAAATAAAACTGTTCCATCAGCTCTAGAACTAATGAAGCAACATTTCACATGCATTAGTATCTTGACTTTGACTGAACTTGGTGTTCAAGGAACTAGGTCTGACTGAAGCTTTTTTCATGGTATCATGTCCTGGTTTCAGCTGGGATGCAGTTAATTATCTTCTTAGGAGCTAGTAGGGTGCTGTGTTTTGGCTTTGAGGTGAGACTTTTCAATTTCTCAGGCCTTGTTAGCGAAGAGGCTGGAGGGGCACAAGGAATGGGGAAGGGACACAGCCAGGACAGCTGACCTGAACTGGCCAAAGAGGCATTCCATACCATGGGACGTCATGCCTGGTATATATACCTGGGGGGTTGACCAGAGTCGGGGGGTCGCTGCTCGGGGACTGGCTGGGCATCAGTCGGTGGGCGATGAGCAGTTACATTGTGCACCACGTGTTCCTTTCTTCCTTTCCCTCTGGATTTTATTCTTTCCCTTCCCCTTTTCATTATAACTGTTATTGTCATCATTGTTATTATTGGTCTTTCATTCTTATTCTATTTCAATTATAAAATTGTTCTTATCTCAATCCTCGAGTTTTACATTCCTTTCCAACTCTCCTCCTCAACCCTTGGGGTGAGGGGGGAAGGAGCGAAAGGCTGCGTGGTCCTTAATTACTAGCTGGGGTGAAACCATGACATATCTGTGCTGCTTTTTCCAGAATGTCTGGAAACTTTTCTTCAGACAGGGAACTGACATGGTCTGCCTAATCTGCTTGGCCACAAATTACCAAAAATTATTAAGAACATAATTACCTTTGACTCCATAATCACCTTGTTAAAAATTGAAGGAAATCCATGAATAAGTTCAAAAGGAAAGGATTCACCCACGGAAAATGTGAGTGTGTCTAAGCACAGTTTCCACAAGAAGTCAGGTTAAAAAATAATGAGGAATTTTAAAAAGTACTTTATGCTCTAATTTGATGGTTTTCTCACAGAAATCAAAGGGAATTAACACATATGTAGAGACACAAAGGCTTTGTAGCTGTGACAATCTAAGTATATAAAAGTAGCAAAATGTGTAGGGAGAAAGAATATATTTTGATAGGCAAACCGTTAGTGTTGGAAACAGACACGTTTTCAGTCATGCTAGCCCTTCTGTGAAACACCTCCCTGACTAGTCTTGCCAACTGATAGACAAAGCATAAAGAAAAGGTGCCAGTAGCCATTCATAACTTTCTGATGTTTCTGTGTCACTGAAATATGTGCAAAAACTGTCATTAATATGGAGGGGGTAAATAGAAATCCTAACTCTGTTGGTCTTTCAGAGTTGCTCAGTTATTTTAAAGGTTTTGTAGAAATATATTTCAAAAACAACAGTGGAAGCCTTGCATGTTATCAAGTAGAAATCCTGAGTCCAAGGGGTGAACACTGCTTCCGAGGTAAACTGAATTTTTGCCTGGCTCGTTGCATACATCACCCTGATGTTTCAAACTTCCTTATAGTGCCATAAATGGTATATTTAACTCTGTGTGTGTAACCTAATCAATCACAAAAACAGCCAAATGGACTCAAACGGGTCTCTCTGTTGCTTTTCTGTTAATGCTCTTTTGTGTCTAACTGCTTTTGGTTTTGATCAAAAGCAGAAATCTTAAAGAATTACAAAAAAGACCTTTTTCAAAATGGTTCTTATCTATGGAATCATTCACAGAATCCTTAGAAGGCATCTAACAGAGGAATGTGATCTATTTATCCTACCTCTTCAGAGGTTTATCAACCATTACTTTTCATTAATTAATTACATTTAAGATAACACTGATAAAGAAAACAATATACTGCAATCCCTCTTTGAATAGACATTCCCAGGCTATAAAAATGAAAAATGAAGGTAGACTATTAAAACCATACTATTAAACTTCATTCATCTCCTACAAATCTGAAAGGGTTAACACCAACAAGAAAAAAAAAAAAAGTGGTCCTTAAAAACAAAACAAAACCCTATGAAATTTATACTTTGGAGTAAGGCTGTTTTGTACAGATGCCAAATAGAGTTTACTCAGATTACAGGCAGACCAACACAAATATTTAATGGAAAAAATCTCAATGCATCCTTAGCTCACTAGTCTCATAGGAAATTAATGGTACTGGTAACTAAATAATTAGAAATGGGAATTTGTGAACATCTTTATTAACCTTATATTAATTTGCAAAATGAGAAAAGAAAATAAAGATAAAATTTTGCTCCCAAAACTTACTGTGTATATTATACAGAATAAATTGCAGCTGTAATAAAAAAAAGGATCTTTTTCTTTCATTTATGAAAGACAGAGTTATAAACCAAAAACCATTGTAAACCATTCAGTCAAAAATATTAAATCACCTAAATTACTACCTTCATATGAAACATTTCAGTTTCAGTAATGAGGGGTTAAACCAATAAAATCATACCTTCTTGGGCTAGGGACAAAATGTGTATTCTATTTTCAATTTTTACAGTAATAAGAGATTAGGTAGGAAAACATATCTTTGTATCAGGAGATACAGCATAGCAGCTCTACCTTTCGAAGCCTCTTTAAAGCAGGCTTCCTTGATCTCTGTGAGGAACAGAGACCTGAGAATGTTATAGCTATAGGGGCTTGATCTTGCAAGCTGTCTAAGCCTTGCTGTAAGAAGTGCAAAAAGTCAAACAAGCACCACTGAACACTTAGGACAGATTGTGAACCATTTATTCATACTAGTAAGCAATTAGATGTCATGTTAGAGCCAATGTTGGCTCCTGTTCGAGAAAACATTTGAGTATGTGCTGAATTTGAAGTCAGTGGGGCTTAAGTACGCCCAGCGGGATTTCCCTGAACTGAGACCCATAATAAAAATTGATCCTTAGCAAAAGGAGATTCACAATCTGCTCTTTATTGCTTACTAATTTTGTAGGGTAAGCTTCCACAAACTGTGAGAAACTAGGACACTTAATCATGCAAATAAACCTCTATACCTCTGCTAAATGTACAAGACTGAGGAGAAAGAAAAATCTTTGTGGTAGAGGGGTAGATACAATCTAGAGTACATACACTTAAAAGGCTTACAGTGACCGTGCATGTACAGGAACCATTTTATGGGGTTTTAGCCATTTCTGCTGTCAACAGAGCAAGAGGTGTTCTTGATTATGCTGAGGAAAATGGCAGTAAGGGCAGCTGTGCAGAGCAGCCGCTGAAAGAAACGCTTTCAAAGTTTCTATTGAAAAGGCTGTTTCTCAAAGGCAGCTGCTCAATGCCTCATGATGTATTCAAGGCACAGCCTCCTTGCTTGGCCCATCACCCTGCTGCACCTGCTCCTCTCAGCTCACTTCACCTGAGCAGATCGTGACAAGAGTAACAAAGCGCTGTGCTCCCGCATCCTACAGAAAGCTCAGTGATGCTTTCCCTACCTCCTCAGCTGTACCACTGCAGAGCCAAGCTCCTGGTTATGCACTGTATTTGTTCAGAGCTTCAGGTACTAGCTATCTGTTTACCTTGCTTTCATTCCTCCCTGCTGCAATTTCTCTTCACAGCTAAGCAACCCCTGTATGAGAAGCACCTCGCTACTGCTCAGAATTTTAATATGGTGCCTGAGATCTTTCTTCCATTACAAGTCTCAGAGGACGATATTAATATCTCACTAATTTCAAATATCTTTACATTTGGCAAAGGTACTACCAGGCAAATTACAGGTGTATTTATTAGCAAATTACAACATTTTTTCATCAAGATCTATTGAAAGATGTCCATGAGAGCGATTTACTGCAGTTGTATGACTTAGAGCCCTGTGCTATCTCTATCAGAGTTACCTAAGATTAAGTCTAGCCTCCACTTTTAAAACCTCTGCTTTTAGTCTCACACAGTTTCTCTCTGCATAGTGGGTACCAGAGGCTAGAAGATGTGACCTGAGATGTCCAAAATAGTAATCTTAACCTGGTCACCCAAAAAGTCTTCTTTCACTTTTCATTGGTTCCAGAAAGCTATTACATTGACAAATATTTATTATATTTTTAAAATACACTCATTCCAAATGTTTCAAAATAAAAAGTATCACAGTAAATTAGAAGAGCAGAAACTATAAATCTATAACTCATTATAAAGTTTGAAATATGTACTTTTGCTGCAAATGTTTTTCATGACCTTCAAAGCTTAGAGTCCTCTTTTCTAAATATTCTTCAAGATTTGAGCTAAGGAAGATTTTTTCTTTTTGTTAGTAGAGTGGAATCCTTTAGAGCTGGTTTCATTTTTTTGTTTATTACACTAATGGAAGAGCTTCCTGGGTTGTGTTATTAGTACATCTCAAGCAATTAGAATGAAAAGGTTGCAAAAGTCCAGAAAAGATGGCTTGCTTGGATTTAGTACATACAACATACAGATATGCTATAGTTTGTATCATTTATTGCACAGCTTTATGTACTAATTTTGCTACAGTTTGAATAAACTTAAACAAACTTGAAGCAGTAAAATTTGACTTATAGTGAAATACCCAGGCAACTTGTATCACAGGGCTGATTGTCATTGCAAATAATTTGGGCAAGCAACAGACACCGATTGAGACAGCAGAGCTTTAGATGTTAAACAAGTCTTACATTTAGCAAATTCGCACTCTGCTAAAGACAAATTATTCTCCAGGATGCAGTTCAGAACCTCTCTGATGAAAAAACATGTGTTGTGACATTCAGAAAATGATCACACTGTGTCTCTAAAAAATCCTGTTTTTTTCAGGCTTGTACAGAGGAGATTCAGGGAACTCTGGTTTATTTTTTCTAACAAGGGACCAAGAAGGTTCTCCTAGATCCTTTCTGCATCAAGAAACAGAACTGGAGCTTTTGTCAGGACTTCAAATTACTCGATTAAAGTGCCTGAACTTTTCAGAATCTAAAGCAAACAACGAGTCTGTCTAGCTATTTTTCTGCTGCGCTTTACCATTTCTTTGGAATGCTGTGGAAAATCTACATGTTTACTATGGCATTTTATTTCATTTCTCAAAGGAAAACTGAAACCCAGGGATTTATGAGAGGAAAAAATAATTAGCAGGGAGTATTCTATCTGGGACTACACAGGGGACACATAAAAAGAATGAGATTATTTTCTCCCACAAATCAAAGGTTTTAGAGGAATCTATTATACATCTGTCCTCTCCATTGTCTGCTGCTTCTCACCTTTACTCTTGCCCAGATACACTATTGGACTCTCCAGATACAGAGCCTCTATTTCTGGGGATTCTGCAGGGCCAAAAGAAAAAAACACAAAAATAATGGAACTCATCCCTCTAGGAAGAAAAACAGTCAGCCTGAAGGATACTCACAGATGTTGCAGGAACAGTTGTCTCCCACAGTGAAGACACAATTTCTGCTGAACATATATGAAGCATAACTCTTCATACTAAAAACATTCTATATTTTTTTCAGGGAGAGGGAATTAAAAATCACTGAAAAAAAATCAGGTAGTAGAAGGACTCAGTAATAAAGATAATCTTCTCTCTCCAGAGTCCAGGGTAGTCAGAATAGCATTTGTAGTGTCTCAGAGCAAATAAGATTTTCAAACCTCTAAAATGGGTGTTTTATTTTTCATTGTTGAGATTTTCCTCTCATTTTTTGCAGTAGCCTGAGTGTGTATTTCAAAGACTTCACAGTTTTGTTATTCAGCATCTATTCTGGCAAAACTACAATGGACTGGCCGTTGATTTCAAAATTACTTTATTGTGTAATTTGGGAGGACTCAGAGAATCAGACTCAACAGTCAGAGGCAGCTGGCTGGAACAGGTGTTGCAGAAAATTATAATCCTACTTTGATTAATCCTGTGTTGTTGTGTTGGGTTTTTTTACAACCACCCTCCAGTTATGCATGACAGCTATCCAAATAATCAAATGTATAGAGTCAGTAGTAACAATCTGAGGTATTGTCAGGAGAAACATCAGGAATAATTGCAAGTATGTGAGCCAAAAGAATATGCTTTTCAGGGAGAAAGATTTTCACAAAGTCCTCCTCTACTCATGCATTTGCTGGAAAATGCATATTTCTTTCTAATAGATCAGGTTTCACTGCTCATTTTCAAAATAGATTGCACATGAAGAAAAATTGGAATACAAAATTAAAATTACATTAATCAATAGTGAACATGTAACAGTTGAGTAAGGGAGATTAAAAGCTAGTTTAATGCCGTCTAAAGCCTTTATTCTTTCATCAGTGATACAAGCAATAAAACCACTAGGCTCAAATGTGTAGCTAAAGCTTGAATGTTCTAACCTTCGGCTATTCCCAGAGTCTTAAGGTGACTAGATATACTGACTACCTCACTTGGCATCAGTTTGGACCAACTTAAGACTTTATAAAGGAACCTGGTTTTAAGAAAATTCAGAGGTCCTACTCAGTGAAATCAGATACCTTTCAAAAACCTCACTCTATTGTCACAAAGCAAAGTTTGATCTGTGGACTGCCTGCCATGGAAAAAGTAGGGGCAGCAATGTTCACAACAACAGGTAAGCATTATCAAATGCAGTCGTAGAAACATTTTTTGATCTTGTGGTTTTTTCTCTTAGATTAGGAGTGGCAGAGAAAAGTGTGACACACAAAAGCAGGACTCTGCTTCAGCCTCTACCCTCCAGCACTACAACCAAAAACAGATACAAAGCTTTAACAGCTGTAGACACCCACAAGCAAGGTCTGCAAGGAGAAACTGTACCAGTAGCACACACTGGACATTGCAAAAAAGAACAATGAGTGCTCATAGTGCGTGACTCTCTGTTAAGGGGCACTGAGGCACCCATCTGCCAGCCTGCAGGGAGTCATGAGAGGCATGCTGCCTTCTGGGAGCTAAGGTCCAAGATGTTGAGAGGGTGCCAAAATTTCTCAAGATCACAGACTACTATCCATTGCTACTCTTTCATATGAGCACTAACGACACCACAAGCCAGACGTGGGCAGAATCAAGGAAGACTGCAAAGCCCTGGGGATGCACGTGAAAAGTGTTAGTGCTCGAGTTATCCTTTCTTCCACTTTACCAATTAGAGGACAGGGTGCAGCCAGAAACAGATGCATAATGCAGATCAGGTTCTGGGTTTGTGGCTGTTCCTGTCATGAAGGTTTTGGCTTTTATGACAACAGGATACTCTTTGATGACTACAGCCTGTTAGGGAGTAATGGGATCCACCTGTCTAGGAGAGGCAAGGGAATCTTTGTCAGGACTTGAGGGGTGGGGTCCAAAGTGGCAACGCTCATGCTATTGCAGTCAACTGGGGAATAAGCCAGGCCAACCAGAGCAGCAACAGATGTTCCTTAGCTGCCTCCCAAGATGAGAACCAGAAAATCAACCACCTCAAGTGTATGTATTAATGCATGCAGCCTAGGGAACAAACAGGAGGAACCAGAGCTCCATGCCCAGTCAGAAAGTTATGATATCGTAGGGTTAACTGAAACATGGTGGGACAACTCATATGACTGGAGGATTGTGATGGAGGGCTATAGCATGTTTCTTAAAGACAGACAGGGAAGAAGCGGAGGAGTCACACTGTGTTAAGGAGAACCTTGAATGTATAGGTCAACTACAGCGATTGTGGAAGACCTCTGGGTCAAGATCAGAGGGGTCATCTCCAAGGGCAATCTTACAGTAGGCACCTGCTACTGACCTCCAAACAAAGACAATAAGGCCAATGAAGCAATATTTGGGTCACTTAAGCAAGCCTCAGGTCAACAGAACCTGGTTCTTATGGATGACTTCAACTACCCAGACAGTTTTTGAAATAACAATAGAGCAGCACACGTCATCCATCAAGTCCCTGGAATGTGCAGAGAACTACTTCCTCATACAAGTGTTAGATGTGCCAAGCAGGAATGAGGCATTGCTGGACTTGCTACCCACAAGAAAACCTGTTTTGTAATATCTCAGTCACTGATAGCCTTGGCTGCGGTGATCACAATATTGTGGTGTTTGGGATCCTGCTGAGCACTCTGAAGGTTAGTACTAAGATAAAGGTTTTAGATTTTAGAACAACCTTCAGCTCACTGAGAGCTCAGCTGAGAGGGGTTCTGTGAGAAGCTTCAATGGAGGATAAAGGAGTTAGCAAGTGCTGGGAGTTTTTTGCTACTGGAACCACAAAAACAGTTCATCCACTTTAAAGGTAAAGGAAGTACACAGAGCAAGAGACCCCCTTGGCTTAACTGCAAGCTTCTGAGACTGATGGAAAAGAGACATACCAGAGATGGAAAACATGACAAACACCAGTTGAGAATTACAAGGGCATTGCCAGACCATGGAGCGATGTTGTTAGAAAAGCAAAAGTTCATCTCGAATTGAAGTTGGCCAGAGGTGTCAAAACCTATGAGAAAGAATTCTTCAGGTACATAATCAATAAGCAGAACCAGAAGGAAAATATTGGCCCACTGTTAAACAGAAGAGGTGAATTAGTTACCAACTGAAAAGCAGAGGTTCTTAACACTTTCTCCACCTTTGTCTTTACCAGCACTGTTGGGCCCCAGGTCTTGGAAACAAAAATCCAGACACGAAAACACAGACCCACCATCAGTGAAGGCAGAGCTGGTATGTGACATATTGCAGGAGTCTGACCCCTACAAATCAATGAGCCCTGACAATACCCACCCAAGGGTGTTACGAGAGCTGGCTGATGTTGTTGCGAGGCTGCTCTCCATAATCTTTGAGAAGTCGAGGTGATCAGGGGTCATCCCAGACGACTAGAAGAAGGCTAATGTCAACCCCATCTACAAGAAGGGCTTAAAGGAGGATCAAGGAAATTATAGATCTATCAGTCTTACTTCAGTCCCTCAGAAAGTTATGGAATGAATCATCCTGGGGGCTGTCAGAAATCAAATGAAGCATGTGATTGGGAAAAGCCAGCAGGGATTCACCAAGGGAAAACTGTGCTTGACAAATCTGATTGCCTTCTATAACAAAGTAACCTGCTGGGTTTATGTGGGGTGAGAGAGGGACATTTTCTACCTGGATTTCTCCAAGGCTTTCAATACGGTTTCCCACAGTCTCCTCCTAGAGAAATTTATGCATTATGGTCTAGACAAGATTTCTGTGTGGTGGATGGGGAACTGGCTGACAGGCTGTACCCAGAGGGGGGTGGTAAACAGCTCCTTTCCAAACTGGCAGCCTGCATGAATGGGGTCCTCCAAGGATTGATGTTGGGCCCAAGGCTTAATATCTGTTTAATATCTTCATAAGTGATCTGGAGGATGATGGAATCAAGTGTACCCTGATGAAGTTTGCCGATGATACCAAACTGAGTGGGGAAGTGGACACTTTGGAAGGGAGAGCCACACTGCAGGAAGACCTGGATGAGCTGGAAGAGTGGGCTAACAAGAACCTTACAAAGTTCAACAGGGACAAGTGTAAGGTCTTGCATCTGGGAAAACATAATCCAGGAGTGCAGCACAGGCTGCAATCTACCCAGATGGGGAGCAGCTCGGTGGAAAGGGACCTAAGGGTCCTGGTGGACAACAAGCTCAATATGAGTGAACAGTGGGCTGCTGCAGCAAAGAAAGCCAACAGGATGCCAAGTTGCATCAACAAGAGCATCACCAGCAGAAATAAAGAAGTCATTATCCCACCCTACTCAGTGCTTGTCAGGCCACACCTGGAATACTGTGTTCAGTTTTGGTACCTGCTATACAAAAAAGATGTGGGCAGGCTGGAGAGGGTCCAGGGAAGGGTCACAAAGATAATCAAAGGACTGGGAAGCCTGCCATATGAGGAAGGGCTGAGAGAAGTGAGTTTGTTCAGCCCTGAGCAAAGAAGGCTTAGGGAACACCTTACCACCACGTTCCAGTATTTAAAGGGTGGCTACAAAGAAGATGGAAACCCCTTTTTCACAAGGATTCCCATGGAAAAGATGAGGGGTAATGGGTACATGTTACTTCTGGGGAGATTTCAATTGAACACAAGAGGAAAATTTTTCACTATGAGAACAATCAGCTATTGGAATGATCTCACCAGGGAAGTGGTGGACTCCCCAGCACTGGACACTTTTAAGATTTGGCTGGGCAGAGTGCTGGGCCATCTTGTCTAGACCGTGCTTTTGCCAAGAAAGGCTGAACCAAATGATCCTTGAGGTCCCTTCCAACTTGGTTTTCTATGATTCCATGATTCTATGGTTATCAAATAGTGAAAGTAAAATAAAGATCAGTTTGTTTCATACATGATCTATTTTTATTCTTTAAAGAGTCCTCTGTTAAAAATCAGACAGTAACTAGGTTTTTTCACTGAAAAACTGCATTTTCCAACTCAATGCCAAAAACTGAAAGAAAAAATGTGTTCAAAGAGGAAAGCAAATGTTATTTCCATTCCCAGCAAAGGATGATCAGTAAGAACTGGATACTACAAATAAAATTACTAAAGCCAGCAAGCAGAATGTACTTCAATACATTTTAGTTTTACAGCACTTCACCCAGCATGTCCTGGAGCTTTGTAAAGCTACAGCTTGTCCCTGAACCTACCCCATTTATTTTACCTTACAATGTTCCTTCAGATAAGCAGACAAGGCTCAGAGGGATTATGGCCTGATTTTCAATGGTTGCAGGCACTTACAATTCCAACTGAAATCATGAAAATTAAACTGTCTTGATGAGCAAAGTGAGAACACAAGTTGAATTACTGTTTAAATCATCTGTCTATAATAGTAACATTGACAGAAAAGGAACTGGCACATCCCACCCCCCCAATCAGGCAAAACTTACATAAAACTGGGTGTAAAGTGTTTATGTGAGTGAGGAGCATCAAGTGGTGGGGGCGTTCCCCCTCCTAGTACAAAACATTTATGCAAGATAAGCTTCTTGACAATCAATATTTGACCTGTATGTGTAGATTTGACTCTGAGACCTGTGATTACACACTCTTGGCAGCTTTTCATTTTAATTACATTTATTTATTTATTTTAGTGGTTAACGGCTTTTTTGGCATCACGCACAGCAGTTATCCAGATGGTCATCTGTTTTAAGGTCAAGCAAAATAAACAAAAGAATTTTTATGCATTCCTTCCCTGAAAGCTAAATTATGCCAGTACTATTGTCTCTCTTGATATATTTACAAAAAAATATAGTTCTAGAATTGGAACTGTAAAATAAGACAAGACTGTTACTCCTGGGGAAGATCCATTTATCCTGAAGTGGACAATTCTATCCCTTTTTGCTGCTTGAAAAGCTCTGATCTAATTATACATTATATTTGGGTACTGTATGGTACTATGAAACAGCAAAACAAGGGCTTACACACTTTATTCTACTGAACTAATTTGTTCATATTATTAGCATTACAAAATAAATCAATGTTGTACTGATAATGTACTAGTCATTCACTCAGAAGAAGTTTTAAAATTATATTACCTACTTTAACTGTCTAAAATGAGAATTATTATAATTATGTTCTCTCAATGCACAGGTCATTTCTTTAATCATGAAGAAGCAAAGAGTACAGAGGAACTTTGTTAATTATTCTTTATCAAGCTATATTAAGATCTTACAATTATTATCTTCTATACTTGGCCTCATAGCCAACAAACTATTGAAGTCACTCTTTTTGAAGAAATCATTATATAATTATTTTGCATCAGAGAAGTAATTTATGAGATGTGAAATACTCAGTTCAACAGGACTTTCAGCATTTCGCTGAAGCTGAGTCTTTGCTACTCAAAAATGTGCACTCTCATGAGAGGTAAAGGAAAATAAACAAATACCTTCCTCTCCCCATTTTTCTCAGCTAACAGATGTACTGGGCTGAAAACTGCTTCTACTGTCGTAAATATTTATCTTCCTAACGTGAGGAAAAAGAACTGTATAGCAGAATAACTAATATAAAAGTCATGTATAATCTACACTTTGCAAATGGCAGGCTGCCTTCATATGCTCGGTGGTGACCTGGAATCAGAGATGAGTTCTATCAATTACAGGAAATAAAACATGCAATTCCATCTCAACTTAATGTCATCTATATCTAACACACTGTGATACCACTCTCCTTCACTACGCTCAGCCTCTTTCGTTTCTCCCTATTGTCTCTGCCAATATTCACATTTTTGAGACTAGGGGGTGAGATCCTTTAGAAAGTTGATCTGGCTCAAAATTAACTGCCAAAAATAAATGAATAGTATCAAAGGAAAAAAGCATATTATGTTTTAATGGTGAATTACCACAAAGTCACCATAATGCAGTCAATGTTTACATTGGGAAGGTTTTGCCTTAAGAATCATAACCGACAAACTAAACTGTACGTGTCCTTTGTATGACTAGCAGTGGAATGACCACTGGTAAGTTCAGCATTTGTGTAAACACACAAATACACTTTGACTGTATTTAAAGATCCTGTGGCTTAGGCATAGAAATTTTGATATACTTTCACAGCTGTTCTGTTAAACAACTATTCAGATGACTACTGACAATATTACTGTCAAGTTTAAAGTGCTTGTGCAAATTTTAAATGTGTCTTCTAAACAGTGTTTCTTAGGACTCAGACTAAAATCCATTGATGCATCATACATTATACTGAGCGACAGCAAAATTTACTGGGACTGTCTTCATGGAACTGTTTGGTATCAAAATCCTACTGTAAAATGATTTTCAAAGTGCAGCAAAAAAACTGTTTCAAAATCATGTGAAATAACCTGCTTATCTTAAAAATAAGTATTTTATCAGATTTTAGGACCATATTTACTTTAGAATATGATCTACTAATCTGGTTTTTTCCCTGAATGCACTTTCTAGTTTTGTTCTGGGGATCAAGTAGTGCTTCTATTGCTGTTCTTTGGTTTTCAGTATTTTTTTTCAGTATTACACCTTGCGATCTAGTTTTCCTGTTTTCCAGAGTTAAGAATTTTAACTGAGAGAGAAAATATATTTTCAAAGTATTTCCTTGCATCTATTAAAGTAAATGTAAATTTCTAAAAAATCCACGTCTGTGATAGTATGTAGGTTAAATTTCAGGTAAGAACCCGATACAGTTTCAAGTCAGGTATGATTCTAAAATGGAAGCATAAAGGAGTAACCCAAAAAGCTGTGCATTTCCTGTTTTAAGATGAACTGTAAATTGCTTTGAAGCATTATCAGCATGAAAATTGTTTAATTTGTTTGCCTTGAATCTATGTTTGAGAAATACTGTAAAAAGCAATTAGTATTGGCATTTGCCTTCCCTGAAACAATATGTACTTTTGGATTTATTTAGTAAATCCTTTTATGGAATATTTTTCATCAATTTAGTAACTAATATTTCTCCAGGACCAAGATAAGGAGACCTCAGGAGCTCTAGTAAAATATTTATGCATGCTAAATTTTTAAACATCATTTAGTGACAGCTTCAATAAAAAATATGCCAACCACTTTTTCAAATAAAGAACAGAGTCATATATAAATGGACTTAGATGTTTTCTGCTAACAGTACTGGTGTACCCAGCAGATGTTATTTACACATTTTTTACACACTTCTCTTCATATATACTATCCTATATAATTAAAATAGAGTTAATTTCTATTGAAGAATGATCAAAATAACATGTACCAAAATATTCTACATGCATATTTATATGTATTTATTATATATATCCATTTGGACGTAAATAACTAAATTAAACAATGCTAACAGTTCCTCAAAGCCGTTCTCCCTGGATTTCAAATCACTCTCTCAGTTAAAGATGTTATATTATCTGCAATGTACAAACACAACGGTCATCAAATCATATATATATATATGTATAGGATAGAGATAGATAGAGATAGATATAAATATGAGAGATATATAATAGCAAGGATTGCAGCCTTATTTCAAGGCAAATTAAAAAGCTACACGGCAAGCACAGCGGATAAATCTAGAAAAATGTTATTCTCAGTTCCTTCCCGTGATGTCACCTGAACTAAACCCTACCATCGACAAACAGGGATGTTTTCTTATTATTCTAAGGGGGACACGAATACCTGAAGAGTCAGTTCCTTCCAAAAACAATGCAGCGCCTCTACCACTTGTACTGGAGGCTGGACTTTGAGCCTGTGGCTGGAAAGAAACTGTCACATGAACCACCAAATGTATCACACCAAATCCAGTAGTTTCACTCTACCTTTTGAACTGTTTACCAAATTTCATCACGGCAAGTGTCCTTGTCAAGCATTTTGTTTCAAAACTGGAGACATTTCAAGCTCTGCAAATGTATAAGCCTTCTGCAAAGCACAGTCTCCTTGCTCACTGTGCTCTCCCAGCCTTCCTATTTGCTTTGAGTACAGTAAGTGTTCAATTTGCTCTACTGACAACCAGCTACCTCTGAACTGTTCCCGCCGCATTTGATACCATAACAAGAAAACAGATAAAATGGGTCTAGCTGGTAGTTGTAAAATTTGACCAGGAAAGTTTTGGGCAGTGGGCATTCTGAATAGTGGAATCCTCCCTGGGCCTTACACACTCTCCTGCTTAGTCTCCAAAAGATGGGATTGTAGAATTCGGTATCAGGAGCAACTTTTTTGGCAAGAGATATTTTCCCCTTATGACACAATGCCACAGTTGTAAACCATGAAGCTCCCTTTAAAAGGCCTGTGAATTTTAAAAGATGTAATTCTCCATTTGCAAGGGTCTCCAGTCCCTTACACAATTCTAACAGCTGTTTGTTGTCTCAGCTTTTGTGACAGGTTAGGTCATTTGTGAGACAAAGCATGTGAAGGAAGTCTTGTCACTAGAGTAGAAATTTACATGTGTGCCTCTCAAGAGAACATTGATCTTATTTTTTTAATCTTTTTAGATAGAAGTAGGAGTAGCTAACACTTTATAGTGTTACATATAGTGATAGTGATCCTTAATACTCAGCTAAATATTTTATACTGGGATAAAAGTGAGGTTGAGATGGTAATAGACCAACATGTAAGAACAGAACAAGATAAAACAATGTTTTGTTTAATTGTAGAAGTGTACCTAGAGGAATTTAAAATAGAATCACAACAAATTAATGTAAAAATGCAACCACTGCTGGGCTTTTCTAAACACCAGAGGAATCGCTAAAATTCTCTACAGTTACACATACCTGGTGGAAATGCCAGAGAATGTAGGTTATCAATTAAGGGTAAACCTTCACTGAAATTGCACCAGTACAGAACTCTGGTAACTCAAGGAGGTCACACAAATATTTGTCAGGATGGGAAGTTGTTACTTTAAAATGGGCATTCCTATCCCTTGCATCAGGTTTAATTAGATTCATAGACTTCCTGAGTTTAAAGCCAGAAGGAACCTTTTTGATCAGCTAATCTGACTTTAATATACATAGCAGAGATCTTTAAATTTTTGCACTTTAACTTGCACTTCACTAACACATATCTTCTACAAAGACTGATGATAGTCTTGAACCAAAATCCTCAAGAGACACTGAAATCAGCAATCATTTTGGTAGTTTGTTCCAGGAGTTAATGAAGTCTCTTCATTTTTAGTTTTAATTTGTCTGGCATGATCTATTAAAAATTGTTGTCTTTTCCTGTTAGACTAGAGGGTCCTTTGGTATTCAACTTTCTGCCCCACACTTACACAGTGTAACCATGTCAACTCCCAAAATTCTTTTCAATAAACTACACAGACTGATCTCATCATGCCTCTTGCTGTCAAACATTTTCTTTAATTCTCTGTATTTCTGCTGGTATCCACTTTAAAATGCAAACATCAGTACTATATAAAACATCTTACTATCATCTTACCCATCTGCAAGGATAAATATTGCTATTCCTACTTACTAGTCTCTGTTTACACCTCCAACGTGATAATATTCCTTTTTGTTACAGCTTCATTTTGGGAGCTATTGTTGAATTACTTATGGTTCAGAACACTTTCTGAAGCATTTTTTAGAATGCAGTAGATGTGGTTTATATTTCTTATGGTTAGGTATATAACTTGAGATTTGTTTTTTAAAACATTTTTCTAGTTATTTCAGTTCATCAAATTTTTAATTTTATATGACTTTTTTTCATTTCCACACTTGCCATTGTGTTAGTCCTTAAGTCAGTCAGAGTTGTTATCTCTATGAGTTGTATATACAAGCACATCTTTAGGTTGCATCTGGAAAGATGCCAGATGACACATTTTGAGATCTATCAGCTAATTCTTAATCTATTTGTTTGTTTTAGTAATACTGTGATAGTGCTACTTCCCATAAGAAAAATGCTCTTTCTTCATAAGAATGATGAGATGGTATGCAAAACATAAACAAAAGCTTCACAAAAGATATTTAGAAGAGGTCTTAGGTGCCTACAGCAAAGCATAGCATGAATTAAAAGGATTGCAATGAAAAGTACCTGCTTGCTTATTTGGGAACCTGTGTGAACATAGAGGTGCATAATATTACTTGATTTTAAAGCTCTTGACCCTGTATAGTTCCACTTTGGCACATGCCTAGTACTGTGTCAGTATGAGCAGCTGAGAATTTCTTGTAGCTAAGTCTCCATGAGATCTAGAAATAAGTGTGGATTTCAGATGTCTGCTGTATAGGTGGTTTTATCCAAGCCAGTCATCTTCCGCTTGAAGAGTAAAGTAGGAAAGTTCAGAAAACAGTTTACCTAAGCTACTTAAGAAGTCAGGTCTAGGATGAGATGTTCTTTTTTTTCTATTCAGTCATACATAGGCATCTACATTTAGTTATGAGGAGTCACCCTCTAACTGCTACACTACCTAAAATCCCTGAGAGCTCTGATGCAATACCCATATTCTAAGTATGTTAACCACAGGGTGATGAAAATGTTTATTTAAACAAGATCATGTTCTCATATCTATGTTTGATAATAGCCCATAATCTAGAGCATTACATCAATGGAAGCAGGCAAAACTGTTTCAACCCCATTCTCAGCCTGATAGTGGGTGTATGTCTCCATATCTAAGATTTTTCCCTCAAAATGTGCAAGCTGGGAAATATGATTTCCTCCAGACTTCGATTTCTTGAACAATATTTTGGGTTTTGATAAGCTCATGTACTTCCTCTCTGTTCCCCAGTTCTTGACAGCCAAGCGACTGGACATATGGATATATCCTCATGTGATATAGGATGGCAGCAATACATGATGCCTAGTAAATGCAAATCTCCAACTTGAAAGTAACCCAGAAAAAGTAATTAGAGCTAAACAAAGGAAAAATTTTGTCAATCAAACAGATAAAAATACACACACAAATCCAATTCACCATAGTTCCAAACTTAATTGTGCAAGCTGTTAAAACACTTGCAAAATATTGGTAAACTAAACTCCATTTTACTTTTTATAGCCTCTGCTTTGCTGTGCACACGCTTGTTAGTTCATTTACATAGTAATGAGTCTCAGAGACATAAAGCTTTTCATTTTCACTGAATACAACTTACAAGCTTTATGCATGCTGAATTGGAAAGAGAAAGACTTCTGAAAAAAAAGAAAAGGGAAAAAAGTTTTATAGCTCTGTGATATATTGAAACAGAATTTCAATTAAATCTGAAATTTCCTGGGTATTTATAGGACGAAGATCATGTATTTCTGCTATAGCTAAATAAACCCTTTATTGAAATGGTAGTGTTTCCATATCGTGATTTGCAGAGTCCAGAAAGTTACCACATCACTGAAAATCTAGAATGTAAGCCTAGCTCCTGTATATGGAGAAGATATGTTCATATATGTTGTCCTAGAGAAAACATCCCAAAACATTTTAATCTTCTTTAGAAAGAAATAAGCAATTCCTCTCTGAGAAAGAAGACAGCCAGTAAAGGGCGTCCTCATGTCCTTCTTCACAGAGGCTGTCCTGACTGATGGAATCTACCAGCAATGCAGAACAGAGTAGGGAAAGAAAACTTTCTTTTGCCATCCTGCTGGAAGTGTTCAATCCAGTATATATTGTTAGGCCAACTTTACAATTGTGTTTATTGAACATGACTTCAAAGCATTTTAAAATATTATATATATTATTTCTAGATTGATAATTGTAGCATATTTTAATGATGACATGAATATATAAATATGTATTTTATATACATATGAATATATTTGCCTTTGGGGTCAAAACATTTATTTTTCTTTGTAATGAATTTGTATTTCATATTTGTTTAAAATAATTTCTGGAATTCTTAACACGCATATCTACTTTTAAAATAGAAATGCAGAATTACAGATCAAGCACATTAAACTTATACTTACATTGTAAAACTAGTATAACTATGGGTATGGATTTACATACTTCTAATACATCAAGGCTTTTTAACAGAATGAAGTTTCAAGCAAGGCAGTTTTAGAAGCTTACCAGGTGTATGTTTTTACAAATAAGGATAGACAAAGTTAAGTAGATGCAAAGAACACTTCCTACATTATTTTTACTGAGTTAGAATCACACTGTGGTGGTGTTGGTATGTTACATTACACTACGGTTACAATTCTAAAATTATTCCTAAATTCACATTTGATAAAACCTCACCCTAAAAACACTCAAAAGGAATGCTGCAAATGACCACATGATGGCTTTCATAAGTGAATAAAATAATGAAGGAATATAAAATTACCCTAGACATTCATCATAACTGCTTATTCTATGTATGGCCATATCTATCTTTCTTACCAATTTTGACATTTTCGTCTAAATAAATATGCAATTTTTCATAGTAGTATTTAAAATAAAATTATGCTATCTAGTGAAATGAAATCATAGCTTCCAAGATTGCAATGGCTTATGTCATGGTAATAATACATACATTTTAATGAGCAAGCATCTTTGCATGTATAATATATATTTGACTCTGCATTATTAGCACTATCAGCATAAAGGTATGGATACCATTCATTTAAATATTCAGAGCAACATGGCAAACTTTTACAATAGGGTATACATACTCTGCCATCACACAGATTTTTATTCTCAAAATGCACTGTGGAGCCCAACAGTCATTTCTGTCACCAAACATCTTTGAAGAAATCTGCTTTTTTTTTTTTTTAACCTTTGGGACAGTCATAAGTGAGGTCCTCAGGTGGACAGCAACATTAATGTTAGTTTGACTCACCCCAGTAGCAGATTTTCTTTTCAAGTCAATATTTCTCTAGAAGAAAAAACACAGTTATACAGAAAACAGTCTATTCAAAGGTTTGCTCATGTTGCCATTCTTTCTATCAATGCTATACTGAAATTAACATTTTACCCCAAACAATATCTTGCAAATTTAATATACGGTCTAAATTCAAGCAAAGGTTTCTACAGAGGAAGTTTGGATAGAACAAATTCTAAATGAATTAAGTGTAAAAAAGAACTTTAATTGATGATACAAATGGTACTATTATCAATACCATATAGGAAGATAATGATGGATCAATAGTAGTAAAAAACTCCACATGACCATAAAGAAAGTTTGAGACAGCTGAGCCCAGAAACCACCTAACTTCATAATTCTATCACAAATAACAGGGATGTTGATTGTGTTACTGGAATGAGAAAGGATTATGTACTTAAACGCCTGTGATTTCCATATTCAATTGAGTCATAATTTATTATAGCCAAAGAAACGTATATCCATTTCTATTAACAGTCTATGCCCACTAGTAGCTTAGGTCATTATATTAGCCCTCATATGAGTCTTTATAAACTTTTCTATTAAAGTTAAAATAATTCCTCCTTCAGGAATTACTTATTTTAACTATCACACAAGTTCAGTCAGGTGGTGGCTTCTTTTGCCGATTCCAAAATACAATCTGCATTTATTTTTTGCCTGCCTGCCTTCCTGCACTTTCTTTCCTTCCTTCCTTCCTTCCCTCACCACCCTTTTCAGGAAAACAATTTAAGTGTCCTAATACCTTTCAGTAGTAAATACATTGGCCGGAGTCCTCCAAAGTAAAAACAATGTTCAATTTATTCTGCTGAACGTTACAATATGCAAAGTTGAGTATCTCCAGCGGGAGTTATGAGAGATGTACACCAGAATAATAGTTGGTTTAATAGATTTGGGTCATCAGGTAGGTTCAAATCTCTGGCCTGTGGCTATGAGACAGCTTAAGGTCATCTCAGTTTAGTACCTATAAGTTCAGCTGAGTTACTTGTAATGGCCAGAGAGATAGACATCTCACATTTTGCCCAAAAATTTATTCTTATTGAAACTAATATTTACATAGGAAATATTGGTTTCAACCAACTGCCATATTCCTAATAATAGGGGGCAGGGGCAGTGTGTGAAGGAAACAGAAAATTGTCAAACCGATGTGATCACAATCTGGGCTCCAAACACAAGACACAGTTTGTTCACCAGATAGAACACTAATCTAGCAGGACTTACAGCAGTCCTACTGGCGAAGGACCAGTTTTCATATGAACTCTGTCCCAGGCTGACTACTTCTTTGATTCTAATTGAAAAACAGTATTTCCTCTCATTTACTGTTGGACTCAATGATCTTAAGGATCTTTTCCAACACAAATGATTCTATGATTTGTTAAAACCTGAGGTTATATTAAATAATCAGAAACTTGGTTAAAGCAGAAAAATTCCTAGAAAACTAAAAACACCATGCAAAAAAATACACACATGACAATAACAGACGGGAAAAACATTTCAAAAAATATAGGAATGGTAGAAAGTTCAGTAGGGTGAGTAAATAACACTATCAACACAGCACAGACTTCCTACACATGACATACCAGAACTAATTAGGAAGTAATACTAACATCTTATTAACTCTACTGCTGTAGGCTAGAAAAAAATCAAATATATTTAAGTAAACAGATTTCACAGCCATCACTAACATTGCTGCAACTGGATAGATATAAAGTTAATTATTAAGTACTTACAAGGATGTTATATATGTATATGTTATACACATGGATGTGTACACATACATATGTGTGTACGCTTTTTGGCTTTTACTATTGCTATGTGTATTGGGATTGCGTAGCAAGGTTTTGGTAGCAGGGGGCTATGGGGTGGCTTGTGTGAGCAGCTGCTGGCAGCTTCCCCCATGGCCGATGGAGCCGATGCCAGCCGGCTCAGAG
>JAVJGI010000063.1:59154370-59167818 GCA_035590275.1 Ibycter americanus
GGTTTTTGCTTTTATTTAAGCTTTCTTTTGGAAGGGAAGAATGCAGTTGGAAGTTCATCAGAACTCATCATCATGATAACATGCTAAATGATGATTTATAGCAAGAATAATATTTTGATTTTAGTATTCTAATAGTATAACTGGATACAGTAATTTTTCTGCATAAATGAATGGGAGTCCCTTCATGATCCTAAAATATACCTTTATACCTTTATTTTCCAAAGCAGAAAAAGAGGAACAATGATTTCTCTCTGAAATACCATATAAAGCTCCCTTGTAAGGGAAAAGATCTATACAGAAAGGGGACACCATGCACTGTGTGTTGGAGCGAAGGGCAAAAGTTGGAAGGAAAATATGTCTACTAAATGTATATTATATTTTTAAATATTTTCTGCTGTAAAGTTCTTCTTTATTGGAAAATTATTTCCCTAGAAGAGCCTGCTAATGTGAGGGGAAGATAACAGAAGAGGGATGTTTCCTGGCAGTCTATAGTATAATGATAACTGATGTGTCAAAGCTCATGATTTCCTTGCATCTTTTCTGGGGAAACAGCTCAAGCTCTTTGGAGATTTTCTGCATCAATACCATGGATGTTTAGAGGGGTAGATGTACTGGCCACAAGTGTCAGAATTTTAATTATTTTTGCACATATCTGCATTACAATTACATGTACGCACAAACAACTGGTCCAACAGATGTGCTTTATTACTGAATATTATTTATTACCAAGCACAAAGACATTTTTCACTTTTACTTCTTTAGTATTTGGAGGTGTTTTGCTGATAAAACAAACTAAATATGAATTTAAGAGAGATGTCAATGAGACTTTGCATGCCTTTGAACTTGCTAAAAATGGAGAACTCATGAGTTTTATTTCAACACTCTTATCCTTATTGAAAATGGGTTGCATTCAACTAATTTTGGCTCTTTTGGAGGCTAATTCAATACCTGACAATATATGTGTTCTCCTTGCATTAAGGTTTTGCTGTTTGACAGAAAATACGAAGCCTCACATTATCTAACACAGCCTTTCATTTTAGCATACCCCAGTTTCAAGAGAACAGATACAAAGCTCTTCAGGTGCCTAAGCAGTTAGCAGCTTCTCCAGAGTTCCCTATCCTGAGTACTTAGTCTTAGCTAGCGGACTCACTCTTCCACTCTAGCTTTATCGTCACTGATCTTGTTAGGTTCTCCACTACTCAAGAAAAAGACCAAGCCTGTAAGGAAGACAGAATGGTGCATTGTTTGACATGAAATGAGAGCTAAGGGGTGCCCCATTAAACACTTAGGCAACACATATAAAATGAAACTAAAAAGTTCATGTTTAATCTACGAAACTTAAAGCTACAGGATATCAAGGAAATCAAAAGCATATATAAGTTCAAAAAATTATTTGAAAAACTCCAGGAGACTATCAAGGACAGGTAGTTACTAAGCCTGATAAGATGAAGAGACTGTATTGTTTCATACTTTTCTAGAAAGGATCACATATTTTAAGGGGGCGGAAAAAAAGCCTTTTAATTTGCCTGATATTGATTCTAACAAGAACCGTTATTAGTGGAAGAAACACTTAGCCATTTGTCTAGTATACAATCCGTATGGAAACATTGGTTTTCCCTATTAATGGTTTTGATGTTTGAGTACAATGACATCAGAGCAACACTGATCTGAGTAATTTCTATTGTATAGCAATGGCATCTGTCACTATTCACATCCGCTTTGGAAAGATTATTTCAGTTAGCCACTTTTAATCCACATAATAAATGTTAAAAGTAAGCATTAAAAAGCTTATTCAGTTATAGATTGATCCTTTATTAATATTCTTACTACTAGATCCATCCCTATTGCTAGAGAAATTAATCATTCCTTCCTGTTTTTCATGTTTCATCTGCTTCAAGAGTTCCTGACAATACATCTTTAGGGTAATTAGCTCTACTCAGATTCCTTGTTACTCTATTTCAACTTCAGCAAAGCACGAGGACTGAAATTGCACATATTCCACTTCTTTGAACAGTTGTTACTGACAATTTTTTATACTGCTGATGTTATTATTCCTTTGTGTGTCCAAATATGATGTTTTTTAGAAGCCTGGGGTACACTGATTAACTAATGGAAAGAAATAGTGGCACCTTCAGTAAATACATGTAAAGAGTTTCTCTGTGGAAAAGGCGGTTGGCTTCTGACCATTTTCTACAGAAAACAGAGTATATTAAACACATGATACTTGTTGTAAGAGAACTTGGGGTTCTAAAGCTGTACCCTCACAGTGAAATTCTTGCAAGCTGCAAGATTTACATTTTCTATTAGAATGCAGACCAGTCAAAATTGAACTCTCTCCTGTGTTAAATAGCTGGTTTCAGCAACATCCAATGAGCCCTATTACACAACAGATTTCAGGTGCTTCAAGCTCCCTGCCATAAAGGCAGGAGCCTAAACCCTGTGCTCTGCATCTTGAACCAGAACGTCCAGCAGTTCCAACAGAGTAAACTGGAAGGTCGAAAGTGCTCTGGCTTCTTTAGAAAAACAAAAATACCAGTTTCAGGCAACCACTGCCCCAGGAAACATCATTTCAGTGCAAAAATACTTATTTCAATGATAGCTAAACAATATTTCTTAGCCTATGTTGCTTGTGAGATGTTTCTGTCATTTGGGTTTGATGTAGAATGAATCCAGATTTTGACTTATGTGTTTTGGAAAATCAGTACTGTCAAGTTCAGGCCAATTTCTTTAGCAATTCTAAAATTACCAGCCTCAGCATATTAAGAAAATGGAAGACTAGAAGAGAAAAATCACTTCAGGAAAACCTGGGAAAAGCTGACACAAAAAAATGGGCATGAACAAGATTTTTTGCTTCAGTATTTATTTTCAGAAAAATAAAATCTCAGAAAGGGTAAATTATTGTAACCTATAGTTCTCAATAGATACAAACTGGCAAGGGGGAAGTCAGTGTTGTCTACATCTGGGGCTAATCCAAGAGCTATTAGTGAAAGTTAGAATAGTTCCATACAAAATGACCTACTCCTGCATGTAACAGCATCAGTGTTCTCTTTTGAATATGTCACAGTCTAGACTGTCGATGCAAAATATTTTAGTCCTTCTGATCACTGATTCTCTTCTGAAGATGGAAGATCTTGTAGCATTGATGAATGGTATCTCAAGGACTATCCACTTTGGCTACCAATATGGCACTAGGAACTCGAATTTCTGATTCCTGCAATATGCATGTAGATACAGACCTACATGTTGACCTATACTCACTGACATGAACATTTCTTTCTTACCATAATCAGTTCCACTGGCTTTAGTAAGACTTATGTGAGTAGCCCAACCCAATGCATTAATGCTTAGAAGTCCAAAATAGCTATAGACATGAAAAATTAACCAATAAAGCGCCTCTGTCTGTTGCTTCTTTTATAACATCTACAAATTCTGAGCTTATTAAACTTAAATGAACCTAAAGGTTTTAGCTGCACTGTTCATTGGTTTTTCTCTGTGTGCCTTTGTGCCACAGCAGGAGAGTTGCATGCCCTTGCAATATTAATATTTCTGAACATCTGGCATCTCCTATATGAGTTCACAGAGTATTTGCAGTGAAAGCCTAAGGAAAAGAGAGTGAAACTTCAGTTTAAAACAAATTTCCACAAATAAATCTCAACTAGCAGCATTCTCTGTAATGTAACTGTTTCAATAACGTACCTATTTCTATTGGAGGTGTTTTAAAAGGTGAATTAAATTAATTGAACAGATAAAATCCAGCAGTGTGGAATGGTCCAGCAGAGAACATATGTCCCCATATAATCTTTACTTTCACTCTCACAACAAGATTACCGTGTTTACAAATTTTAAACCAGACTCTGAGGAGAGCTTTGGAAATGACACACACAGACACACATATATACGCAGCCCTTCATCTCTGCCTGTGGGGATTTGCACAGAAATATATAGATACATGTCATCTAATAGCACACTGTAACCATGTCAGCTCTTATTTATTGGAAGTTACAAATCAATAAAACCAAAAGTCAGAAATTTCTTATCACAGACCAAAAAAAGAAACTAATTCTTATTTCAAATAAGAAAAGAAATGCAATTCCCTTCGCATTAAAAGTCTGTTGAAAGGAAGAAAGGACAAAGGCCTGTTTCAGAAATGATTTTGTGTTTAATATTTAAAATGACCTGTTTATTATAAGATTCAAAATGGACTTTTTTATTTTCTCTGAATATGTTATTCCAGCATAGAAAACCTATGCACCCTAAAAGTAATTATAGATGTACCAAGCAAATATTTTTCTCCACTCTGTATTTTAATTCATTTGGGGGTGGGGGTGGGGGTGGGGTGGGGTGGGGTGTGGGTACTGCTTTTCATGAAAACTTGTCAATGACATATCAGGAGAAAACATTATTGAGTTCCCAGCGTCAATTACTTTCAGGATGATTATATTTAGAAACTGTCTTATTTCACCGTGTTGGATTATGCCTCTTGAACTCATTTAATTTCCCAAGAAAGTATGTAATTTTTAAAATACTATGGAAATTAAGGACTTTGGGTATGAACTTAGCCATTTTAATATTCACCTTAATCAAGATAAGAAGTGTAAGACATAACTTGCATATGTGGCTTTTGCAAACACAGCACTAATTATTCTTGGTGTTGTATGTTTACTGTTTTGACTTTCAGTGGTTTCTTCTGTTTTGTTCTACGTAGTTTTAGCCTGCTTATCTGGCTGTAGTATATTCTTTTTATGTAAAACATTAGGCTCCTCTATACAAGGTGAAATCCTAGCGCAAACAGCTACAGCTGTGCATGTTACAGAGTTAAAATGTTGTGATAGATCATTTCTATTTTCAGTTAAAATTAAGGTGAAGACCATTTGTTTACTAAGGGAGTTGGGCAGTTAATATTTCTTGCAGGGAGTGAAAGGTTTTAAAAAATAAACTATTGCTAAATAGCTCACTCTTACCTAATCAATAAAAAAAAAAAAAATCTCACCTAAAACAAGAATTCTGGATTGTAGAGTTAAATGGACTCTGCATCTGTCATACAGTTTCTTCAAATAAATCATACAGCCTGCAGTTTCATCTCCCTCACTGTCTCCCACCCACAGTCCCTTTTGATGAGTCATGCTCAGACTACTTGTCACTAGAATGCACTTTTAAAACACAACTTTAAAACACAGCACATCTCAGGCTTCATTTACTTGATCACGGAGTAAAGGAGAAGACCAGAGGGAAAATAGGGAAAGTGGTAGCTTGTGGTTCTCAAACTTAGTTTTATAGAACTAAAACCTAGCCTCAGAAAAGTCATGTTATTCCTCCCAACAGAAGAACATTTCTTTACTGCAGAAATTTTGCAGTGGTTTACAGACAAAACCATAGCAGTTCCTTTCCAAGACTTCACAAACACATGCTTTGTCAACCTCAGACACCAAACAGCATAACAAATTTTTCACATCTCCATCAAGCAATTGACTTCTTTCTTCCATACATATTCTGAATGCAAATCATAAGCTATCATTATTCCTTTTCTCTTTGAATGCTCTGATTAGCAGGAAAATGGCTAATTTGTCATTTGAATAATCATAAGACGTTAAAGTTACTACCCTAACTGAGCTGAGCAGGGGAAAGTTAGTCCTCCCAAAGCCATTGTTGCAAGCAGTCTTTGCACGTGGCCTGCTCTGCTTCAGGTAAAATAGATAAACCTCTGCTGCATCTCGGCTGTCTCCATTCATCACCTCTTTATGTAGCTGCAGCTGGTTGGAAAAGTCCTCTTTCCTTTCACAGGCAATTTTCAAAGTACACACAGGCTGGAAGAAGTTTGATCTAAAATGAAGGGCCAAATGCGGAGCAGTACTCAGCAGTGGCAGATTGACCACAGCTGAGATGTCCTAAAGATACTTCCCTGTGCCAGAGTATTTCTTCTATAGCTAGCCTGGGAAGTGTTAAAAGAACACCAACTAGTAGAACCTCCTTTTCCAAGGAGAGGAGAAAAGCAATATAATCTGACGAATCTAGTAGAGCTGTATTTTATCTCTGTCTCACATGTGCACAGGGAAAGTGAGGTGTAGGGCAGATGCATTGATTGAATAATTTTAATTCCATATTTCTCATGAATATATTGAATTTTACATTATTTAGCTAAAGTAGAGACATTATAAATTTATGACTTTTATCAATCAAGTAGAATTATGGACATATCCCTTACAGTTAACTATCAGTTTTGCAGTTAAAGCACAGACTCAATAGATCCAGCCTCACACAGATGCATGTGAGGAAAAAAACCAACCATTTCCAAATTACAGCATTTATTTTTCATAGATAAAATTGAATTTGATGAGGTTTTACAAGTAAATTGGTAGCTAATTTAACATCACAGTAATGATAAGATTGGCCTCCTTGTCGAAATTCAGTGGGGCTTTTTTGATCATTTTTGAACCAGATAATATTATTGAAGTTGTTCTGGGTAAAAATTGTATACATACATATACACTTTGATATACATTTGTCTCAAATATGTGTATCAAATGAAGGAGAAGATGACCAGGAATTCATAGTTCCTTAGAACACGAGAGATAGGAGACTCAGTTCAAAGGCAGCAGAATTACAACAGAAAGAGATATGTTTTTATATAAGCTGCAACTATAATATGGAACTCATTGCCACAGTACATTTTAGCTGCCGTAAGTAGTAAAAGTCCTCATAAAGGTTGTAAACAAATTCATGGAACAAATTTCCATCAGTTAGCCACCAAAGACCACCTATCAAATAGGTCTATCAAGACCTATGCAAATATTATATCTGGCATTAAAAGTCCTGGATTACCAGAAGCTGGAGGGACAATTTCAGTCTGTTCTTATCCTATATCCATGAACTCCACAGTGACTTTTACTAGAGATGCAAAGCTGGAGTAGGATGAACACTTTGCTGTGGCCCAGGCTAGCTGTTACTGTTTTCTTAACTTAGATTTAATTATTTAAATGTAGTTGAAATGTCAAGCTTCTTTTGAAGAGGCTATAGGAGAAAGACTTGATTGAACAAACAATCAGATAAAAAATTGTACCACAACATTTGCTTCAATGTTACAATAAAAATTTTCTTTTAAATAAGTCTGAAGAGTAGCTCTTTCCTCAGGCAATTCCACATCGAATGGTCTGTTACATATGATTTCCATATTCCCTATTTTAGTGAGGTTGAAATATACACTGTCTTCTGTTTGATGTTCCTTTCTTCACACTGATTTTTTCCTTCCATTACACTCCATAGGACAAAAATGCAGATTATCTTTCTCTAATGTAATCATTGTCATTTCATCTCAGTTGTCTTCATCTGTTGAAAATGAAAAAAGTTAGTATCTTGTCCCTTTTATACCTGTTGAGAAAATGGGAAAGCCGACTACTTTTTGAAAGAGATGGTTCTTTGCTAATGGTTCAACTCTTAAAACCTTTCACATGAGGGTCACTTTAGAAGGAAAAAAAAAAGGCAAGAAGAAAGAAAAAAGTGAAAGAGACTATCCAAAAAAAGAATTCTTTAAGCATGGGAAACAGTTACAATTTTTTTGAAATACTAGGTTTTCAAATAATGAGTTTCAAGGGAGACATACAGCAGGGAATAGGGCTTTCCCTGAGCCCTGCCTACATCCTACCAAACAAACAGCTGTAAATCTGACAGTTCACATCCTTTACCACATTTGTTGGATATTCTGGGGACACTTTAACATTATATGGCTTTAATTTTGTGGATTATTTGCTAGGTGTACCTAAGTTATTTAAAGACAAGTGAAAAAGAAAAAGAGCTACTTATACAGAAAAGTTTTATTTAAACAAAATAGCACGTGTTAAAACTGGCTGTTAGCAACTGAACTTCTTAGGACCAGGTATGGCATCCTGTTTGGAGCACAAAGCAAGGAGGAGGAGTGGGTGTGTGTTCACAAGGTGTGAACTGCAGCTGGAACCAGAAGCAAGAAGTTGCCTGTCAATTAGAAAATTTCACCGAGGGAACCACAATTGCATCCCGTTTCCTATTCAGCTAACAGCAGGGAAGTGCTGGCGACCAGGAGCACTACCAGCAGGTTGTGCAGGCAGAAAGCAGGCAGTTAAGGCTGCACTTGACACAGAGAGGGCACTTGGTGTCCCAGAGGCTTTGCTCAGGGCTGCATCTTACTGCTAGAGCTGGCACAACCAAGGTGGCACCACAGGTCTCCTGCCCTGTGACTCCAAGGTCAGAGACCTCAACCCACACCCAACGGCAGGACATGGCCATTCAGCGCTCAGGCCTCAGGGCCCTCCTGCACCCTGTGCTCTTCCTGAGGCCGGGGCGGAGGGCAGCATGGCTTGCAGGGAGCCAAGACTCTGTGCCAGCAGGTGGAGGACCAGGGGTGATAAACAGGAGATAGCAGACTTCTTACGGCAACTCTGAAGTGCAGAGCCCAAGACACATAAGGCACAGGAAGAGGAACAAGCATGTATGTTTAAGCAGGTGTAGGGACTCTTGCAATGGTGGAGCCTGGAGGCTTGTGACTTCTAGGAGAAGAAGGTGGCTCTTTCTTCTACTACATATATTCAAATGAAAGACAGGTGTAGAGCAACTAGTTGTGACAGGAGAAGCATTTGGGCTGCCTGTGCCAGATCCACAGATCAGATCAGGGCAACAAAGAGTGATGGGTGATAGTGGTCGAAGGCCTGCTGATGCAGAGGAGCCACGTGCCACCAAGACCTGCTGTCTCAGAGGCTTGCTGCTTGCCGGGACCCAGAGGTAAGCCACTGCAGAGAGATCATCAAGGCTCCAGTCTTCTTCTTGGTTTTGAAATTAAGACAAGTCCCAACATGTGGGCATTCACTGTTAGTTTATAAAGTTTTCGGAAGAAAAATTCAGGAAGTTCAAATGGTGTAAGGCCAGTAACCTCTACACTCAGTTATCTGTTATGAAAACAAGGGCAATTTCACTATATCCTCTGACAGTATTTAAGTGAAATTACTCACCCACTCCTTCCTGATAGTTGTTTGATGGACTTCATTTCACCAGAAGAGTACATTTATAGCTCAGAAAGGATGAAGAGTGCTATTACCACTGTAAAAATCTAACACCATGGGATTAACTTTAATGAATCAATGGACTTGAAGTTTAACTAATCAATGTGATTTGTTTCTTCAAATTAAAACTAGTGAGATATAGTTTCACTTAAGACATCCTAAATCAGCTGTAATACTTATAAAGAAATCTTGTTACTTCTGTAAGTAGAAACTCTGCAGAAAACATAAAAACTCAATTACAAATCAAGCCAGACTTCTCAAAAGCACCCAATAACATTGTGAATTGCTCCTCTAGTCAAAATATTTTAAAGTTATATTCAGAAATGGAATAAACAAGGTTACACTTTTAGCTTTGAGCAAGAATCTTAAAACTTTCTTAGGTGATATCAATGATTTTGATAAGAGTTTATGGCTCTGATTCATGATTATATGGCTAAATATACAAAAGATGTTTGTAGTAATACAAATGTATAGATTCATTTTCCTCTGACCAGAAACAACAAAATTGTTCTTTTCTTCCCAGAGCAACTCTTACAGATGAGTCAGTCAACTATACGAGGTGGTCTTTTCAACTCTGCAGGTGCAGACTGTCATTATACAAACCAGTAACAGAAATGATCAAAATAAGATACTAGGGGAAGCATGTAGTTGTGGAAAACTTGGAATATTGACAAACTAGGGTTTGCAGGTGTGTAGCTTCTCTGAAGGTTTTAGCACTCCAGCACTCACCGCTCATCTAAATTGTTAAAGGCTTACTCCCAGCTACTCAGAGACTTTTCCTTAATAGGCCTCATGTTCAACAGAGGAGGGAGGCTATTCACAAACAGTTAATGTTTGTTACATAAAATGTGTTGTGAACGTACAGTTTAAATTTAAAATAACATGATTTAGACCAACCTACTTGATGAAGAGTCCTCAGAGGTCACTAAAGCTTTGATTTTCCAGTTAGCTTATTTTATAGCTAGTGCTTTAGAAGCCATCAAAACCATAACGAGATAGATCAATCAGATTGCTTTTATTGGTCTACTGCGTATAATTCTATATAGGCAACAAGAGTATCCACTGAATCAGACTTTGGAAGAATTTGCATTACACCATGGAATAGCTTTAACCTTGAGACTACCAGAAAAATCAACAGTTTGATAATTAATCCTGTGAATATGTATTTTAATCTGAACAGTATAGTATAGTATATCTAATTAGAATTTACATTTTTAAGAACTTAAAGGAATATAATGCTGATAATAGATTTCTTTGCAGGTCTTCAAATCTGTTGCAGTATTTTTATTGAGTGCTCTCATTTGCACTTAAGACAGAATAAAAACAGTGTAATTTTTTGAAAATAAATAAAAATATATTTGAAAAATGTAAATAACAATATATCCCCATGATTTATGGATGGTTTTCATGCACTATTAGAACGATTTTATTTTTTCTTAGGAAGTCTGTAGGAGTAAAGTCTCCAAGTGACAGATATGTCAGTTATTGAGATGAAAAAATACAGCATTTCAGAAACTCGTAGCCAGAGAAATATTTAAGGTTCTTTGTGGACTTGGCACTTATTGCACACCACAAAGGTCATCTTGGTTGTTGTAGAAATCTTTGATCATCAGGCAACATAAAACAGCAGAGAAAAAGAGACGCTCATGCCAGTAGTATGGAATTAGTGTATTTTTTGCTATTATGGTATCAAATTTGCCAGCTTCAACAATAATTGTTTTATCACCAAAATATAAAGTTTCCTTCAAAAATATCTGTTCAATAATAAATTTTTTCTGCATTCTAGTGGTTTAGTTTCCTATGTTTATCTGTAAAACTTGTCCAAAATCGTCAATGCCTCAAAACATACTTTAAGAATCACTGTCATTTATTTTAACTACACTGTAAATGCTAGCAAAAACCGATATGTCTTTAAATTATAGTCTCACTTTGATACCCTGATTGTCTCTGGAAAGGTTATATGTGTGTGTGTCCGTCCTACAAGAGGGAAAGGAAGACCAGTTTGTCTGTTTGTGTTGTACTTAAAGGTGACAGCTGCAATCCAGGATTTGACTATTATAAATAGGAATGACAGTAAATTACAAAGGTTTCATGAGCAAGACCACTTTCCACTATCTCAGAAGAAATGCAAGTGGTACTGGACCTACTGTCCTACACAGTTTGGTACCTGAGTTAGTGACAGGAATGGCAACTCACACTTTGGTTCATCAAGGATATTGTTTGTAAATTACTAGCTCTGGTCGTGCAAGAACAGACCTCTGACTAGTGACAGATTATGAGTGAATTTCACAAGATATGTTCTTCTGGAAGTGGTTTAACAGGGAAATTTTATGACCATGGTGGGAAGGAGAATAACATACTGCATAAGCTTTTAGGACACAGTAATCTTAGCTACAGATGTAAAAGCAGAAATCAGAGTTTTCTTAAAGTTTTTAGCCTTGAAAGTTCATTTATAACCTCAAGGTTATTCCATTCCTCCAAATGAAATACTTTGAGAATCTGAGCCTAGTAAAGTAGCTTAAATAAATAAATAAATGAAACTCCACCTGTCTGTGGTGCAAACAAGCTGCCAGAGTTACATGGGCAAGATGAGCTGCCTCCTTTGCAGGTCCCATGCCAACTGATAGTCACAAACAAAGCTGAGGAAAGGCCACTAGAAGAGGAGTTACACAAGCAAAACATCAAAGACAAATTAGGATTGAATAGTATGGTGTGGCCACCACCATTGACAACATGAATGATAGATATGAAGAGCTACTGACAGGTGTGCAATAAATTGACACTGACAGCTAGGAAGCCCCTGGGGTCTTGAAAGTAGTCTTTCATACTACCAAAAAGAAGTATTGAAAAAGAGAGTAAGAATTTGTAGTGCATGATGTAAAACAGATGACTTGTATCTATTATTTAACTTTGAAAACCCAGCTATCACAGTATGTGGTCCTTCTGCACATGAAATCAACTTTTGTTACAGCAACCAATTTCTTTACAAATGCACTAATTTGGGGACATCACCAAAGTACTAATATTGCACAGAAAGAGGCTGTTTCTGCTAGGACTTTCTGCTGAATATATATATCTTCAGGGAAATTCTGGAAGACTATGATCCCTGCATGAGTTACTTCCTATGGTAGCTTCAAATGTTATGATAGTGTGCATCATCATGCGATCACACTTCTAAAGGCAAAGGGATGTATGATAGCATAAATACCCCAGGAACAATCTATGCTTATCAGAATCCTGCCTCAGCCAGGACCAAAGACTGAGTAGGTAAAGTCAATTAAAGCCATTTAGTAGGAAAATAAGCTGGTGGAAAAGTCAGATTAGCTATGCTGGAAACTGCCTCCATGTTGTCTCAGAGCCTCTGAGGAGGACAGAGGTTAAAAGCTGTGAATCACACACTCACTTGACTTAACAGAAACAGCCCTAGAGGCAAAGAGAAGAAGTAATATCTGCTCTTATACTATGCTAACACGCTCTCCAAGGATGAGGAGTATTTTGACAGGTATGATCAAGTGAGACACTAGATTGTACTAAAACCAGGCAGTATTTCTGTGAGACAGCCTTACATCAGATTTCCCCCAGTGAGTCAGGTAGCTGTGCAAGTCATGGTGAATTTTAATGTGCTAAAGAACGGGCTGATTAAGCAATCACCTTGGGCATCTTCAATTACAGTTGTAAAAAATGCCCAGTGGAGAGTTGTGGTTGTGAGAGCTTTAATTTGTAGAGAGCTCAGAAAAGATCCCCACTTCCACACATTACATGTCAGGCACAAATATTTTGTGGTTTAGATTTGATCTCCAGCTATCATTTGATTAAAGTAGCATCTAAGGATCAAAGTAAGCTTCTTTTCTGATACACTATTGATTGTTCCAGGGTTTTAGAATGCCCTCTCAACTCATGACTATAACAGCGACATTTGCTAAGATAATAAAGTTAACTAACAAAGGAACTAATTTATGTCTTTTTGCTGAAGAAAGAGAAAAAGAGAGAAAAAAGGAAAAACTAAAAAAATCCTACATTATTTAGTGATATCTTTTTTCATAAGAGTTACAATTAAGCTTGCAGGAAGCTTTCATCACCTTGCCAGTAAATATAATAGGTACAAGCAGCTGAAACTTCAAGTCTAAAAACTGATTATTACAATCTGCTGGAAAATCCCTGTTGAACTGGAGAATGGTGATTTGAGGTATCTTTAACAGCTTACAGTTTCTGGTTGATTTGTCAGACATTAAGAGTGTTTCTTGCATTCAATTGGCTTTCAGATTTTTACTATATATCTGTTCATCTAAGGATAATAGTCTACTTTGGAAGCTTAACATACAACTAAGGAGATAAACAGTTAAATCAGATGCCGCAAAGCGGACTCAGTCAGAGATCAATGTGATCAGACAAAAGCCATTTTATTGTTCTAAAGAAGCCTTT
>JAVJGI010000063.1:59167918-59198016 GCA_035590275.1 Ibycter americanus
ATACACAGGTATCTATTCAAGGCTAATATTAACAAGCTTGCATTCCGATCTCTCGGAGCAGCCGTGTTTTCCCACAATCAGATCTTGGCAAACTAGCTTAAGCAAGTTTCTTTTTAGAAAGCTGTTTGGAATTTAAATAGGGGAAAGTTGACAGCAATATTACAATGTTAGAAAGAGGCTGAAAAGAGGTCTGAGGAGAGTCTGAAAGAAGTTACAACAGGGTTTCTCTGGGAAAAGTTTGAATAGACACCAAAACAGTTTGTGAAGGGGTATGGTTGAGCTTCCTTTTGTAGAAGACAGCTATAAGGCCGAGGTGATTGAAGACAAGCAACACCTTGTCTATCGTCTTCAAAATGAGTGAATACTCATGATCTTCTGAAAAATGTGAGCTAGATAAAAATGTATTCCTCTTAAAAAATATGTGGCTTTTCAATGACTATAAACTTTCCTGTTTATCCTTGTAAGTACAAGGAATTATACATTCCAAAACTTTGTGCAAGGGTTATCTGTATAAGCACACTTGCTTACAGCTACTAGCTGCCATCTGAATAGTTTAAACTGTAAATCACAAGACTCGTGACCTCAGTGGGAGTCTGAGAAAAGATGCACTTATTACAGTATGAATCTGGAAAGCAAGTACTAGAGACAAACACTTAAACAATTGTCTCCAGCTCTCAGGAAAAAACACCAGACGGAAGACTAGCATCACAGAGCAGCTTTAATCCTTAAGCATACTGTGAATAGAAACATCCTATCTCTCTCTATTTTTTTACTGTAGTATCTCCATTTGTTTTACTGTAGAACTGTTTCAAAACTTCCAATAAAAGGCTAGAAACAGCTCATGAGATCTTTTCAAAAGGTGTACTTTTTCCTGAAGTATTGTGTGTTTTGTACCCTCTCTGTATGAAGAATTTTTTTTATTATTTTTACTCACTAGTGACAGAGACTCCAAAGACATCAGATGTCACCAATTCACCTTCTGACATTTAAGAATTATTATATGATTGGTGGTATTTTGGTTTTTTTGGTTTTAACTGAAATACTAAAAAGGAAAAGAGGACACATGGGAGCAGCTGATAACAAGGAACTCAGAATGCTGACTGTATGTACAAGAGAGAATTATAGACTATATCTGTCATGTTCTTTGCAAAGTAAATTCATATTGATTTCCCACTGAAAGATTTCCATTACAAGTGGAATTTTTCCAGTAGTATATCTGAAATCTTACTAAACTTACTCCAAAATAGACTTGAATAGGCTTCGTAAGCACAGCTGATGACTTTCTTATCACCATTGCTAGCAACAACATCTGAGATGAATCTTAAAATACTGAAAAAAATCAGAAATTTAGTGACTCAAACAAACAAACTACAAACTGTCCAAAAGTACAGCAGAGGCAGAAAGAAATAATCACCTACCATGACCCAGACAGGAAAAGAAAGGTTAAAAATTGGCAACTGGTATTTTAGTCCATTAATGAGTGGTCTGAACAAGGGATGAACTGTGAAATAAAAGCAACTGTTGGTGAAGTTATTCAAGACAGAAAAGGTCAAATATGAAGAACTGCAGAGGACCCTACAGCTTTGGCTGACTGGGTGCTAAGGAGCAGATGAAATTCAATACAGGTAAATTTGAAATTATAAGTATGATAAAACAATCCTAATTATATATATAAAATAAAGAGCTATCATCACTCAGAAATGAGATTTCAGAGTAGTAACTGACAGCACTACTGAAATGTCAGTTCAGTGACAAAAAAATGAATCGGATATTAAAAAAAAGATAGGAAAGATGACAGCAAAATGAAACATGGTCAGGTTACTGAATCAACCTGTAACTCACCCCCATTTTAAGCATGATTTGTCAGCCTAGTCCCATCTAGTCCCAGGCAGGTGTAGTCAGAATGGAAGCTTCTGTCTCCTCAGGAGACTAGGTCTCCTCAGGTACAAGAAGAGTTAGCTAAGGGGCATATGATTGAGATATACAAAGACAAGAACAGCAGCCAGCATCACTATCTCTTCAGTGGGGGAACTGGGGATTCTAAAATGAATTAAGAGCAGTTTCAGAGGGAAAAAGGAGAGAAAAAAATAAAAAAAGGAAAATAAAAAAAAACAGAGGGAGAAGGTACATCATACAATACATAGTTAAGCTAACTCCTGGCTACTTAGGGAAGTCATTAAAGATTTGGGGTTTCTTCCAATCCTTATTGAAAGAAACTGACAGTTTTTACTGCAGGAAGTAATGCCATGATAACATCTAAAAAGACATTTAGTTTTATGTTTGGGCTTTTCAAAGTCTGAAAGACAGATCAGAATAGTATGCAAGTTTGTTTATTTTTCTTCAACAATAAATTACATATCCATAATAATTGGTAAGATCCATGAAAACAGGTATAACCATAACATTCTGCATGCTTACCTGGCAACAGAGCAGGAAATCCACTTATATTTATATTCCATAAGAAAAAGATTGCAAATTAAGAAATACAAGGTCACTCAAGATCTTACCTATTGAATGTCCAGAAAAATGCCTGTGGAAGGTTAATTCATCTCACTTGACTTAAATATTTACCTTAAGAAGGGAAGAACAACCTATTCTTTAATGGAGTTGACTATGAAAGAGAGATTAAATGACAATCCTAGACTAAATACCTGACTTCTGGACTGCTTATGATAGCTATGATGAATGTTGGCCTAAATCAAAAGTCTACAGAAATAAAAGTATAAGACAGAGCTGTACGTAATTGCATATGATTTATATCACGTCTCATGATTTGATATCTTGAAAAATATTCATTTCCTGAGTATGTATTTCCTGCATTATAAATAAATTACTATGCCTATATACATGTCAGTCATTACGTGATACAGAAACATAACTTGTTCTTTACAAACTGGGGTTTTCATACAACTCACCTGACATTTGGGCCAACAAAGCTGTTTACATGAATGGAAAATGCACTCTACAGCAATGTGGCAAATTCAGTCCACACAATTTATCATGACACTCATACACAGTTCTACTAAAAAGACCCAGAAAGACAGTGGTAAGTCATTGCTGTTGAGATTCATATCCTTCTGCATATAAGCTTAACTTCTCAAAAGACATGAAGTGCAACACAGTGAGAAATAGAAACAGACCGTGGGCTGATTGTATTGTTCTCTGTACAAACATATGAGGAAATATAAAAAGAATGTAAATAAATATTTGAGAGAAAGCTCATAGCATTTGAAGAACTTTGGTTATTCTATTAAAATTGGTCCCATTGGATTAAAAAAACATAATTAACCACCTGCAATTTGGGTGTTACAAGCAGAACCACATGAAGATCTGTTCATTAAGGTAAGCAGGTACTATAGTTTACTCATTCACTCATTACCATCAGATCTATTAGCTAATAGATGCAGTCATTAAAAAAAATACTAAGCTTATTTAATTTATAAAAAAACCACCAACAACAACAGAAAACAAGTTGCCTACCTATATTTCGAAGTCTGGCAATACAGACATGCTGGTGATACATTCATTGCATGATGAACATTTCTTTTCAACTTTTTATAAGCAGTGATGAAGGACTATTAGTTCAGTCTTTATTAATATTAAAGTGACATCAAAGTCCGCACCTGTGGAGGAAAAACTCTAAAAATCATACCAAGTGACTAGACGACGTCACATTCAGCAAGTGCAAGAAAAAGAGAAAAAAAAATATTTTATAAGTGTTGTGTCTGGCACAGGTCTCTCTGACAGGCCTAGGCATATAGCATGTAAAATCTAAAAGCTGCTGGAGTATAGCTAAACGCTGTTATCCAAGCTGTCATAACTGTATTGCAGTTTAAAGATATTTCCTGACAAGAAAATTGAGAAAGCTGTCTGGCTAGTAAATCAAAGCCTTCTTCCTCTTTTAGTGGCCAACCAACAGATGCAGTTTAGGTCACAGATGGTGTTTTTTACGTTTTGGTCTCCACGCACATCTTCAGCACAAGTACTTGCTTTCTTTACCACTAGGAGCGAGAAGTTCTTTTAAAAATCTTTGCCAATACACCAAGCTACCCACAAACCACTGTTAATTTCAGAAGGTAAAAAGCTGCTGACCAAGTAAGGTTCATAAGTTCAGTCTGATTTTTAATGATCTCATAATTTAAGATGATAGTGCATTTCACTGTGGAATATGCTATTATGTGATCACATTCCCTTGGGGACACTTAAGAGAAGCAAACATACCATCACAAAACAAAAGGTATATAAGGAGTTGAAGATTAAAACAAACAAACAAACAAACCAGAATATTTAAGTGTTTAATTGGTTTAAGAGTCTGAGTTAATGCTTCCAAGTGGGTTCAACATTTCACTTACAGGTGCCACGTATTTCTCTCATTTCCCTTACAAACCACAAGACTGTTTCTCTTGTCTTCTGTGCTGCCTGCAAGGGGGCTCTGCTCAGCACAGATGGCTGTCAGGAGTGTCAGCAAGTGCTGCTCAGTCCAGCATGCTCCCCTGGATGTGTGCCTTGCTGTGCCTTTCAAGGGTCCCTTCAATCAGGGCAGCACAGAACCAGCACAGAACTCTAAGGTAGTCTTTGATCTCCTGATGTGTATTTTCAAAGATTTAAAATTGTGGACTTAGTATCAAAAAGTGTTTATCACTGTGACACTGATTTCAGAAAAGGTTGACTCTAGAATGCTTAACTTAAAGGTAGGTAATTGCCACTTTTTTCTTTTTTTTTTTTCCTCCTTTCCAAACCAATGTGTACTGGGGAAGTTGAACAAATTCATTTTCATTCTTATTGCAAAGAGTAACGGGTTGGCAACATGTTATTTAAACCAAATTCTTTTGGGCAAACTCTGTGTAAGCTGTCCATGAGAAAATATATAAAGCAACAGGAGTGGGAGACTTTTTGATGACACTGGAAGGTGGAAGGATGAACGGCACCAGGAATTCTTTTCTTAGTTTTACCACCAACTCGCTCTTGACCAAACACTCCAGAAGTTTACAGGCAAATCTTTAATTTCTACAGACTGGATCACCAAAAGCGTTTAATTACCTAACTCATGTATGCAGACAGATGACTTCATTCTAGTCTTTGCAGAATTATGAGTCATTTATTTCCAGATCTTCAAAGAACTTTTGACACCTAATTTCTGTTGAAATCAATTAATATCACCCAGTCTAAAATAACTAGTTGCTTACTGGTGACTTTGAGATAAATCCTTAAAGATATATTCATATATAAAAAGAACCTAATAAATGAAGGCATTAGAATTAAAAAAAAAAAGAAAACAGCTAATTTGACAGGGTCCTAGAGGCTGGTAAAACTATATATGCAATGTTATGATAAATAGGGATTATTTCAGTGTTGATGAATAAATAAAATAAAATTTATGTTACGAAGCTTCCATTAACTGTTTTTCATTGTTCTTTTCTGGATGACATGCTCATTGACTTTATAAACAAGCGTTTCAATAAATCTAAAGGTTCATATTCAAAATACTCTACAGTTATGAGTTTCCGCCCTGTGAAATAAAGTGCTCTCTAAATAACTGCTTCAAAAGAAAAGGGGGGTGTATGGAGGTGCTTAAATTCAGATTAACATGTATACCTAAAGAATACTTCATTTATGACATTCATATATAGCTCTACTTAGGGAAGGGCTAGTCCTAAATAAGGTACCCTGTTAATCTAAAGAATATACCAGCAACAAAGTCACAAAAGAAACCCCTCTCAAAAAAAAACCACTAACAAAAAGACCTGAAAAACAAAAAGATAAAAATTAGCTACCTTATCTTTCATCAAAGCTGGGGAAGTTGCAGAGGACTCTTTGACTCCATTCAACAGGCATACAGTGTCTGTTTCACTCCATCACTGCTCACAAATCCACTCAAGGAGCAAGCAAAGCAAACAGACTATGAAAAGGCCTACAAGTATGTGGAAGAGCTTTCTTTTGGAGTGAGTATATTAAGGGTGTTACTAGCACTCTTTTTTATGAAATCATCATGTTGGAAGCACATAGCAAGTGCAGCATCAGAATGATAAGGAGAGGACTTGACGTATATAGCAGACTTGGAAGCATAGGGCCGAGAAAGAAACTTCCAAGATTAGCGAAGTCACGTCTTGTTCAGCTGTGGTCTCCGAACTTCTCTCTGCCCCTTAATTTAGCCCAAAAAATAACTAAAAAGATAAATGACAGTCTTCACAATGAAGAATTCATTTTGTTTAACGGCTGACCCTTTTCAGATATTCATTTGATAAGTACTATTCAGTAGCTAACTCAAGTGAAGGAGGCATCAAAGTAACACAACTTAAAATGAAAAGCTATATAGAAATTAGCTTTATATACTCTCAGTCACATAGATGCAAATAACTGTTTTAAACGTGCAAGAAAAGTATTTGACAAAGGTTTGGAAGCTCTCAACGTTTCTAAAGCCAAGGATTATGGCTAAGCCTAGACACACACACGCACACGCACACACTTTCTTCACAACTCCCCTGAACAAGAAATTCAATGAAAGAATTCAGTTCTATAAGGGGCACAGTGCAGAAAGCATATTGACCTTAAAGTGCCTTGGACAAAAGTTATCAGAAAGTAAGTAAATCTAACACACAGCTTTTAGGCTAGATATCCCTCAGATGTCAAGCCCCTAGAAAAATACCACCTCAGTCACTGTCAAGCTCTGTTATTTCAACTGATTGCTGACTTTAGTTGGTTGAAGTTTCAGTTACGTTAATTTCCCCTACAGGAAGGTGCATGAAGCTCTTGTTACTAATGATCTAGTCACTCCCTGACACACGCAAGTACATTATTTACCAATGATAGTCACATATACGCAAAAGATAAGTTTACCTTCCTCCCCAAATAACTAGTTTGCATCTTCCACAACATCTCTGAGCATGAATAATCTTTTGACAGGCAACATGCAATCTTTTATTTTCTGCTACTATATCAACCATTTAATGAAATGTTTAAATATATTACTTCTAGATATTTACAGTGGGATTTCCTTTGCACTATAACACATTCTAATGAAGTACTTTATGTTTCTAATATACTCTAGAAATTCACAAAACTGTGTTTCATTCAAGCACAGGTTATAATATGAACTATCCTAGTCTCATTATCATGAATAAACAGGCTGAGGATCCCATGGAATATGGCTTTTCTGTGGGGGACTTCAGTAATGGTTAAAAATAAACTACACACAGTACACTTTGCAGAGTCTTGCGTGAGAAACTACACCCAAAAAAATCAGCTACTAATTGGATCCCAGATCCTCAGACTCGAGTCCCTCTTTGCAATTATAAGATCTTCAACCACAGACAGCTAAGGCAGGTTTTACAGGCCTCTCTTGTACCATGCTTTTACTCCCTTAGTTTGCAATTCTTATGCCTTAGAAAGCTTCATATGTTTTACAAGACTAATCAAAATGGACACTATTTCTAAATCTGTTCATTTCAATACATGCTAATTTTAGAATACTTTAGTTGACCTTGAGAATCTTTTACCTTGCTTTGAGTACATACATCAGGATACCATAAATCATACAGCATAAATATCTAGCATTTGCTATGATTTTCTTCATACTTCGTAGTAGAAAGAAATTTTACAATTGATTTCTTTATAATTGAGTTTAAAAAGCAGAATGTAATTTAACTGGAATTTAAAATGCTGCACTTACTAGAATACTTTATTTGTCACAAGGTCCAGGAGTTTAGAATTGACTAGTAGACAATGATGATGATAAATCAGTATAGCGGAGTTAATTTCTCAGAGTTGCACTGGATTTAGTCACTCAGCCCTCAGAATAATGGAATTGCATGGCCAAATTCCTCCACTACTGGGAGAATTTAAGGATAAGGGACTTTTTTTTTGAGAGAAAGAGAGACTTTCTAATGGTACTGAAAAAAATAAACCTGTGTAAGTCACAGCCATCTAATTCATCATCTTCCTTTCTTTTTGAAATTGTAATTAGGATCACAATTTTTAGATGTTCCAGGCACACTGAGTTCATTGCATTTATCGGACAATCTAAAATAATGTGTGCCTGGTTAGTGCACAAACTGTAGCATAGAGCTAGAGAAGTTGCAACAATAAATGGTTGTCTTCCTAAAAAAAAAAGAAAAAAAAACCAACAAAAAACTATGTAAAAATAGTTCAAGCACTTTAAAAACAAAGAATATTTGTTTGCCATTAGTAATAAAATTTCCATTTTGATCTCATGTGTGCTGTTTGCATTAGTGAGTCAAATAAAAGATGTAATTTTGTATCTTGCCTCACTAACAGCAGCAACTAAATTAAAATGAGCCATAACATTTCACGATGATGTTTCTTAAATTCCCTGTTTGTACAGATGTATGTACCTATTTGTGTGTCATTCCAAGTTTACATTTTTCAGTCTCATTAGAACAACGAATCCTACATTTTATCAGTCAGTAGTCAGTTGCAGTATCAGAACTACTTGTTTTAATGCTTTACCTATTTCTATTTATACCAGTGAAAGATTTTCATAACAGACACCTGACCAATCCCATCCTTCACACACCTTCAGCAGTAACCCCAGTCTGCACTGAACTTTGGCTAGCCAGAACAGCAGGTGACCATTTGGGAAGTTCTGTCCAGACTGTCATTCACTGGTACTCTTCTGGGGGTTATTTATTTATTGAGAAAATGATATGTACGTGTGTATAATGTCCCCCTCCAGTGGACAGCTACAAGAACCATGGTAGATCGCATGTGAATAGCCGTTTCTTTAACTGAAGAAGAAAAATATATATGTGCTCTTATTCATTTAAGCTCTCTGTGCAAACCCCCACTGTCTGAAAAGCATTTTATGCAGCCACATGTACCCAGTGCAAACCATTTTTGTGTTACAAGAACTGTACTGTCTCAGAGCTTCAATTCACATATATATTGTTACATGGGAGGTTTGTATTATATTTTTGGTTAATAAACACAAACTTAACTACAATGGATTTGTTAATAATGGTCTATACTTTTTTGTGAGCACACATACAAAGTTCATATTAAAATCTCTCAATAGTGCACTTTTTAATGTGCTTTATAAATTACATGAACCAGAAACACTTCTAAATTATAAAGAGAAATACATCTGTGCCATAATCCCAAGAGTGAATTTCACTGGTCAGTGTTTCCTTCTGTTATCTTAATTTTAAATACTAAAATAAACAAATGTAAATATCACATACATGTACCAAACACCCTTTAATCTTGATTGCTACAAGGCAAAATTCTGTGTCATTTGCATTTCTATTACTTGATCCCCAGGCTTTAGATTGGAAACTGCATTCCTTCACATTTGACAGGCAGATTATAGAGATGACTCTTTCTCCAGCACTTCTTAAATGCCTCCAGTCATGATTTAATTACCTTTATTCCTCCTCTCCTGTTTTAGTTCATAGCCTAAAACAGCAGCCTTGGCAGTCAATGATCAGTGCTTTCGAATAAGCTATCAGCCTCCATTATAGGAAATTCTTATAACTCCACCACGCTTAACACACTCTCAAGCACTAATTTGCAAGAAAATGCCCCAACAGATACAAGAAATGAGTATGCCTTCAGTATCCCATTAAGCATGAAGCTCAAATATCATATTTCACCTGTTTGTATTCAGGAAATGAGAAGCATCAGTGTATCACTTCAATATGTATTTGTGCACAGCATCCATTACAATTCCCCCCACAGACAAATCTTAATAAAACACACACTATGATCCAAGAGTTGCCATGTCACCTGTCCACAATATTTCTAGAATTCAGCTATCTTTGCCAGGTTATATTCCCACTACCAAGAATACTTAATTCCAGCTCAATAGTTATTTGGGGGGGAGGGAGGAGGGGAATATCAGTTTATAAATAATCCCTTACCAAAAAAAAAAACCATTCTGGTTGAAGTTCTTTTCTTCTAACCAACATAGAAAAACATTTCTTTCAAAAATAGACTAGATTACATATAATAGGCTTTTTGCTGCCTGTTAGTGCCCATCAGCCAAAGAGGGACTGTAGTCTGTTAAAGTATGCTGGTAAATGTTCTGCTATCATTAAAAGAAACATAACAGTACAATTGTACATTTGGAATAAAACACAGACATCTTTGCTATCATTTTCAAAGTAGCAGCTCTGTAACTGCTAGATTCCATCATTACTACAGCTACTAACACTGAAAATTTATATAAGTTACGTATGAGGATGAATTCATCCAACATCAAGTTTGAATAATTCATGTCAGTACCCGCTGCTAATACTGAACCACTTCAGCTGTCCAAAAGAGCCATTCAGATTCTAGGAAATATGTGAAGCATTTCCAAAATTTTATTCCTTGGCAAGAGTAAATTTTCTTCTCAATCAGGACTGACAGTTGTCATTCTTCTTCCTCAAAGGCACGGGCAGTGTTATAGTCTTCCTGAAGCAAGGATGAAGTGAAATGGAAGAAATTAGCACGTGCATGCACTTTATAAGAAACTTTGTATGGGAAACTATGACTTCATCTTTTTGTGAAAGAGCATTAGATCCTGGAGGGGGTGGACATGTTTGGTGCCCTCAGCAGCAAAGGCAATATCAGGCAGTAGTCTAGATGATCTGAAAGCTCAAGATAATAATCAGCCATGGCAAAGTTTGTCAGATCTGACACTTCTCTTATCAAGCGTGAAACTTATAGGCATATTTGTCCTGGGATACACGGATGAGTTTATTCATACTGATGGACTCATAAATGTACGAGCTGTATGCATCAGCAATAATAAATGGACCATCATAGTAAAATGTTTAGTATTGCAAGGGCCACATAACTATGATGCAATAGCCAAATATATTGCAATTATACTAAAATATCCTACCTCACATTTTTGCTACTGTTCACAGGAAATGTTGAGGGGAAAGAAAATGCACAATATATATTTTTCATTAAAAACTAGGTAGCAGCTTTAACATTTCTTTTTTTCAATGTATGATCAAGTATCATGGAATAATACTATGACTGACATATTCAGTAAGCTTTATGCTTTTCTATATTTAAACCCACTTTTAGTTGTGATAACCATGCATTCTCCCCCTCATTCTTCTTTACTGTAGTTTCACAGTGGAACTTATAGTCTGATATAGAACTTATAGGACCAATATATTCAATGTCAAAAAATTAGCAATATCTTCCATTTGACTTCTTTTGCTTGATTTCAGAATTGTTACATGTTTACTTAATCTATTGAGTACACTACTATAGCCCTGAAAATCTTGCCACTTCCTTAAGAAAAATAGAGATTATTAACTATTTATTTATTTTCCTATATTTAGAGAAAAGTCCAAATTCTGCAGTATATTTATTCAAAGACAAATCAATACAATTCACAACTGAAGAACTATTAAACAACAGGTATTTTAGTGCAAATGTATTATCAAAACTAATTTTGGCAGCTGCCACTAAAAATACATCTGTTTTTTAAATAGCATTTTTTGAGAACAGTGGAAAACAAATTCAGTCTTTTGAGGTGAGTTCTAAGGAAAACTTTTTCAGACTGTGAAGAAAGACTGACTAAAGCTAGAGGAGAAAACATGGGTTGAATCGTGTTCTAGAAGAGCAATTGCATTGTAGTGAAGGCAACAAACTGCATTAGAAGTCCCAGGTAAGTCACCACCCCTGCCGCTGCTGAGTTGTCTGCCTCAGTTTTTCATCTCAGTGTCCATTTAAGGAATAAAAACACTTCTCAGATGGGGTGGGTGGGTGTGCGTGTTATTGCTTCTTATTCAAAAATATCCAGTTTATTTTGGTTTCGTGTATGCCTATGTGAGTTCTTCATGGACCATAACCTCATTATACACTGCAAAGACATTAAAGACCAAAACAACTATCTGGAAGACCTTCGAGGCACTGTTATAAAACAAATAATGTACCTTACTTTGTTCTAAGTTTCTGTCACTTTTTTCTAACAATGAACACTGGAACTGTTTACAATTATCACATGTCAATGCAGCAACACATTTTCACCACAGGAGAAAAGAAAATGCATCTCCCTTTTTTGCTTGTCTTCCCTCATTTGGGTTTTTTTTTTATATATAGTTTAGTTCTTAAACTGACAGCTGCTAGTAGACAATGCTTCAACTTTAAGCTGATGATTTCTTGTTCACTGTTTCTAGGTGACTGTTCTGAAGTTTTAGGTGCTGAGATTTTCCTTGCCGTTTCAGAAGGCAATCCACATATTTACACAGCAATCCCGGTAAATTACTCAAATACCAAATACACAGATGAATCTAGTTATCAGCAGCCCATTTTCAGAACTAGAGCTTTTAGTAACCATATCTCACATTAAATGTTACAGAGTCAATAATATTGTCGATGATCTTCCCTTTCACTCAGAAGTACAATTTCAATCCTCTTTCAAATACTAAGGTCAAAAAAAAAAAGGTCACTGTTGGTTTTGGCTTGTTTTTTTTCCTTTAGGCACCTGAGACTATTTCTAGTTATGGCAAATATGTCATAATCCTTTGGAGAAAATGGGATTTAATGAGGTACAGTTCCACATATGGTCCAGTAAGTTCCAAATTCCATCTAATAAGGCTATTTCATAGTTTTAAAACTGTACATACCCCACCACTAAAAATAACTGCCATTAGAAATGTCAACAAGATTATCATCTGACTCAATGTTCTTTGCTACACAGAAGACAACTATGAGTACACTGTCAGAAAATGCTTATTTTTCTCTGATTTCCAAAAGAAAGTCTTTTGCAATCATAGTGTCTGTCTTTCCATCTTTAGCTCAAAACTTCATCTTACTCAATTTTTCATCCCATCTCACCAATTCAGAGCAGAATATATTCTCAAAAAGAATTAGGTTCCCACAAGTATGCATGAAAATTCTATGAATAGGAAGGGAGAGATCAGATTAATGTTTTCACAGAGAAAAAGATAGACAGAACTCTTTGATATTACATACAACTGTTTGGCATCAGCTGGCTGGCCAAATAGTGTGAACCCAGTTGCCAGTCATTTAACATGTACATAGCTCAAGATTAACAGCCATATGTGCTACCTCTTCCCACAAATCTCAGCATTACTGCAGTGAGGATGGAAAGTATTCAGATCTATAAAAAGAGGCCATCATCAGTCGTACTGTTCTTGGAACAAACTTGTTCAGTGGTTACTCCTCTACTTTAAAAAAAAAAAAAACACACAACTGAAATACAAGTTCCTGTATCAGAAATGTAGATTTAATACAATATCAAAAAATAAAAAATCATTTACTGATACCTTGATATTTTTATGCTACAGCCAACTGAGAATTTGCTGATACAGCTAAAACTGTCAATTCCTCTGTAATGACATAAGGTAATAAATGCAAAACAATATAGTGAATGCAGAGGGTGGTTGATAATTACTTGCCATCGTGTTGTGTACATTTCCAAATCAGTGATTTTGAGCTGGATACATAAGTGATTCAGCATTCATATTCAGGTACCATGAAATCCCTGTAGTCCTCAAAGTTCAGAAAGCCTCATGTTTTCAATAATACTGTTACTTATTTTGTTTGAAAGTTATTTTATAGTAACTACGGGAAATATTTAAGTTCTACCCTTGCTAAAAATAATAGGACACACCTGCTTCCTGAGCACCTTTGAATTTCCCAGTTCATCACACTGGTTACTGCAATTCTCACTCGAAGATAAATTCGTTCCATTTACTTGACAGTAATCAAAATCAGTTGATTCCAGTGATACAAAGAAGAATCTGATTTTAGGCATATTATCCTAGTAAAATAATCTTTTAAAAAAAGGATAGAAGTAGGAAGACAACTATATAAGCATTATTGTAGATAATGATTCCACCAACCTCTCTGTCAACATTAATATTGGCCTCTGCTACACAAGTTATTTTCCTATAGCAGTGGAGTTGGTGTCTGCAGCCATTCATGTATCTGGGGAGTACTTGTCTCCTATTTTCTCTCAGCAAGTCTGCACTGACATAACCTGTACAACATGTGAAGAGAAAGCCAAAATGATGGAAAACCTGGGTTCTTCCTGTTTTCCAGCATTAATTGCTGTTAACAGAGACAAGAAAAATTTAGTTCAACTGAATAGGAAAAGACGGTGAATTTTGACTTTTCCTTGGTATCCAGGCAAGAAAGGTATACACGCTAACTTGAGTGATGTTCCTTACCTCAGATTCTTTATATGATCAGTAAGTAAATGCAGTCTTAATGCTTTTCACAGAATCATTGAGGTAGGAAGAGACCTCCGGAGATCATCTAGTCTTAATTCCCTGCTCAGAGCAGGGTCAGCTACAGCTGGCTGCTCAGGACTATGGCCACTCAGTTTTCAACTATCTCCAGAGATGGAGACTCCACCACCTCTCTCATCAACCTGTTCCAGTGTTTGACCACCCTCAGAGTTAACAAGTTCTTAAATTTAAATGGAATTTTACGTATTTCAATTTGTCCTGTCACTCAGCACCACCGGGAAGAGTCTGGGTCTGTCTTCTTTACTCCTTCCCCTCAGGTATTTATACATATGGATAAGACTCGCCTTGATCCTTCTCTTCTCCAGGCTATACAGCCTCATCTCCCTCAGCTTCTCTTTGTTTCACAGATGCTTCAAGCCCCTAATCATCTCAGTGACCCTTTGCTGAACTTGCTTCAGGATGTCCATGTCTCTTGTACTGCAGAGCCTGGAACTGAACACAGCACTTCATGTGTGATCTCCCCAGTCCTGAGTAGAGGGGAAGAATCACCTCCCTTGACCTGCTGGTAGCAGTCTTCCTAATGCAGCCCAGGATGCTGTTGACCTTTTTTGTTACAAGGGTGCATTGCTGGCTTATGGTCAACTCATCATTCAAGATGATACCCAGGTCCTTTTCTGCAACGTGGCTTTCCAACTGTCAGCCACCACCCTGTACTGTTGCATGGGGCTGTTCCTCCCCACACGCAGGACTTTGAGCCTTTCCCTTTGTTGAACTTCATGAGGTTCCTGTTGGCCCATTTCTCCAGCCTTTCAAAGTCCCTCTAAAGAGCAGTACCGGTGTATCAAGCACTCCTCCCTTGGGGAGGAATGTACTCCCTTGGGGTACATGAGTGGAGTCCAAATTGTGCCACTGATCTCAATCCTTAGGGCCCAGAAGTTCAGCCAGTTTTCAGTCTGCCTCATTGTCCACTTATCTAGGTCATACTTTGTCAGTTTGTTAATAGGAGTGTTATGGGAGACAGTGTTGAAAGCCTTACTGAAGACACACAACATCCACTGCTCCCCTGAGATAGTGACCTCATCGTAGGTGGTTGTCAGGCTGGTCAAACCTGATATCCCCTTTGTAAATCTAAGCCAATTACTACAAATCACTTTCTTGCCTTTGTGTTAGGAAATGGTTTCCAGTATTATTTGCTCCATCACCTTCCCAGAGATCCAGGTGAGGCTGCCCAGCATGTAGTTTCTCTGACCTCCAGAAAAGGTATCAAGTACCTTGACATTTTCCATGTCTTTTGTCACCAGGAATCCTTGCCCCCTTTGGCAGCATATTCATATTTTTCTCATCCTCATTTAGCTCATAGCTGCCCTTCGTATTCCTTCCCAGTGCTCCTTTCAGTTGAGCTTTGGCTTTCTTAACCTCATCCCCACACATTCAGACGCACATTTGTCCTGGTTCACCTAACTTTCACCACTTGTACTGCTCATTTTTACGTCTGAGTCTTGTCAGGAGCTCCTTGCTCAGCCATGCAGGCTTCCTGACACTTTTGCTTGACTTCCAACACATAGGAAAAGATTATTCTTGAGCTCAAAGAAAGTAATCCTTGAAAATCAGCAGCTCTTCTGGACCATCTTCTGTCCAAGACCATATCCCATGGCTCCCAAGCAAGTCCCTTAACAGGCTAAAGTCTGTTCTCCTAACGTCCAGGGTTGTGATCCTGCTATTTGCCTCCTTCCCTCCTCTCAGGATTGGGAAATCCACTATCTCATGATCACTGTAGCCAAGGCTGCTCTGAGACGTCACGTCCCCTTCCTAATCCCCTTGTTATAGTTTACAGAAGCTCCATGTTCAACTATCACTTAGCAAATGTTAATAGGCTTTCTATCCCCCCCAGAACCAGCTTATCATTTAAATGGCATTGCTCCTAAAGTGATGTGTGTATGTGTGTGTGTTGTGTGATAATATTAAGGAAACAAAACCAGAAAGGCAATAAATGCTCTTTATCTCATTTGTAAGTTGAGACTACATAGCCTCCAGGAGTGAAACTACAGAAGAAGATATGGTCACTCATTTTGTAATGTAAGATTTTAATGAAGAATTTCACCACCACCCTTCAATTTAGTAACCTGTGATATTTGGCTAAGATTATATTTCAGTTAAAAGAAAACTCATACATATTCAAGAAGGTAAACTTCCTGATACTGCTTTGCCATATAATGATGTTATTGCTCAAATAGCTCATCAAGTGCAGGTCTATTTTACTAAACCTAGCATAAGGAACATGTTAAGTCTGCAGCAGGAGACAGATTCACATGCAAGCAGTCTGATATTTAGCAACTGCAGTCATTCCAAGACTATCTATAATGTAACATAATTAATCTCCTGCCTGACTCCAAGACACTGTGAACTCAGCAAATAAATATAGTGCATATTTGTGGGCTTCCTCTTAGTCATACCTTAGAAACCAATCACCTCAGTGAATATGTGGATCCAGCATCTACATTTCTCTTTAAAATACTTCATCAGAGCATAAAGTAAAACTAAGATTAGCTTTTAATTAATATGCAAGCAGGTTTTTTCACCTACAGTGGATTTTCATTACCCAGAGTTTAAACATAGCATTAAAAAAAATACCTGAACATTAGAAATTAATAAAATATCATCACTAGTCATTTGCATACTCATATGACATTTCATGAAAGGCTGACCTCAAGAGGCACGAACAACAGGTAGATGCCCAAAAAAACATGCAGAATTGTTCCAGAAACCCTTGTTATAATATGAATTTCAACGGTAGATAACACATTTCCTTGACTTAATAAATCTGAATATTACTACAGTCATTTAATATTCAGCCCTGAAACTCCAAAAATTTACCTGTTCTGCAGAGATGGGCTGATAAATTAAACTTACAATATTGAAACCGTTTGAAGTCCCCAAACTGTATAAAAAACAGTTTCCTGATTAAACATTTATTCTTGTTTGTCCTATATTCTGTAATACTAGGTGTACCCAATCACTGTACCCCATCTCAGCTGACACCCAGACCTCAAGCTGACCTCAGGCAGACTCAAAATAGACAGTTGTCTAGAGCATCAACTGATGAATGTTTGAAATTTAAGCCTTAAGTAAAATAAAGTGCCTCAGAAATGCAGTTGCAGTTTAGAAATGCAGAGTCCAGCCTGCATTGGCATAGTGACAAATTTGTTCCCTTCTTCCCTCAGTGCTCCAACGCACCAAATCCACACATCGCAATGTGCTGGAAGCAAGCAGCCACAGCACCATTCCTGCACTCTGCCCAGGTTTGTGCCTGTCTTCAACCAGGAGACACACTGAAAAGGCCACTCCAGCAAAGGAAGAGACCTGAGGCTACAAGACCAGTGCACTTCCCTTTTCTTCCTTTTATGCCAGCAGCAATGCCATGTTATGTTGCTGCACTTGAGAATCGGTATTCAGTAGTGCTATTTTAACAAGAGTGGAACAGGAACTCTTCCTATATAAATATTGAACAGAGACAGATATGCAGTTAAGGGGGGGTCAGGATCACCCATTATTGGTGCTACAATACTTGTCTCAATCTTTGACCACTTAGAGAATATATTTTTCAACTGCTTCCACAGCATGGAGTTCTACCACCACAAAGAACAAATAAATAAAACAAATTTTGCAGTCTTCATCTCCATGACAGGAAAAATTCTTCCTGTTTGTAACATTAGGAGGTATATACTGTTCTGACATGTGCCATAGATATTTCTTTTCGTGTTACTTTTCGTTCTTAAGGCTTTCTTACCTAAATACATTGGAAAACAAATATATATAGCTATTTTGTGTTCTATGTCACATTCACTTACAGCAACCCATATATAGATGTAGTGTATAAGGTATACACAGAGCACACAAGGTGGTGGTTCACACTTAAGTTGGTGAATTCGTGCCAAACAGCTGATGCAAAAGTCATGATTTCTAATTCATAAATGTGAATTCAGCATTAACATTGCAGATGTGTATCTTTAAATACCTGGGCTTCTTAGAGATACTACTGCTGCAATATGAGACATCACATATTGGATGATTGAATGACCAAAAAAAAGACCATCTTCTCTTCTGCTCCTTTTCGCCTCTTCAATGCATCAACTTATTTAGAAGTGGAAACAAGAATCAAAATGATGGGACTAGAAGAAAGTTCCAAAGTTTAGCCTAACTTTTTATCCTCTGCAAGTAAAAGTAACGTGAGAACACTGTTTAGGAAGGGCCAGTCTATTTTACCTCAGATGGCCATCAAAAAAGGTAGGGTGTCGGTAGATATTTTTTCATGGTACTTCACTTTAGTCCTTCACATTAATATCAAAGACTAGGAATACCAGAGTTGACAGAAATCTTTAAATGTTTAAAGAATAACAATGGAAAGCATGATCAGCGTGAAAACTCTGCTCTCCTACTCAAACATTTCTCTAAATATTTTAAAGTAAAAGCAAACTCTAAAAGCCATTTTAGAACAAGCCTTTCTCTGCCAGAACAAGCAAAACAAGCTGGAAACAACCTGTAACAGATGCCTTGCCAGTCAAAAATCATATTTGAACTTAGATGGTGATTTCTGTTTCAAGTCTGCAATCCCTCATGCAGCTGAGCGAGCTCTAAGGGGGTGAAATGAAATCTTCTGCTTCCATAGGTATCAGTCAGGGTCATCTTTTATCCCTGCCAACCACAACTTGCTCTTTGAAGTTCATTAAGCTTTAATTACTTGGCATTCCATAAAATGCCTAGGGTTTTCAAAGTATTCCTGATCAGACCACATTAGGCTAACCTGCAATGGTTCAAATGAAGTCTTCTGTAATATATTTCCACATACTGCATAACTACACTTCATTTTGGTTAAGACTGATAAACATAAAGATAAACAAACACAAATCCAAGCTCCTGGTGCCAGCCTTTCTGTTAAGTGCCTAGACAAAGAGTGAAACATATTAGACATCTCACCCCCTTGCTATCAAACTTTCCTTCCCTCCTTGTTCATAAAAAAGCATTAATATAATGAAATACTTTAAAATTTTAATAAAAAGGGGGGGAAATGTAAATTTTTTTTTAATTCTATTTTATATCCTGCTGACTTCAGTCAGCTGATTGCTATTTTTTGATTGGGCAGCTGATGGTTCCTTAGCAACAGGTTAATTGATTGCAGCTGTAAATCCACATCATTCAGAGCTCTCCTATGCCTCACCTAGGAGTGCATACACACACAGCTGCATCGCAAAAGACAGCAGTTAGAAATCTAAAGAACAAAGAAAAAACAGCAAGAGGGATGTGGGAGTGATTTAATGAGGAATGTTTCCAAATTTCAGAAAAAAAATAAAGCAATGTTGGGATTAAAAATTAATTAAAAAATTATTTCAGCATACTTTTAGTTATGTTCTTTTAATGCAGGGATCAATAAATATTTTCATTTCCTATCATATTAATTAAAATGGGTTCTTTCCAATTTTGTGTTTAAAATTTTACCTACCTGGTAGAGTTGAAAACCATAATGAAAAAAAATAAACGTGCAGATAGAAGGCTGAATGCTATTCATAAAGCAGACCCAAGGGTACCCTCCACTTGTATATCAGTAATTTCTGCACTATTAACCAATTCAGTAAAAACTGTGAACTTTTGTTCCATCTGTTTTAGAACTAGCTATACTTTACACGTAATATCAAAGGGGTGTATTTTCAGTATCAAAATAGGAAAGAGATGTGAAAAAAGAGGTTCAAGTAGTTTTCCAGGCCCCAAATCCAGTGATGCAGGGCTGAAAACTGCTGCTAAACTCAAATTCATAAACTCTCTAGACCCTGCAGTTCCTGACTTAAGTACCTGAAAAGTTGTCCTGGCTTCAGCTGAGATAGAGTTAATTCTCTTCTTAGTAGCTGGTGCAGTGCTGTGTTTTGGATTTGGTGTGAGAACAATGTTGATAGGACACTGATGTTTTCAGTTGTTGCTAAGTGGTGTTTATATTAAGTCAAGGACTTCTCGGTTTCTCAGGCTCTGCCAGTGAGAGGGCTGGAGGGGTACAAGAAACTGGGAGGGGACAGAGCCAGGGCAGCTGACCTGAGCTAGCCGAAGGGATATTCCGTACCATAGAACATCATGTTCAGCATATAAACTGGGGTAAGAAGAAGGAAGGGGGTCATGTTCAGAGTGATGGTGTTTGTCTTCCTGAGTAAGCATTACTTGTGATGGAGCCCGATTCTCCCGGGGATGGCTGAGCACCTGCCCGCCGATGGGAAGTGGTGAACAAATTCCTTGTTTTGCTTTGCTTGCCTGTGTGGCTTTTGCTTCCCCTATAAACTGTCTTTATTTCAACCCATGGGTTGTCTCACTTCTACCCTTCTGATTTCCTCCCCCATCCCACTGTGGGGGGAATGAGTGGGTGGCTGCATGGGGCTTAGTTGCTGGCCGGGGTTGAACCACAACAGTCCTTTTTGGCACCCAACGTGGGGCTCAAAGGGTTCAAAATAATGACAGATTCGATTGGAATGTGCTAGACTGAATTTATAGCTGTTATTGCTGTTCAGCTATTAATTGGCAGGCTCCTGTGCCTGCCATGGGGCTTGCTTGCCTTACTGTATGTTAGTCTGGTGCTCGTTAGTGGCTGTTTTTTCTTTTGCTGATTGCTGTATCGTTGCACCACTTATCATCTTACTGTGCTGTGCCTGGGCACAGTTTGATAGCAGCAACAGCCATGTTCCTGGGCTGGCAGATGGCCATGGCATGGCTGCTGTTCCTGTGCTGCTGGACTGGACAGGCTGGAACTCCAGTGTGAACTCGAGTCAAAGGGACTGTGACCTGTGGATGAATCCATGTGGGAGCAGGACAGACTGAAGTGTCTGAGGCCAGGAATAAGTCCATGCCAGAGCAGGTATATCTCCAAGCATCTGTGGCTGTGGTTATGTCTGTGTTGCAGCAGGTATGCCTCTGAAGGAATTGTGCCTCAAGAACAAGTCCACCCTGGAGAAAGTACATCTCAAAGTGACTGTGGCTGTGGATGAGCCTCTGCTGCAGCAGGTATACCCCTGGAGGGACAGTGGTCCATAGATGAGGCTCCACTCAGAGCAGGTACAACCCTAAGGGACTGCAGTTTGTAGATTAGCCCAAGCCGGAGCAGGGGCAAGGGGAGGAGTTCATTGCAATATTAAACCTTATGTGATGGTCTGAAGGCACCAGGCATGGAGATTGTAATGGATATACCTTTAAATTGTTGTAACTCATTATTTGAGTTGCATGTAACAGGAATTACTATAGCAGGAACCTCCTGAACCAATGGAGGACAAGCCTTACAAGAACACGTGGGTCACAAGCTTACAGGTGCAGCAGTGACCCACGAGCTGTCTCTTTTTTAGCCTTCTGATTCTCTCCCCGATCCTGATGTGGGGGAGTGAATAAGTAGCTGTGCAGTGCTTAGTTGCCAGCTGGAGTTAAACCATAACAAAGACCTAGCAGAAAAAAGGATCAAGTGGATGTCTGAAGTAAGTTGTGAGATCTTAGTGTCTTATTAAAGAAGAACAGTGAGCATAAATTTGAGACCAAGGAGTGACTTCAGAATTACTAGGGAAGAAGAAAGCAGCTTTAAGGAAGGAAAGCTTTAGGGATTGTTTTTCATATTCTGGAAGCACTGAGTCTCTGCAGTAATAGGACTGGGAAGTTTGTGATTTCTTCTATCTACAGAAAAATGAGTGAATCGCCATTTTGCTAGTCTTGAATAGATGAGGTCGATACATGGCATTCCCTCACACGGTCATTTTCAGTCTGAATACAGGGCGCTCCACTCCCCCTTTCTCCTTCTAGTAGTAGAAATATCTTCTCTTCTCATGCTGCTATTGTAAACATGCAAAAGCACAGCTTCCATAAGCATACCAAAGCCATCATGGTATCCTAGTTTGGGTAGAATCAGGAAGTCTCTATTCTCTCTATTAAAGCTGTTTGAACTTTCCTAGTCTGCAGAAAAGCTGAGATTCCCTGAGTCAGCAAGAACAGGTGTGACTGTGCTTAAAGTTTTCTGTAGAGATGAACAGAAACAGGAGAGTTGGGTTCTGTTTTCTTCCAGTTACTTCAGTATTTTATTGAACAATTTTTTTTCATATAAAATGTATAAACAGGCCTGGGAACGTGGAAATCAGCTCTCCTCACTCATATCCATAGCTACTAGGCTCCAAGTCAGCCAGTGCATACTAAATGCTTACCTGATCTCTACATCAACAGTTACTACATTTCTTTCTGAAGCACTTAGCTATCTGTAGAAAACTTAGACATCTTAACTCTGCAATGAAGAATCCTTTTGGAAAACTTTGGCTTAGTGGGTTCTAACATTTAAGTGCCTATTAGATCTGTCCTTAAAATACTAAGTTCTGAAGTACTCTGAGCTGGAAGAAATTTGCAGCTTTGTAAAGTTAATTTGTAAAATCCATAGTAATGTTTTTAATTAACTGAATAGCTACTTTAATGGTTGGACTTGATCTTAAACGTCTTTTCAAACCTAAATTGTTCTATGATTCTATTAGTTGAGGTCATTTGTTCTGAAAGCCAATTCAGCTGTCCCATGTGAAAAATATTTAACTTCAGATATGTTCCCACATATGAGAAATATCTAGAAAATGTGAACATGGCAACTTGATAATGTTAAGCATCATTCAGTAATGTTTTCAGTCTGCTTTCAGGCACATTTCTATAAATCTCTGTCTCCTGCTTGCAATGTCCTAGCACATCCTTTCCTTTTGTTATTAATTAAACATATACCATTTTAAATAGGATCAGTGATATTCACTGGATGTGGCATAAAAGTGACTTGGATACTCATTCTCTTCTTTTAAGAAAAAGTGTATTTCCTGTGGGAAGCTGCTGGTATGATCTCTGAAGTAAACTTTGGCAATGTGAGTCATGATGTTTTTCTCAAGTATTTATTTTAGCAGCTTGGCAAAGAGCATACTACAATCATATCATAGCAAATACATACCATGGATTAGAGATGTACGAAAATAGTAAATAAATGGTCAAGAATGTATTTAATGTCCATTGCAAGTGTATAATTTGAGCATGAAAGACCAATTTAGGGTATAGAGATTATAGGAGTAACTAAGAAGGAACCCGTAGAAGTTGCCTAGCTTAATTTAAAATGTGTTATATATGAGGGAGAAAGAATAGCCAGACATCACTTTTGCCCAGCAACATGGAATGTTTATCTTTCAAACAGCCTTTATTATAAAAGACACATCCATTTGGTTCTAACACCAACGCTGCACACAAATCAGCTCATTTTTATTGCTGTCAATTATGTAAATTGAAAATGAAGAATCATTATATTAAAGATATAGAAAGACTTGCTGACCATTAGAGGTGGGCTTTCTAGAATATTAAGTGTTCTGCATCTTTTCCCCCAAAACATGAGTCTTAGGGTAAGTATTTATGTTCCATAGTTTGACATTTGGCAGCTTGAGACTTATTTTCCCAAATGTGTATTTGGCCTTGCAAGGAAATTTGGAGCACGACGTTTATTGACAAGAACTTGTCATACATAGAAAAAGGAGCTCCATGAATTTCTCTGAGGAAGGAAGAATTTCTCTTCTGATACATATAGCATCTGAAGACATTTCAGCTGACCATCTAGTCTAGCTCAGGGCATCAGGAGAGACATCAATGAGCATACACCACTTCTAATAATTATTTATTCCAAAAATGGCCTCACAAGTACAAAGAATAATAACCTTTACTACTTTACAAGTGTCACATTTTTTACCCACAGAAAAGAGAAATTTGCATCTTCACCCCACACCCCCCGCCTCCTCAAAAGCATCATGCTGACAATCTGTATTGAGGTGTGGGTGTCCTGAAGTCCAAGAGTCTTTCAAGCTGTATAGCCGCATATCTATCTACTTCCTATTTTGTATCAGTGAATTTAATTTGTTTCCTAAATACATGATTGTACTTGTCACAATGAAATTTCATCTTCTTGATTCTGGGCCATTTATTGTTTAATCAATTTCCTTTTTAATTTTAAGCCTTTCCTTCAAAGTGTTTACAATACTTTCCAATGTCATCTACAGATTGTATAACAAATCCATACCTTGGATTTGTCATGAAAACATTACTATTAATGTATGTCAGGCTCAAGACAAAATTCTCAGGGTTGCACCTTCAAACCCCCTCCCATGATGAAGGATATTTAAATGAAGGAAAACAGGGGCATCCTTCCTCCTAAGCAAGTACCCTAATCACTGTGCTTTATGCTAGTCATGAACCATTACATATTCTGTCTCGCTAGTCAAAAAAATCTTGTAACTATTTCATGCAATGCAGAAAATTGCCAACTGAAGAAATTAAACACGAGCCACAGAGGCACAGCCTCTATTGAACAAAGTTTTAGAGGATTAATCTGTGTATTTTATAGCAGAAATTGTTAATTTCTGCTGATTTGAAATGCTTGCAAACCTGCCATATAACTATTTCAATACTTTTAAACCAAGCTGGTGCTGCAACTTTCACTGATGCAATGATATTTGCCTGATTATTGTCATCTTCTGTTTCCATTTTTGTTAGAACTTCAAGCCAAATGGTCCATCTGGCATTCTCTCTCGCTTGTCATTTTATAAGGTATAAAAATAAAGTATATTTTAAAATTCCAAATCATCACTTTTGTTTTCTCACATAAGAACTGAACATAAGAACTCAAAGGCTTTTACAGAATATTTTATGAAAAAAAAAAAAAACTCTTTAAGTAAGTCTGAGATCTGCATCTGTACTTTATTTCAGTATCTCACTGACTGCCTACTGACAATAATGGCCAGGGAGGAGTAGTGTACCAGGCTAGAACATAAATGGATGTTTCAAAATCATGTCTTGAAATTTTCAAATAGTACAGGGGATTTAGCCACACGTCATCCATTGGAATGAACATGTGTATTGTGTGTAGGAGAGAAAGAGATTCAGAAACAGACAAAATGCCTAAGTCTTTCTTTGTGTGGTCTTCTGTTTGTATTCTGCCTGTTTAAAAAAAAAAAAAAAAAAAAGATAATAACTGCAGACTGTGTTCAACAGACTGGCGAACACCTTCACGAGCACAATCAACATGAGCTGAGAGGGACTCACTTTACTTCATGAATACATTTACATTATGTGTTGAGAAATTACTGAGCAGCTGTTAGAGAAAAAAGAAAACATGATCAGTATTCTTGCAGAGGGACTTACTGAGGACCAATCATCAGATACACGTGGCAAATAGAAATGGTAGTCTGAAAAGGTGATAAGCAATCAAGTACACACAAAAGTGAGACACTGTGACCTTACATTCAGCATGAGTAGTAAATTAACATATCTGTGCAGTGTACTAGGAAATTAAGAGGACAATAAGGGCAAAGTAGATTTAAGCCCAGCCATGGGCTGCACAAATCTGAAATATCTAATCTAGTTTAATTACAGTCTATTTTACATGCCACATCGCAAACCTTGGCCACGTAATCTTTTCACCAGCAACCAGCAGTTCCCAGCTAGGTTTACAGACTTGACCTGTATGATTAAGCAAGGCATATTTTGTATTTATGGGATGTGACCTAGCCATGAAGTGGGGTAACCTGAAGACAGGCAAGTGACTCGGAAAATGGGCTCAATTAACTTGTCTTGGTCCATTATGCAGTGTTCATTTTTTTTCTCAGCAGAAGTCACTCCCCTCTGACCTGTAAGAGATTCCCATTAAGCACGTCAAAGTACAGAATGCAAAAGAGAAAGTTATTCAGGTAAACTGGTTTCTGTGCTCCAGACATGCTTCTCTGCTGGGAGGACAAACCAGAAGCAACCTGTTAAAGGAGTGCTGTACCTGAGGGCTCTTAGAAGCATGTTGTTGAAACTCTGCCACCAATTAAAAGAGACATTTGAGGTGATCTTCCCTCTTTCATAGGAAGTTTAACACCTCCTGAAATTATATTTTTTTATCCCAGACAGATTTCATCACTAGGGCTGATATAAGAACACTTGGCGAACAAACTTTTTGCCTTTGCATCCAGCATGTTGCTCCAGGTATTAACTAAAGAAAACAGAACAATCCTTGTAGATATTTCCTTCAGAGGTCTTTATCTGCTTTATCTATAGAGGTCTTTATCTGCTAGTTTAAACAGCTTGCTGGTCTGGATTAGACTACCGGTGTATTTGTTACACATTTCAAGAACTGAAAGCAAACTCTAACTTTGCTTGCCCAGGAGTGTTGCTTTGCTCCTTAGAGGTCAGGAGAGAAACTTCTTTTGAAAAGGGAATAATAAATTAGTAGATTCAGTAACCTTTCACCTATTCCCCTGGAAATACAAACACAAGGCTTATCATGGACACATTTTTAATTCAGTAAGAATTTTTTTTTTAATGAGAAAAGGACATTAAGATTATCTGCAGTCTTTAAGTAAATGGAAAAAAATCCTGAAATCATACAAAATACAGCTGTAAATTCCATCAAAATCTTATAAAATTATATATGTGATGATAACATTTATTATTGTTAGCATTGTTCAGCAATATGGTATAAAATCATAAACATTTACATATCAGAAAGACTATTCTGCATTTCTAGGCATAGATAATTGCACATTTCCTTAAAGAAACTGTATATAAGGGGGGGGAGCGGGGAATACAGAGGGCATTTCTCTAGATTTCTGTATGTTCTAGACAGGTCCACATATGCACTGGCTGATCAGTGCTGCAGATTATGCAGATGTAAAGTGTGTCTGACAGGCTTAGGATGTTTCACACTCATGGCACATATGCTACATCATATGTTCTTACATATTTGTCTGGGAACACTTAAACTAGTGGGAACACTAACCCCCTCTCCGCCAAAATGATATTAAGAATCAGCAACAAATTACCTAATTTGTGGTTTATTAGGAAAGTCTTATAAGCCTATTTAGATAATTTAGAGCCTTCATGTTGTGCATATTAAACCAGGGTAAAAAGTGAGTAGGAGGTCAAAAAAGGTAATGGAAAGGGAATGCTCCTACAATGATGAGAGCTTGTCAAACTCTGGTCAGATATCAGCACAAGTTAATCAAGATAACTTCATTTACTTTAATGGACCTACACCAGTTCATACAAGTGAAATTCTGTCCTCATAGTGCCATTTTTGACTTGTAATAATTTGCATCTTTATCACTTCTGTTTGTCCATAATGTTATTTTTTTTCATGTGTTCTTAAGAATAAGGCACAAATGCACAACAGCTTTGATGCTTCTGCTCAGTATGCAGGTGCCTAATTTAATGTGTGCTAACAGGTAATATTTGTTCACATTTGTATGGAGTGGAAAGGAAAAGGAAAAGCTATTAGAGATTATGCAAGGATTTACATGATTAAAGCCCTGGATAGGAATACTCTGCTGTAGCAACAACCAGAGACCTCTCAAACACTTTCTCCTGCACAGTTTAAAATAAATGTAGAAGTTGTGAATATTACAGATTCTCCCTAGAACAGAAAGCTATAGCCATAAGATACCCATTGCTTTCATTTTCTTTCATATGCTTCCATTATAATTGAGTTTACACTATGATGAAATATATTTGGCTAGAAGCAGATTTCATCCATCCGCCCACCCCTCATTAGCACATAGTGCATGAGGTTCATACAATTCAAGGTTTTCCACAAAGAGCCATGAACAAATTATGAAAATTATGCTGATGCCAAGTGTAGGAGTATCACCGATGCTTGCATTCTCAAGTCACACTATAGAAATATAATTTAATACTTTTAGTAGCAGCATCATTTTAGTGATAATGGTCAACAAATAGAAATCACACGAAGTTTACAGAGGGAGGAAGGTTTTTTTACTAGGTTAACTATGTCAGCTGGAGTAACAAAATCAAATCAACTTTTGAGCATGCCAGCTCTTTTTCTAGCTTGCTTAAAACATAGTACGTTTCAAGCATACTTCTTCAGAATCCCATTAACTGTTGGGGCAAGCGAGCAGCCTCTTTTTCACAGAGGCTAGAAACTAGTCCTCATATTTTACAGAAATCTCGGAGTGAGAACTTAATACCAGAATTTCTATTTTCCATTAGTGAACTACTACAGAAAGATACAAAAATGAAGGGAGAGGAAAAGAACTTCAATCATTTTTCCTATGCTTTAATTTTGTTCTCTCACAACTTGCCGTGCTTCACCGCTTTAATAAAAGGGCGAACAGAGGTACCACTACATGCACATACACACACCCCTACAGACATTTTCACCATTTATTGTGACCATGTACATTGCTGTCAGGCTAAATGATAACCAGGATGTCCCTTGCCTTCACAATATAAAGGATATAATGAAAGAGCTTTTAGGATAATGAACTGTCCTGTACCAGAAAAGTGGTTCATTCTTGTAGATGCATTACCTTCCACACCAGTATCTAATGAACAAAATTGTTCAAGTGAATGGAAGTCAAATTGCATGGATAAGAGGTCTTTTTATGTGTATACCTGGCAAACAAATACTCTGTTATGGATTTTTAATCACTCTGTGATCATACAACTATAATGCATCCCTGGAATGCTATTCTAGGGATGCATTACATTTAAGAGTTCCATCAAAAAGGTTGTGCAAATGGCTTATTAACCTTTTTTTTCCCCAGTAGTAAATTCCTCTTTATCTGATTGGAAATAGATAGCAAATAATTCTCAATAACTGATTTGATTTCTAAGCTATTTACCTTATAAACCGTAATAAAGTATTGCTTGTGACAGAAAGCGCATCATATATTGCCTGTGAATCTGCTGAAAAATGCAAATGCACCATTGCTTCAGCCACCTTCTCTTTGTAAATCGAACACTGAACCAGAAAGTTAGTAGCTTTCTTCAGAGCTAGAGAGAAGCCACAGCCACCTCAGGAGCTTCCTAAAATGTAGGAGCTTGAAGTTATAGTAACCAAACAATACAGATTTGGATTTAAAATTGCAAATTTATGTAAAATTATTTTGTTTGAAAAGAAAACCTGGTATTTTAAATTGAAATTTAAAAGTTCCATTTCAGCGTTTACAAAATTAACAACTTTGATGTTCCTTAGTTGTTTAGATGTGTTCAACGAAGTCTGCATGTGAAGTGCTCAAGCTCCATGTGAAATATGTCATACATTAGAAAAATCCAGTCTGCTGTTTCGAATGTAGTCTTTGGTTTGACCTAGAGTTCCCACTAAAACACCAGTGTCGCTATCAATCCCACCAAACTGTCCTTTACTGAGTTCCCACATAAAAACACACTGCTGAAAGTTTCTTTCTGAGATCCTTGAAAGGCTATAGTGACCTGAACGGCCATCACCCTTGTTGGAAAAGGAGCAGTAGGTTTGGTCTATGGCCTCTTTTTCCAGACTGCATGCTGCTGAAGTTTTCCCAGTTAATGCAAGAGCAAAAGACAGTTTTTCCCAGTTTCAGCCTGAGCTTAAGCAATTAAGTCTTTGCTGTTACATATGGGATAGAAAGTCCAGAAGAAACATTATCTGAAACATAAATAGCAAGGAAATAAACATATGAAACAATGTTTCAAGGATAAATATACTTCAATTTAGTTTCACAGCTAAATTATAACCTTTTATTCATAACTTCCTTAGCTTATACTTTCTTCCTCAAGTGTTCTTGCTTGGCAAGCAGCCAAATCATTTACACAGATCTGATGGATCTGAGAAGTAGTATCTTAATGACGCTTGTATCTGGAGGACGACAGTTGTTGCTACAAACCTATGTTTTCCATTTGGCTATTAATAACTAAAACTAGTTCTCTGTGCTCATTTCACATTTCAGTTTTTCCCCAAGAAAATCTGGCAATATAGAAATCTAAAAACTGTAAGTGACATCCAAAGTGTATAAATTGATCACGGAGGCTCAAAGTATCTTCAGAAAGAAAAAAAAAAAAAAAAAATGGTGAAAGATTATTGAGTAATCATTTTAGCTA
>JAVJGI010000063.1:59198116-59211701 GCA_035590275.1 Ibycter americanus
TCTGAGTTTGTTTTGGTTTGCATTTTTTTCCCCCATTTCCTTTTCCTAAGGGAAAATATCGGGTTTTGTTGAAAAAAGAATTCACACTTGAAAAATTTCTTTTAAAACTACATGTAAAATAAAAATGTGTCCATTTAAAATTTCCAGTTAATACTCAGAACATTTCAAGAAAATTGGAAAATTTCTAATAAATTTCTTTTCTGTGACAAAATTTAATCATAAACATATTGTTCAGGCAACATATTTTCTCAATTGGTATAAGTTATAATTTAGCTATTTTTACTTCTATGAAAGATTTTGTGACTTCAGCTAGGGCGTTGATAAAAATGGCATCTGTTTATGAATGCCACAAGACAATTTTATAGTACTTGGCACTACACACTCTGAAAATAAACACACTGAAAACCACACTGAAATAAATAACTTGATTGAAGTCTTTCTTTTTTTTAAAGTACAACTACAATTAGAAGGCAGTAGTAGTCTTCTGAGAACTGGCAGGACAATTTTAAGGCTTTGCTTGTTACCTAATAACTTTTATAGAATTTTGAAGCTGCATAACAATTCCTATTCCTATTTTCTAAAGTAATTGCATTAAATTTCAGTCCTACTTTTCTTGGGATTTATATTTTTTAGACATGGATTACAATGCTTGTTGCAAGTAGCTCTTGTCTCGGTTGCTCTAAAGCAGGCATCACCTCTCTTTTGCTATTATTTCAAAAGTTTTCTCATCCCCCAGCACATTCTCTGAACATATCTTTAGATATGGTAACTCACAGCAGTGACAGACACTTCCACAACTATCAAATGAGAGTAGATACAAGGCTTGTCTACATATGAGAGCGAAAATATTAAGCTGCTTTGAAGTGAGGCTACTTGTTCCTCATGAGTGCCTCCAGACTTCAATGCAATTTAGTTTGTATGTATTGACTTCACACCTTGACAGTCTGTATGCAGGCCTGATCTTGGACAGGAATAACCATAAAATGTTAAACTACCAGTTCTGAGAACAGTGGCACTTTATTAAGCCCTTTTCCCAAAGGATTTGTATCACAATAGTGGTCCTGTGTGGATTTTTTCATACCTGATAACAGACAAATTTACCCCATTGCATTCACATCCTCACAAGGACATTACTAAGTACTTTTTTTTATTTAGCCACTTATTCTCACAAAACATATAGAAACTCACTATCTTTTCAGGTACTTGATGTATTGGTCTGAAACTGTGCATAAGGCTAAAATCTTTATTAAAGATAAGCCACAGCTACAAGCTTATACATGTATACACAGAGAAAACAACCTGTCAGTTTACTCCCTTGACAAAGCAGGCTGAAAATGAGAAGAACATCTCGGAAGTGTATAATGGGCTAACACAAGAGCCCTTTTTCTTCATTGCTAGACTCATTGTACAACCAGCCTCTTTTATTTCATTTACACCTCTTTAAAATTGACAAAGTATTTCCTTCATCCTACTCTTGGTATGTTCCAAATATTTAGTTCATAAGATTTTCAAGGCAAGGATTATTTTTTACAACAAAAATCATAGTTTGGATCCCCGTGGTTTCAACAACTGCAATGTAAATCATTAGTATTTGTAAGAAAACTTTACATACCATAATCCCTGAAAATAAGAAAACAAAATTGCTACTCTAAGGGTATTTGACTGGGGGGAAAAAAGAAACCAAACCAACACAACCAAACAAGGAAAATAACACATTGGGGAGTGGGTGGGGGAATAACACATGTGCAGAAACAGATCTGAAACAAGTAATTATACCTAGAGCTTCCTAACTCATTATGCGGGCAAGCATTTTACTCTTTTACTTACACAGCACCCAAATGGGAAGAAATAATAAAGAGAAAACATGGATTTGAGTTGAAATTAGCTATGCATCTGTTTCTATGCAGCGTAAAAGTCTAACAGCTGTGGAATGTATCAGAAACACCAAGAAACAGGATGCGGGAGGTAAAGACATTTTCTAATTTTGTGCTGCATAGATTGGGGTTTTAGGCTGCATAGAAGGGTTTCACTACAGACAGTTTTCTGCCAGATCATATCTGGGCAAGATCTAAGAACTGAACAGTATGGAAGAGGGGAAAATGTTGCAAATGTAGGCTTTAAAGACCAGTTAAAAATGAAAAGGTGAAGTCGTTACTATTTCCCAAACCCTCATCACTTCCATGCAAGTAAATCTGTTTTAGCTTTGCTACCAGCAAATTTCTCTAAGGTTTGACACAATGCAAGGTGTGTCACGCAAAGACAGTGTGGGGACAGCAGCTATTATCAGCTTTAGAAGCTGTAACTTAAGGTTTAAACAAGATGATAACCAAGCACATTAAATTGAGATTTTTACAAAATGGTGGGAATTAGGTAAATTGAGGGGGTTTAATGCTCTTACAGGACTTATTGAAACTTACAGGGAGAGGGCAGTATACTAGGGAGCAAGCACCACCCAGAGATGCAGAGTGTGTGTTTTATGTGCTGATTCACAAATATGTACTAGGTTTAAGCCGGGTTACAAATTTTTTGATTCAGCAGTAGTTGAAGATCAGACACTAAAACTCTGCTAGAAGCAAAATTTCCATAAACTCTTTGTCTCCAGGCTGGGTAATCCAGCATTTTGAAAGGACTGAAACGCTTCCCTTTTTTCCACAAGTTCTGAATAGAGGGTGACAATGCATTATATATCCTGACAACACCATAGGCTGCATCTAAATGGCAAGACATTTTCCCTCTGCCCTGCTCCCTGAAATACTATCCCCTCAGGCTTAAAGACAGACGTTTATTGGTATAGAGTATTACAATTTAGACATAATCTCATTTCATCCCACTTCTCACCAAATTCTTTCAAAGTAACTGCACAACAGTGCTGATGTAAGTCTTTTAAATAAAAACTGTCAAAAAGGGGTGGGCTTGTTGGAATATGAGCATCTGAAATCATCTGAAAGTGTTTCTTAAGTGTTTTGTTTTCCAGATAGTTAAAATTTAGGTGTACCAAAAAGCTGTCATCTGAAAGCCACTGATCTGTGTACTGTCCCTATGATTAAGTAATAATTATTCTGAGAAAAACTGCTTTTATTTCTATTGGTATATTACTCTAGTTAAAAGAACACGGTTAATAGCAGGATTGAAATGTTCTGTTACTTACACGGTGATAGAGCCTGCTTTTGTTGTCCTCTGTGGACTTTGATCATTAAAGTAATGACTGCAATTAATTTTCACCCAGAAGGGAAATATTTTTGTCAGTGCTGTGCTGACTTTTACAGGCTCTGTGGGTACAGCTTGCATATTAGACAAAGTTAGCCATAGAGGGCATGCTCTTAGCTCTATTGCTTCTCCTGTGTCAAGTATCATTGGCATAATGTCTATCAAAAAAAAATTTAAAATTCCTGAAGAATTAAATAATGACAGTACAGGAGACTACCTTGAACTCCCTGCCCTCTCCTCCTAGTATTGCATGAAACTCCATGTCAATCAAGTTCAGAGCTGGGTTAGTGGTGCCATATATTACCAACTCTAAAAAAGAGGGTCAAAGCAAACTGCTGTTTTGACTCTCGCAGCTGGGAGCAACACTTTTAATAGGCGTGTACATCTGCTGCACATAGAATGAAAATATCCTTGGCTAGTTGCATTCATGCCCATCTGTTGGGATGGCGTGCTGCCTGCTCACAGGTCGGTCACATCATTGCCACATGGCACAAATGCCAGAATAGGGACGGTTTATTTGGCCAGCCTGCTTCTCAGTAAAAGCGAACAGATCTTCTGCAGGACATGGTTACAAAAGCTAGCAGTACTGCTTTGATAACAAGTGCTGTTCGAACCTGGTTGCTGCTCAATGCATTTTCATATTGTAGCAGCTCACCAACAGATATTTCCACAAGTTCTTTCACATATGTAGTAGTCAGCCTTTTGGTGAATATCGGCCTAACTGAAGTACACTATGAGATATTTGCACTCTCCTTTTAGCACAAAAATACTTGTAAAAACAGTAAATATTTTCTATGGTCATTCCATATCATTAGCCTCTAACTACTAGTGGAAATATTAAGTTGAACCTTCCAATCTGAAGCTCATTTACTGCCTTCTCAGACTTGGAAGAGATTTCTATCTTGACATTTACCAAAATAACAGCTTTCCTTTTCTGAAGAGCAGAAACAACTATTTTGCTACATTTCTCTTTGATCTCTTATTATTGAGAAATGCTGACTTTTTCTGAGCATAACCACAGATGATCTTATTTTGTTGGCTTCATTTGAACCAGTAGTTGGATGAATGAAAGATCCTTTCCCAACAAATTTGTGACTCCTCTTATAGCATCACTTTCAAATTAAGTAGAAGCAACATCAGATTTCCCATTTTCAGGAAATTATTTATGTAACAATTATTTCATCTACTAGTAAGCTAACTAATGTGTCTGGAGTACATATCTTTTTTATTGTTGAAGTTCTTTCTGATAGTTCCTGAAAAAACTCTAGAGTGTGTGTACAAGCATATGGCACATACTAAAGATGAGGTATGTATTAGTAACAGTTGAAAATGGCAAAAGGGAATGATTTACTAAGATAGGAAAATTTTTATTAGGTTTTGATACAAAGCAATGTGAATAAGGTCAAAATTATCACTTAAGGTTGAAAAACATATTGCTTAAAACAAACTCATAAATACAGAATTTCTCAGGACCATTATTTCATTATTCTTCATAAGAAGTATAAGGAAGTACATCTAGGACTAAGACATACTGCAGTGCCCTTTGGACTAATTTAAAGGAAAGCTACTGTATTATTTCTATTAGTATAACACGCATTTTCATATTACTTCTTTACCAATATGGTTTGTTCTATGAAGCCTCATCTATTAAAAATAAATAAATAAATTAAAGGACAAACCATTTAAAGTCAGCACCAGAAAGCATAAATCTGCATTATTAGAGTCCTAAATATACAAATAACTAATCTCATAGGATATCGAACATTGCAGGGGGAATTAGGTGAACAGATCAAAAAAGGAAAATTAAATTCTGCTCGAATTTAAATGACAACAGGTTAAAAAGAACCCTGTATAGAGCTTTGTTATATCAGAAGTTTGGGGGTGGACCGCAAGGTCTGGCTGCCTCCATTATATCACTGGCTGATGAGTGGCTCATATTCCTATGTCACATACTATGGTTATGCTGTGAAGCGTCTCCATGAAGGTTAGTCCGTGAAGCATCTCTGACAAGTCAAGGGAGGTGATTCTTCCCCTCTGCCCTCGTAAGACCCACCTGGAGTACTGCATCCAGTTCTGGGGTCCCCAGGGCAAGAAAGACATGTTAGAACAGGTCCAGAGGGGGACCACAAAAACGATGAGAGGGCTGGAACACGTCACCTGTGAAGAAAGGCTGAGAGCTGAGGCTGGTCAGCCTGGAGAAGAGGAGGCTCCAGGGAGACCTTACAGCAATCAGTCAGTATTATAAAGGGGGCTTATAAGAAAGGGAGAGAAACTGTTTACCAAAGCCTGTAGTGACAGGACAAGGGGAAATGGTTTTAACTGAAAGAGGGTAGATTTAGGTTGGATATAAGGAAGAAATTGTTTACAATGAGGGTGTTGAGACACTGGGACAGGCTGCCCAGAGAAGCTGTGGATGCCCCATTATTGGAAACATTCAGTCGGGTTGAACGGGAATTTCACCTGATCTAGTGAAAGATGTCCCTGCCCATAGCAGGGAGGATTGGATTAGATAACTTTAAAGGTGCCTTCCAACTCAAATGATTCTATGATTCTATGATTCTATGACCATTGGGTCTGTTTCCTCTGATTCTACTAAATTAAAATTCAGATCTTTTTTTTAAAACTCATGTATCACTCACTAATAAGCAAAACCAATAGGCTGAACAGGGAAACTTTGCTAAAGTTACTCAAATATTTGCCTTTGTAAACCCACACATTTGCACTAGCAGTATCTGCAGTGTTATCTATTCAATTTCTGCTGAAAATGAACAGTTGTTAGCAAAACTATTTGTACAAAATGAGAATACTATGAGTATTGTGAATGTTCGGAAGAGAATTGAATACCTTAGGTCCCCATCTTGATAATGAAATGTTCAGATATACAATCAAAAGTGAAGTGCAATATTACGTGAACAAACTACATAATGCCAACTCGGAGTCATATTTAGTTTACAATATACAACCCATCAGTATGCTGAAATCTCACTGGAATTTTTTCATTGAAGCTGCTTCTTGATGGAACATTAATTTGGTTTTGGGTTTGTTTTCTTACAATAACTTCATTCTTTCTGTTTAAAAATGAATAGAAAATATAAAATGTAACCCCCTTTCTCAAGAAAGACGTTGAAAGTTGAATCAAACTCCAGAACAGCGTTGTGTTAACAGTGCTGTTATACTGTATTTTAGATAGTTAATCAAACCCAGTCGTCTGTTGCATCAAGATCTGTACATCCAGTTCCCCAACAATGTAGAAGTTACTAGTACATCATAGGAAACTTAAAGCTAGGTAAAGGAGGGCTACTCCAACAGAGAATTGGTAGCATAAGGGACTGCAGAAAAAAATTACCAAGAAACCACAATGTTTTTTCAAATATGGTATTTTTATTTTCATCGGGAATCTTTCCTTGATTTCAGCCACCAATACATGACAAAAAACCCAAACTTCTATGTGGAAACTGTAATTGAAACTTAGAATAGGATCACTTTCAGACACTTCTCCCACAGGCATACATTTATTCTTTTAATTTCTCAAATGTTCACATAAATAAATATTTTTTTTAAAATAATGACTCTTTTTATTAATATCATGGCCTATTTGCCAACACACTTACCCCTACCAGTGGGCAGATGAGAAGCAATTAGGAACTCTTCCTAACTGCAGGAGATTTTAATATGGAAAGAAATGCAGCTTCTCAGATGAGGATGATGAGTTAAGTAGAAATTTATTCTAAAACATACAATTAGCAGGATTCTGTAGCTTAATACTTTCTTGTAAGAAGAATTAAATTGTTAAGATTTGATTTTAAGGACTTACTTATCAGTTTCATTAATAGGAAATAAGTTTATAGGAGATCCCGTGGAGAGACTTTGAAGTTTTTTCAGAGCAAATTATGAAAAATAAAACATAAAGCCTTACAGTAATTAAAAATAAAATCAGTGACAATATAACTGATGTCAGTGCATATGAAAACTGAGCAAAATATGTTTTTTTAATACTGAAGTGATAGAAATTTAATGACAGTAAATTAATTTAAAAGCTGACTTCTTAGTTCTTCCATTCATTTAATAGGAAAGATATTCTGTGCTATGCATCTGTGCTATGCAAGATGTAGTAATAACAGATTGTAAGTAACATGCACAAATTTAGTGAATAGACTTTGATATCACAGGTAGATGTCTCTAAGGTGGTATGGGAAAAAGTTTGCTTAAAACCAAGGCAAGTTCAAAGCATACCAGCTGTAGAAAATTAAAATGCACCAACCAGGTGAACTTTACTAATGCTTTCATTCTCAATCATTTTTTACAGTGATAGTAACGTAGTTATGCAGGTTTTCAAAAACACCTATATAATTTTAATTCCACTAAAAGCAGAGAGAATTTGTGTTCCTAATATTCATAAATCACAAAACCAAGATTTAGTGCAAGTATAGCTATTTTAGTAGGAAGTGAATTTTTTTTACCAAAAACCATACAGCACAGATGCAACTATACCGCTATAAGGTTGTCTAAGCCCATATAATTTTTATTCTGTCTCCACACACGTTAGAGAAAGGCTAACAGTATTCACACATAAAGTATATGGCCGGTACAGAATATAACAGAATGCTCACCTATGAATTATGATACATAAGGTAGTACGACTTTCCAAGGGATTGTTATATTCAACAGTTTCACCTGTAGTGAAAAGCAATAAACTAAGGATGCGTTCATCTGTCCATGCTGTCCATTTCTTACCCTGTGAAAAACAATCTCTTCAAAGAATCAAAATCTCACACGGTTGTTTTAGAAGGGAGAAAAATGTGTTTTTAGCTATGGGCAGGGAACCAGTTAAGAAACAGAAAAGTAACACAGCAATTTTAACACGTTATTGTGGTAAATTGAAGTACTTAATTTCTGGAAGCTGATGAATGGACATGTTTTTCTAAGATACAAAAAACAGAGCAGAATGATGACAAAGCAAGGGTGTCGTTTCCAGCCAACAAACTAAGATGAGCAGAAGGAAAATAATTATTTAGCATTGTACTCATTGTCCTTCATATTCTATAGTAACAATTTGAAAATATGTATTAGAATTGGTTAAAAAAGAAAATGAGACAGAAAGTCAGTAAGAACAGCAGTAGTTACAATATTGCAGGATTTCACTTCAAAAGATTTTCTTCAGTTCATTTTGTATTGAATGTTTCTCATAAAAAATAATTCATTAAAAAGCCTTGTTATAATTGAAAAATCTTTTTTTTTCTTATTACTATGAGCTATTCCAACAGTTACCTCATCCAGTGAAATATTCTATTAATTCATTTTAGAAGTTCATGATTTCTGGACAAAAAAATTTGCAATACAGGTTGTGCTGATAATTTCAAGCAGTTATCACATAAATGCCAGAGCAGAAGTAGAATGACACTGCATAAGAACTAAAACCCCAAGACTAGCTTAGGTCATGAGGTTTTCCTAAATGTGATATCTAGTAAAAGTAGCATGATTTAGCCAAACTCAGAATTAAAAACTAACAAAATTTTGTCCCATTGTGCTGGCAACATTTTTCACCTCTTAGAGTTCTTCCCTGGCCACCCTAGAGAACGGAAGTGCCACACCGATCTATAGCAATGCTTATCTGGTTTAGGGGAATATAAGGTTGTACAGATTTGCTAGCCAGCCATCAGGCAGATTTTATTTCCTTCACAAGTGACTGTTCAAATCAGAGTTACCATTCTCGCCTCCATTCCAGACACCTTTCTTCTACTTGCTGGGGAAGATGCACACCCCCTTAGTAGCCTCCAGTGATTTCAGAGTTATGCTCACTTAGGTCTATGCCGTTATCTCTGAACACCCTTTTTAGAACATGGACTGAAAATAAAGAAAAATTGAACTCAGAGAAGCATGGGCTAGCACTTCCAGTGAAATTAAGGTTTAAAAACAACTTCATTGGGAAGAAAACAGGAGTGATAAAAGGAGGTTGAAAGTGTGACTAGGGAAAGCAAATTCAGCTACAGGATGAAACACCAGATCAGAAACGGTCAGTGAAAATTGCCTGTGAATACCAGAGTTTATGGATGGTGAGGTTTATCTCAGCCTGGAGTAGTGCTCCAGTCTGGAGCACCATGACACATCACTAATATGCACAAATTAGCTGAAGAAAAGACAAAAGCAAATACTATTTTTAGGTAACGGAAGAAACTGAGTTCTGAGAGGAGAATAAAGGAGATGATAAATTCCTATAATTTTGCTAAGTATTTACTAAGAAAAAAAGGTAAAATACAGTTACTCCATATTGTGGGTGGATGTAAGAACAGAGGAAGGAAAGGAATTATTTCAAGTGGCACAACAGACCATAACAACCTATAGAAGTAATAGCTGACATTAAGAAAAGGATAATATTAGAAAATACTTTCTGATCCATTAGACTCTAATATATTCTTCTGAGGAAAGTACCAAAATCCTGGTTATTTAAGAAATTTAGCAATTAGACTGGAAGAAGTAACAGACAATATGCTGAGAGGAAAAGTACAGCACTTGCAAGAAAATTGAAAAAAGTTCTATCAGGTCATCTAATTCACCTTAATTTCTATGAAAATTAATGTTTGCTCTTTTCCCTTGGTTTAAGTTTTGCTCATCCAGTCATGAAACCTCTTAAATCTCTGGACTCAAAAAATGTCTTTCATTCAGGCAGCGGTGCCTCAAAGCTATTCATGCTAATTAGCCAAGGTCATTTAAATACATTTTGCATGAAGCACCTTAAAGTCAGTGTGCCATTTTATATATTTATCAAATTACTAATCAATATGCTATACCACAGTTACTACTGGGCCTTGAGCTACACACAGAATGCTGCATGAATTCAAATTGTGCAAACTGCCGTCTGCATAAATGAAATTAAAGTGTACGCAGTGATCATTATTCACAATACAAAAGACACGAAGAAGTGGCCTAAATGCAGTACATATCACAAATCTGTATTTTAAGTAAATCTTAACTGTGTTGTTGGTTTCTTTTTTTTTCTTTAACAAACCCTGTATTAAACTAGCTTCGATCTCACTTTCTTTCTCCAGCATATTACCTCCACTGTATTGGGAAAGTAATTTATTCCATCCTCTGTGGAGAGCCTGGATCTCATTTGCCAGCATATTTATCTTTCCTGCCACTGCACTGTCATTCATCTGCAATCTCCACAGAATACCAGACCTGTGCAGAATTTCAATTAGGATTGATTCAACTAAATCCAGGCCACAGAATTGAGGCTGACAGGGTGACCCCCTGAGAATTTAATATGCTGAATCTAAAAAAAAAAGAAAAAAGCCACAAAACAGAAAACAGCTCAAGTTTAACACCATAATTCATTAAATCCTCTATATACTCAGTTTAATCTGGCTCACAACAGGTTTTTTTCAGGCTCTTTGTATTGTGTGGGTAAACTGCTTTACAGTAAGTTTTGATAACCACAGGAAAGAAATTACCATAAAAATCTCTACTCTTCCTTTGAGGTCTAATCAACTTAAACTCAGACAGCTTGTAATGAACAGAAAAATGATTTCCACAGAGGCTGAGCTACCTTAAGCTTTTTATTCTGTATATGTATACATTCAAAAATCAGTACAATGTAGGTATACAGGTAAAATAGTTCTTTTATTGGAGATTTGATTTGACAGACTTCCCGTGGTTTTCGCTGTAATCATTGACAGACTTCATCTGCTTGTCAGTTAAATGTCTTAAAAGAATTTCTTAAATCATTTGTGGTTACTAGAACAGTTTTGCAGGTTTAAAGGCAGCTAAACTACAGAACACTAACCTGAGAGGTCTTTTTACCTGAAGTATGTAAATATGTACTATTCAGGTCCTAATTTTATAATAGCTGCTGTACAAAACATGTGACTTACTTTGATTACACACAAGAAGCAGGTGTAAATGGATACTCAGTTTTATTCTAAAGCATTACAGCAGAGAAGAGAAATAATAACAAATCCACATTTAATTAGGTTTTTTGTTGTCACTAAAGAATTCTTTTGAATACATTTTCCCTAAAGACCAAATTTTAACCACTGAAAAACATCCAGCTATAAACTCCCACCTGATTTAACATAAAAGGTGAGATAAGAACACACATATAAAACATTCACCAAAATCAAACACAAGAGTAAAAGAATACAAATGGAGTGGGGAAATATTGGCACGCACACATATTAATGTTAAATAAAACACGAGTCAGCTGGAACTGGATGAAGTAATTAGAAGAGACATTGATTTGTTTGTGCACACAGATATCACATCAATGAGTGTGGTGTAAGCAAAGAAATTATTTGATATTTGGGGATTTTTTCTTGTTATTTTAACTTAACGTGACTAAACCAGAAAATACTTCACATATGACAAATATTTTGTAATACTTTAACAGTGACATTTAGAAATTTCTCGGTGTATCACGGTTATTACAAAGAAGAGGCACAACTATCACCAATTAAAAATTAGCATCTATAGAGTTCAGAATGAACTCACTATAAGGTAAATTTCTTTCTGAAGTCTGGTCACAAGGTCTACATGTAACTGCAGTAAAAGGGGAAACTGTATTAATACATAGTTCATTGCATTAGTACAATAGATCTGTGTCTTCAGTTTATCAGCACAGTGGAGGGTAGTGGGGGTACACAATAAATCACGCTCCCAATATATTCTTTGGTTAGCAGTTCTTTCCATGATTCTTCTGAGGTACAAGTTTATGACTGTAATCAATTAGAATTTTTCTCCGGTACTACATACGTATAGAAATACTACAATAAGCACATTCCAAAGCATAAATATTTTTCTTTGTTCTTTCTTTGGAGAGTGGATGAAGTTGTGACACTGCTTACGGATGTCATTTAGATATGACAGAGAATTGTACAGTATGAGAATGTAATAATAAGAATCAAATTAAACTGAAGAGAATACAGGGGAATTTTGCCATCTTCCTTCCTTCATTTTTCTAGATTTGATCTTGCTCTTCACTGACCATAAACCAGACTTTTCATCCTCTGGCCATTTATCTGAATAATGGTCCTTTATTCCCTAGTTCATAACCTGAAACTCAGATCCAGTTGTCCTATTCAGAAGTTTGTTCCAGTTAGTAGGTACAGCTATTACTTTTAACAAATGTTGCCTACCAAGAGGTCTCTATATCATGGCAGTCTTTATGATATTACAAACCAAGTACCATAAAATGGGAGAGCCAATAAGGGTTCATCTAGCAAACTATTTCCCTAGGATAGTTCCTATGTGTTATAGTCAAAAGGAATAATACACTGCTGGTGGAAATTTTGGCAGCTCATTTACTAAGTCATGTTTCTTGTCTCGTGACATAGCACCAGATATGAAAAGATCACGTCTTTGTTTTCCCACTTGTGGTCAGCTCAGATTCAACCTGACCCAAAGTTCCATTGCTGAAAGTCACCCTAGGTAACGTCTCATAATCTGCCTAATCTTTTGACTCACAGACATCTAGGTCAGAAATAACCTGTGGTTCCTCAAATGCTACACTTACCCACCTTTAAAAACAAGTGATTTATTTGATGTACTTTAGTTCTCAGATATCACTAGTTCTGGAATCCACATGGAAAAACACCTGTGGTTCCAAAATTACTTCATGTAATTTTTAAGTACTGTAGGTGGCCTTCTATGAAACTCTGAAGAGAGGAAGGTTTCACCTTACCTTTGACTATCATCTGACTTACCTACATTTTATTTAACCTACTCTTTTTCTATTATACTTCTTATTCCCTTCAAGAGTACCATTTTAAGAATCAAAAACCATGGATTTTTTTACAAAAACTCAAGAAAAAGAACTGCATACATCTGTCTTCACTGAGTCATCCACTATTTTCTCTCCTTCCTGATGAGTAATGTATTTTGTTCTTTCAATTTATTTATACAATTTTTCTTATTACTTTTCATTGCTTGAAACTATTTCTTGTAACTTATCCTGTCTGATTGGTCTATTATTCTTGTTCTATTACCTTACATTCAGATTTTTCCATTCTTGTGTAATTTCTTTTTGTTTTTCCGAGTCCAAAAAGTGATCTGATGTAGTCACATAGATGTTTTGCTGTATCTTCTGTCTATACTTCTCACCAGAATAGTTCATTGTGTTCATTGTGCTGGTTTAACCCCAGCAAGACATGCTGGTTTAACCCCAGGTGGCAACCAAGCACCACGCAGCCACCCGCTCACTCCCCCTCATCCAGAGTGATGGGGAGGAGGATCGGAAAAGAATGTAAAAGTCAGGAGTTGAGATAAGAACAATTTAATAGGTAAAGCAAAAGCTGCACACACAAGCAAAGAAAAGGAAGAAATTCATTCACTACTTCCCACGGGCAGGCAGGTGTTCGGCCATCCCCAGGAAAGCAGGGCTCCA